>CM042753.1:175791-186787 GCA_022496165.2 Catalaphyllia jardinei | reverse complement strand
TAGCACTAAAATTTACACTTCAGAGTTAATTCTCTGTTACATCATTTATATCTACCGTTTAATACTCTGCCGACTGAGCTACGAGGTCGGACAGAGAAAGTCGGGGTCGATTTAGGTGGTGAATCGCGGCGAAGAGAAAGTAAGGGTACATATGAATGTTGTTTTGTGTCTTATCTTAATAAACTTCAACTTGTTGTGCCGCGTAGCACTATGAACACAAATAGTAAAGGGAATCAGGGAACCACACGAGGCAAAGAAAAAATCTTTTGACCTCGGTGGGAATCGAACGCACCACCTCCGGATGAGATCTACCGTTACTCTGCCAACTGAGCTACGAGGTCGGACGGAGAAAGTTGGGGTCGATTTAGGTGGTGAATCGCGGCGAAGAGAAAGTAAGGGTACATATGAATGTTGTTTTGTGTATCTTCTTAATAAACTTGAACTTGTTGTGCTGCGTAGCACTATGAACACAAATAATGGAACAGAGAATTAACTCTGAAGTGTAAATTTAAGTGCTAATTTAACCCATGAATAACCCACTGGGCGTTAGCCCCAGTAAAGGGAATCAGGGAACCACACGAGGTAAAGAAAAAATCTTTTGACCTCGGTGGGAATCAAACCCACGCCCTCCGGATTAGATCTACCGTTACTCTGATAATTTGGTTTTATCAACTGAGTTGATAATGTGAATTGGCCACCGTAAAGAGATTCGGAAGCTGACGTTTCGAGCGCTAGCCCTTCGTCGGAGCGAATCGAGGAATTGTGGGTTGTGTGTGGTTTATATACAGAAATATGGAGCTACGCTATTGGTTGGTGCCTAGCAACGTGAAAAACAACAGAATAAATTAGTTGAATGAAAAGCGTTAGTTGATACCGTGAGGGTTAAGAGTGCCGATTTGAATAACCTACTGGGCGTTAGCCCTAGTAAAGGGAATCAGGGGAACCACTCGAGGTAAAGAAAAAATCTTTTGACCTCGGTGGGAATCGAACCCACGACCTCCGGCACTTAAATTTACACTTCAGAGTTAATTCTCTGTTCCATTATTTGTGTTCACAGTGCTACGCAGCACAGCATTCATATGTACCCTTACTTTCTCTTCGCCGCGATTCACCACCTAAATCGACCCCAACTTTCTCTGTCCGACCTCGTAGCTCAGTCGGCAGAGTAACGGTAGAACTAATCCGGAGGTGGTGGGTTCGATTCCCACCGAGGTCAAAATATTTTTTCTTTATCTCGTGTGGTTCCCTGATTCCCTTTACTAGGCTCGATTTCCGTCGCTCTCTCGCGTCTGGTCTACCGGGGGAGGAGCACGGGCTCCTTTCCCGGGCAGGGGCTGGTAATCGAGCCTACCGTTTCTCGAAAGACCGGAAACTGTTCGGGCCCGTTAAGCCATAGCAAAATCTTGAACATGTCAAATTGTGTGCTCTCGCTCGTTCACGCATCGCATAAATTATAAATTCATGTCTATTTATGGTCTATATTCCAATTCAGCTTCACAGATCGATCGAATACGGTCTACTGATAAAATAAGTACATTGGTATTGGTCAATCGATGATTGATCTAAAGTGTCAATCAGCTTTACAACACAAAACAGAAAAAAGCATATGCAAACATTGCTCTAGTCTCCTGCGCAGCTGTTTTTTTGGGAGCGTTGCGTGACATTGCACCCACTTGCCCAAAAGTTGCATCTTATCCTGCTAATCAAAATTTGAAAAACATTTTCACCGCGCGTTTTGGAATTAATCACTCCTAAAGCTATGATTAAAGATGTTTTTAACAGGTAACACTGTTGCTATGGTAACTTATTGTGACACGAACATTGTAAGAACGTGTCCACCAATAACTGTGCGGTTTTTGGTACCATGATTGCAGCATCAATAAAACTTCATTGATAGTGGTTATAATGACCCATCAAAATTTATATCTTGAAAAGTGCTGGAAACTGTTTTAGCCACCTTAAATTAGCCTTCTATCTGTGTAGGAAAAAAATCATTTGCTCGAATGGGAGAATACAGACAGAGATTAAAAGGTTTCTAAAAAGTATTTGTTTTCTCTCGGTCAAGGACATAGGGATCTGTTTGTGTAAGAACAGTTCTGTATACAAACCCTGATATACACCTCCATATAAATGGAACAAGGCTAATGAACCCTTTTTGTAGCAATACCACCTACTTGAAGCATGAGAAACATTCGCGCTAATTGTTTCTGCGCATCCTTACTGCGCACGCAAATTCACGTGCCACGTCATGCGTGAGCGCGCGCGCAAAGTCATAAAATAAACAAATGATAGGGCAGATGGCTGTTGCTAGAGCTTTGCCTGGATTTAACGATCTTGGACGTTCGGTGACCCCAATTTTTCTTTCGATGGATCATTTTCTCTACTGCTTTTCTACGTTTATGTAAAAAATGAAGAAAATCTATCAACTAGAAGTTTTCATTTTTGGCAAAATGCACCAACGAATTCCGTTCTTATTAGCTCTTCGTGCATCTGTGCGGCGGTTTCAAATGCCTCTTAAATGGTTAAATTATGTGAAAACGTTAGTAACATTTGGAACTATTTACGCAACAGACCCACTTCTACAAAATATGACTGAGATCGTTTGTCTCCGTTGACTCACCTTCGATATTTTTAACTATATAAACCCCTGTAGACCGTACTCAATTATATGGGACATTTTTTCAAAATCAGTATAGTTTACCACACGCTTTATCTCTGAAACGAAGACTGTGACCCCCAATTTTTTGGGATTTCTGGCACAAGTAACTCATTATCTGCCTGCAGTAAAAATTTTAAAAAAATTCTATCGACTGGAAAATTTCCGCGCGAACGTCCTTAAAATAGTTTGTAAGAGCATTTCAGGGATATACAGTAATAATTACCTAAAAATGGAAGTTCTGAGCTACTTAGAAATTATTGCAAACTTAAGATACTATCACTTGATGAACGATAGTACTGATGAAATGTAAAAATTATGGCACCCTAATGAGTTATAGATAATGCAGAAATTAAATTTCTGAAATTCCCATACATTTTATACCACAATACCTTCGTTAAATAAAAGAGAGTTAATATCAACTCCAGAAAGCTGCATTTACATACTGGGAAAACTATTTAGCACGTGGCTCAGTGGTTAAAAAAACACACACAGAACTCTATTGTTACATTTTAATGGTCTCCAAATTAAAGTGCCCTTGCTAAAACTTGATCAACTGGATTGACTATCAGTAAGCTACTGGTACTCTCAAAATTTGAGATGTTCTGGGACCCCTTCCTATGTTAGACATCTATTGTTCAAATACTGAAGATATGTGTTCTAAAACAATGCAACTACATCTCTATGAATAGGGAATAAATCTAACAAATACACTGCCTTTGTCGTAATTAAGGAAAACAAGCTTTGCAGAGCACTTTGGAAACCCTAGTGTGCATCTTTCCCCATTTATTTAAGCCCAGAGTAAAAGTTCTTATGACAGCACAGCTTGAGGTTCAGTCTCCATTACCTTAGAACCTTTAAAGTTTACTAGTTACCTGAAAGTTGCCAAAAAACTATTATTGAATAAATTTGTGCCCGAGAGAAAAGGCCACAAATTTAAAACTGTTTTCTACTGACAGTGTTCAGGATATTTAAACAGCAAATGTCTACCAACAAAAACATGCTAGTTAATCTGCCACTGTGTTATTTTTCCCACATATCATGGCAGAGGGTTAGTGTCAATTCTGATTGGCTCTTCATGCTGTTGGAATGCACTGCGAGTAGTCATATGTGAGATTATTTTAGCTCTGCTTGTAAACATTTAACTTTTTTTTTTAATTTTCTTATACAGCTCACTGAGTAAATATTAATTTGTGTTCTGCTATTTAAAAAAGAAACACTCTTTACTGCATCATTTTGGCCATGAGTAAAGAAAACCAAAACTAACTTTTTTTTTTACTATGTTTCCACTGGAAGCTTGGAACTTACCGGTAAACTCTTGGAACACCACTATAACCATGAAATTCTCCTCCCTTTACGCCAAGTAAGAGATTTTTTCCAAAATTTTAAGTCTTTTCTGTTCTAATCAGTTGTTTATTCTAAGAATCTTTTGGAGAATTCCAGAACTAATCTCTGCTGCAAATATCAAGAGTTTTAAAGTAATCTAGATCTAAGTGTTCTTTATAACCAGTGGTAATACGAGAGTGAAGAGTGATTATCACAGTAAATTTTCCAATTTAAGAAATTGGAAAGAAGAAACCTGAAAAAAATCAGGGCCTCAACGGATTCAAACCCGTGACTTCCGCAATACCACTGCAACGCTCTACCAACTGAGCTGTGAAGAAACACATTGTAAGTGAGGTCAATTTATTGATAATGTGTGGCTTCATAGCTCAGTGGGTAGAGCATTGCAGCGGTATCGTGGAGGTCATGGATTCGAATCCCATTGAAGCACTGATTTTTTTCAGGCTTTTTCTTTCCAATTGCTTAAATTGGAAAATTTACACTCTTCACTCTCATCTACAACTGCAGTTCAAATGTGAACTATTTCATATATACTTCAGTTGTAACACGTTCAATACTACAGACAAAAAAACAAAAAGAAATATCTCTGAAATACAATCATCTAATGTCTAGGACTGCTGACAACATAGTGTGGCTGTTGCCTAGGTTACAGAAGATAAATTAGTTGGAGGTATAGGGAGGTGGTGACTCCTTAGGTGTGTCCTTCACTGCATCTTCATAGTTTGGCAACAGATTCTGTGTCTGAAGAAAGAGGGTATTACAGTCTGAGTAAATCTTTGCTGGACAGATCACCATATAGTTAAAGAGTTGGAGAATAAGCACTTCATTATACTGAACACTTACCTCATTTTCATCTGATTGAACATGAAACAGGAATGCACTGGTGACCTGCTTTACACGGAAATTGACCAGAAGTTTGTAGCATGACCACACACAGCCAATAAAATAGGCCTGAAAAATAGATTTGTACAGCATATTAATTGTCATGAAAGTGCATGAAAATTTATTTTTTGTCACATGTTAAATACAGTTCATCAAATATGTAGTGAGATGCATGCTGATAGCAAACAACAGCATGGAAACCGAAATTTATTTCAACATGATTACATGTGGCCAGTCAAGTCTCCAGTCAGGCTAGATAATGTCTGATGACTGGCCATTACTTCTGAATGTATAAGCCTTAAGTCTGGTTTTCACTAGTGATCCAAGAACAAGCACAATAAATCTGATTTCACCATGAAAGTGGCCTTGATGCAAGCACAAGCATTGTTACAATAGTTGTAACACAAGCACAAGGATCAAAACTTTTTCCTTTTTCTTGTGCTCTTACTTATGCTTGTGTGAAGTATATATGTACTGCGGTTGTAGATGAAAGTGAAGAGTGATCATCGCAGTAAATTTTCCGATTTAAGCAATTGGAAAGAAGCCTGAAAAAAATCAGGGCTTCAACAGGATTCGAACCCATGACCTCCGCGATACCGGGGCGATGCTCTACCAACTGAGCTATGAAGCCACACATTGCGAGCCAGGTCAATTTATTGAGTTCATATCTTCCCGTGCAGTGAATTGATGTGAAGTATATATGAAATCATTCTTATTTGTACTGCGGTTGTAGATGAGAGCGAAGAGTGATCATCACAGTAATTTTTTCAATTTAAGCAATTGGAAAGAAGAAGGCATAAAAAAAATCAGGGCTTCTTCTTTCCAATTGCTTAAATTGGAAAATTTACTGCAATGATCACTCTTCACTTTCATCTAGATGTTCATGCTGACTGTTCCATCTTTAGTTATACAAAATGTTCAAACAGAGCTTTTTCATACTTGTGGGAAAACAACAAAGACAAAATAAAAAGAACAGTCATGTACCAACCTCTTGCAGAAGGAGGTCTTAATTTTTGTAAACTTTTTTGCAGTAATAAAATCACTGCATCTAGAGTGGATAAGTTGGTTACTAAGAAGCACCACCAACTCATGGACAGCAATTCAAAATTATTATTTCAATACCTATGGTGGCTTGAAATTCCTTCTTACATGCAAAATAATAGTTTACCTACTTTCTCTCAGGAGCTTTAGCAATAAAGATAAGACTAACATATTTTTGTGCGGCAAATTCCTGCTATGGCACAATAAGGTAATAACTATTGATAAAAAAATGTTTTCTAGAAATCTCGGTTCAAGAAGAACAACCTCTCTATTAAGATGTCCTAAATGCTGATGGAAACGTCCTAACATTCCAAGAATTTTAAGATAAGTTCAACATAAAAACAAATTATCTCCACTAGTACCAACTCATAGCAGCTATACCAACCGACTTGAAGAAAAAAGCAAGGGAATGTGAAGCTCCTTTGCACAAGCTACTAAATACTACTACGGTATCTCTGTTTCCTGGAGGCAGTCTCGTAGACTTGGAAGACATGTTCTGCAAGCACTATCATAAAATACTTAAGGACGTTTGCACAAGAATTTTCTGACATTGACTTTTTTCTGAAAATTTTACCATTGAAAGATGATGAGTTAAAGTGATGTCAGAAATGTAAAAAAATGGGGGGTCACTGACTTTGTTTTGAAGAGAACATGCCCACAAAAACACCTGAACCTGAGTAAATCGGGCTTTGTTACCGAAGAAGGCGACAGTGGCTGCAAGTCCTAAAATATTGCAAAATATCCATACCCCCACCACAGAGGGAATTGGAAATTCCGAAGGGAGGGGTGGTCAAAGACCCAGGAAATTCCAGAGGGAAGGAGGTTGTATGATCGATCTAGTTTCCAGAGGTCCCTCGATTCAATACAGATTTCAGTGTCGATCTAGCTGTTAAAAAATCCTTTCTTACCTACTAAGTAGAACTTTCACATGAAAAATAGTGGCTTGAATACTTGTATTGACTTGCATTATATTTGAAATACATTTTCTTTCTTCAAAAAGCACTTTGCAAGCTAACAAATGAAGGGTTTGGTGGAAAAGGGGCGTTAGGTTTTTCACTCAAAAGTGAACTTCGTCAGAAACACTCCAAATTTTGCATGCAGTTTTGTTTATGTGGGTCAAACAATGTTCTGCATGTTTTTCCCTGAAGTTTGCTTCCTTTTAAATAGATATTACGTATGCAAAAAAACACATTTTTCTAAGGGCATCCTTTGGAGACCTTTCGTTGAATGAAAAACAATAGAAGCCTTTTGTTTTTCGCTAAACCATGGAGTCACTATAATACAGGAATCTCTTACTACTACTTTGTTAGCACAAGTGGATAAGACGCTGAATGGTCCGTATTCGAGTTTGCTTTGTCATGACGCTAGCTCAATACGAGGCCGAGGTTGGTCCAATTTTTTTCCGCTCAGTTTCTCTCCTTCTTTCAAAAACCAAGATATCTATTTATCTTCGTGTCTTTGAAACTGAATCGCCGTTTTTAATTGCTAGGAAGGATCTGGGCTTGATATGTTTTTTAAGCTGGAATTGTGACGTTGGCTTTTGCCGCACAAAGCATCGATTATTCAGAGCTTACCTGTTAATTAAGCAGAGTTTGCTCATTATTTCCACTGATATTCGAAGCTTATTCAAGGAATATTTGCACCCACCTGGTAGGAGATTTGGTATCATTAAGCCTTTGACCCTCTATGAGTCACCAGCATGCCTCAAAGAACTGAGGTGTGTTTTTGTTCTGAGATCATGGTTTTAAGTCTGCTGTTAACTTAGTCATTAAAGAAAAAGTGAGCCAAGCGGTAGAGTCTAGAAATGCTTCTTCTTCCAAAACAAAGCATCCGTCGTGGACTTATGGTTCATTCGCCAAACTTCAGCATGTCTCAGTTTTGGAAATTAGAACTGCTTTCAAGACTCTTATTTTCTTGAAATCAGCCATCCACCATCCTTCGCTGCAAAAATTTCTGGGATATCCCATAATAATCTTTGATACATAAAGCGCCGTGACCATTGTGCGCCTGACTTATAGCGCTTCTAACAGCGTGACTCAGACACAGCCAGGGACTGGCGAGAAAGGCCAGACAGCAAAGTCGTTGAATTTGACCTGTGTTTAGAAAACAGATTCACAAGCCATTTTTATGGGCCAAACAGAAGCCACAAAAGCCAAACGTTGGTTAAATGGTAATTTTACTTGTAACATAAACGCTAGCACTAACCCTAACACTAAACGCTAGCGCTAATCCTAACCCTAAGCTCTAGCCCTACCCCTAAGCAATAAACCTAACCCTGATCGCTAGCCCTAACCCTAAGCAATAACCCTAACACTGAACGTTAACTCTAACCTCGACACGTAACCCTGACCCCAAACGCTAACCCTAACCTTCAACGCTAACCCTAGTTCTGAGTGTTAACTTTAGTGAAATTAACGTCTTTGCGGTTGCACGTTATTGTGAAAGCAAAATTCTAACGTTTTTTTTTACCTGAAATCAACACTTTTTAAGGTTGCACGTTGCAAAAGATCAGTATTTTGCTGGATTTTAAGTAAAACTACCGTCTTTGCGGTCGCGTGCTGACATGACCACAAAATACAGTTTTTTTGCATACGTAATATTTTGAAAACGAAGCAAACTTCAGCAAGAAAACATACAGAACATTCTTTAATGCACCTAAACAAAACTACATGCCAAATTTGGAGCGTTTCTGACAAAGTTCACTTTTGAGCAAAAAACCTAACGCCCTTTTTCCACCGTCCCTTCAAATGTGAAGAACATGCTGTTGCGTGGAAATGGCCGCCATTGCTTGTTACCAGTCCACATGGAGTCGCCTTGTTGACTGAAAAGCACTGGAGACTAGCCTAGTTTGTTTTCGCATTGGTCTTCAAAGTGGCAGTCCATTTCTTTTGTGAAAATTAGTTTCTTTATAAAGGAAGAAATGATGTTACGATTTCACAAACTTGAGAATTTCTTATCCCTGTTTATCTCTGTCTTTTGCTGTGAAATTGGCTTTCGTGCCGCATCTGTTAGCAGTCATGTTCACAATAATGTATGGTGTCAATTTCATCCAAACTCATTTTATCAGTCCTTCAATGAGAATTGTACCACATTTACAAAAGGAGTTAGTATTGGAGGAAGGCAATTGGACAAGTTGCCATTTTATCTTAAAAGCATGTTTCACTAAACTGCCAAAAGCTTTCTTTGCAAGTATCTCCAGATATAGATGTTACAATCGATCGAGAATATTAGTAGTTATGTGCAATGCAATGCAATGGTTAAATGTTTGGAGTGTTTACTTTCATGTTAACACACTTTCTTGCCAAAAGTATTTTTTCCAGAGGGAAATTGGGGTGTACAAAATGGTAGTGGAAATTCTGGAGGGGTGAGGGGGGGGGAGTTTATTTTAGTGGTCAAAAAATGGAAATTACAGGGAGGAGGGGGGGCTTATGTGAAATTCCCTCCGTGGTGGGGGTACGGATATTTTTATGAACTACACAATTGGAGCTTTGAAGGGAGAATGTTCTCTGCCAAATATGGTTTAAACGGACCTATTAAGCGAATTTAGTCAATTGGTGAGATTCCTCAGAACTTTCATGCGCCTTGCAGCTGCAAGATGGCAGGATTCCATGTCCCTTGGACAGAAATCTTGAAAATTTCCTAACTTTCCACATTTTGTTTTGTTCATTCTTGGGCAATGTGGAGAAACTTGTAAATAAAATCTGTTTCTGAAAAGAAAAGTAGGGGTCACTGAACGTTTAAGATTGTTAAATCCCAGCCAAACTATAGCAATGGCCATCATTGTTCATTTTAGTACTTAGCACGTGTGCTCGATGCATGATGCGGCATAAGGATGCGCAGTAACAATTAGCACGACCGTCCTTAATAAAAACACCACAGTTCAACCAACTGGCATCAAAGAATGTAAAGTCCATTTAGCCTATACTTATAGAGAATGGAAAAGCAAATTTTGTTTTGTATATCAATCAACAAGAGACAACAAGACAGTTCTCCTTTAGATTATTGCATAGAATTATAGTAACCAAAATAGAAGTGACGCAACCTGTACCTTTTGCCCTACCTCAGACTCAATAGAGCATACTTCCCAGATTGCTCCGAGATAAAATCATTCTATTCTGAAGCGTTAGTGTGGTTTAACCATGTAAACGATACCGAAATTAATCTCTCTAAAGGGCAAATTACTTTTAACGAAATGCCCGAATTTCATAAATTATCTGAATGCCCAAGATGCAGATTATACTTATTTGTTATTCTTTTGAAACAACATGTACAGTTGTAAGTGTTTTGAGAAAAAAAAACCGATCCAGAAAGAATTCCAAACGAAAATGTTGATGCAATGGCAAATAGAGAAATGTGCTCTTTACTTAATGTTTCTCCCCTCCATAAATTTAATACTTCAAAAAGGAGGTTACGACTCAAAGTGATACATTTACAGTTATACTTAAATCTACTTATCACTACATGTGAACACTATCGTATTGAAGGTAGATTGCAAGTAATCTTAGGTGCCTTTCAATTTAAATTATTTTTCTAATTTACTTTCCGTTCTTTATTTTACTTGTTCTTTTCCTTTATTCAGTCAGTATTGCTCTTTTCTCTTAGCTGTATTACATCGTTTGTATTAGCCAACGTAATGAAAATTGTATATGTAAGTGGTGTGTATTAATATAAAACTAGGGTATCTAAAAGATAGTAATGCTGCAGCTTATTCTGTTGCTAGTGATGTATTTTACGCAGTGATCCCTTGACAACTTCATGCATGATGAAGCATCAATGTTGAGGTGTGACAAGGGATTGTGACAGAAAAGCATATAGTGACCTGAACTATGCTTGGACATAAAAGGATACACATCAATCTCCCCTTTACCAGATCACGGACACTGAAAGACTCGAAATTATAGGAGCATAAATTGAACTCATAAATTCTATATTGGTATGCATTAAATGTCTCGGTCCGGAATGTTGCAATTGGCAGACTGTGTTGAGTCCTGAGCTTTAGCTTAAACTAGGTATACCTATCGATATTGCTTAAATTGGAAAATTTACTGCGAGGATCATACTTCACTTGCATCT
>CM042753.1:135585-175781 GCA_022496165.2 Catalaphyllia jardinei | reverse complement strand
CCAATGTGTGGCTTCATAGCTCAGTTGGTAGAGCATCGCACCGGTATTTGGAATTCACTGGAGGTATAGATTTTGGCTTTAGAAACTGAACAAGATGGGAAGTGTCATAGAGAACAGGGTCTCCGCCAGTGGAAGCTACTGGTACATCGATGGCCACATCCCCCACTTCCAATGTCCAAAGGCTAACCTGGCTTGTCTAAATAAATTTGTTTTTCCCAACAGATATGAGACTAATTCCACATCAACACTATTTCTACTCTGATACTGTTAAAAATCTCCACTACATACTTTTGTCGGCCATCATATTAAGATAACATATATAAATGTTCCACACTTACTTCCGTCTGCTTCTCTTTTGTGAACTGGTCAGACACTTGTTGTTAAAAAATGCTACAAGACTGCCAGTAACTAACCAAAAAAGCTTGTTGCTATTGCACTAACCAGTCTTCTTAGAGCAGTTTGATCTAGATAAGAACCACCTTCTCAACAGGGCCAGGTTGAACAAAAGATGGGTAACAACCAACCCAGGGCCATGAGTTCAGGAGAGTGTGCAAAGTTTTCAGATAGCCTCAATAAGCATATAATGTGATAATTTTGAGCAGTACTGTAACACGACTACAAGGATATTTACCATTTTGTTTGGCCAATGAAAACACTGGATCCAGATGACCTTCGCCTAAACAGCTGGGAAGGTTCAGATGATTTTGCTTGTGCTTGTGTTTGCGTGAAATTTTGTTTTCACTTGGGTCACCCCTATTTGCATTTATGTGTGTGTGCTTATGGTTGCGTTGCTAGTGGAAATGAGGCTTAAGGTGGCCAAACAAAGTTTTTGATACCTGTGTTTCATTTACTTTTTTCTCTAAAACCCTTGATCCTTTGGTCACCAAAAATGGCAGGAAGCAAGTTAACAACAAAGTTCAGTGTTTTGATAATTAAGCTGACACATGTGCCATTGCCATGGCAACATCAACAAGTATAAAGAGACCTTTAAAATCAGTTTTGCACATTTGCAAAAAAGTCTGGTCATTACAATTTGTATGCAACAAGCAAGTACCAATGCTCACAAGTTAACACTAATTTCATAATAATCTGACAGAGAGATGTTTGATTATCCTTTGTTGAAGGCTTACTGGAATATTCCAGTTCCTATTCCAGTTCACTTAGCCTGCGAACACAGACATATTTCTGGCTGTCACTAGTTCCACTGAAAATAAAGTGTGCAAACTCGAGCCACGAGAACGATTTCCCTGATGTCAGCTCTTATAAACCAATCACATTTCACCTTGCATATCTGAAGAGGTAACATACAGAAATCATGCATGGAGCTCCTGCAAGTGGTGTTAAAAATGGCGGAAGATGAGTTCAGGAAAGTGTGCAAAGTTTTCCGGTTTGATAGCCTCAATAAGCATCAAGAGGAAGCCTTGCGATTTGTTTTTGAATTGAGGAGCGATATTTTTGTAAATCTTCCAACTGGATTTGGAAAGTCTGTTGCATTTTAGGCTTTGCCCATTGTGTACTCTTGTGTGGATCCAACTCGTGAGAAGAACATTGTACTCGTTGTTTCGCCACTCATTAACCTGATGAAGGACTAAGTCAGCAGCTTAAATTCATGTGGAATAAGCGCAGTATCACTCAGTGATGTCAGCTCTGAGTTAGAGATCAGAGCAGTTAAAAATGGTCAACAATGAGTGGACAGGCTTAACATGACTCCCGCTGTGATGTGACAAGAAAACAACCTGAAACATTTGCCTAGCAAGATCATTACAGCATCCTAGAATGTAATTCCAACACGGTAACCTGACGGTTACAAATACTAACGCCTGTTGGATGCCAGTAATGCAACAAAATAATAGAGGTGCACTCTTCTAAGAAACTATAATAGCCTTGAAAGGACTTGGATTTGACACCTGCATAACCATCTGTGATAAACATTATGAAAGATTATCCTGTAAGGTCACCACAGGCTAATAAACAAAAGATCACAGTAATAGAGAATCAAAGACTACTGATCCAACCAATTCAATAGTTGCAACATAAATGAGGCAATAAACTTAAAATTGCCGCAGAGCTAGCAAACACCACAGCATAAAGATTCTACTTATAGGCTCCTCTGAGAAGATAAATCCCTCCATTGCGCCATAATTCACTGTTTGCAGGCCTGTTACTTTATACAAATGTAGCACAATAGAGAATCAACCAATTTGCTGAGAGAAAAAATACAGAGAACCACCTTTCATAGGAAAGGTAAATCTCTCTAAGACATCTTTGTTAGAGCTAAACTCTAAAGGTCATAGACTTGTCACATCATGAAACAGCAGGAGTTGAGTTAAGCCTGTCCACTCATTGATAACCGTAAACAGACAGATCGACTTCAGTTGAATGCAGAATTAGTGAGTGATTGCCACTGTACTTTTCCAAACACCTTTATCTTTTTTTCACTGGAAACTTTTGCATTGCAAAGTAAACAACCCTCTGAAGTTAAAATCTTCTTCGGTGTTTCGATGGTGCTCATAGCTCATTGCGAACAAATTCCAATTCTAAAATTATCACCAGTACCCACAGCACCACGCATGTACACAACAGTCATATTCTATCCGTGAATTTTACTGGTCAACAACACAACAAAAGTTGACGTCACGGAAATTAATCTCAGACTCAAGTTTGCAGACGTTATTTTTGGTGGAACGAAGGACAGCCGGAAAGACATCTGCGTTTGCAGGCTACTGTTCACTGTAATACTCATGTTCCTTCTATCCAAAAGTACTTTCATGGAAAATTTCATGAGATTCTAAGAGAGAAATAGGTGTATTTCCAAGAAAGCTATTCCACATTGAATTGCAATTTTTTGACTTACTACACATAAGGTTCTTTCAGTTATGAAGACAAATCTGAGAATTGCTGTGTTCTTTGCATTTTGGGAAAATATGAACTCGATAATTTGACCTTGCTCCCAATGTGTGGCTTCATAGTTCAGTTGGTAGAGCATCGCACCGGTATCGCGGAGGTCATGGGTTCGAATCCCGTTGAAGCCCTGATTTTTTTTTTCAGGCTTCTTCTTTCCAGTTGCTTAAATACTTCACTTGTTCTTTGCATTGTTACCTTTTCTAACATACCTTTGTAATAAAAGACTAAAACTATCAATACACTGCATTCAATTATGAAGAAAAATAACACAGAAAGTGTGGTCATTTAGCAGATAAAATGATCATGGCATCTTTGTTTGCTTTTTTTCCCAATCCTTGTGCGCATACTGCATTGCATCAGCAAGTGAGTGGGCAAAAACTGTGTTCAGCCACCTTAAGTTACACTATAGATCTGAAGATTCCCTTCCATTTTCATGTGAACATGGACGCTGCTTTCATTACTTAATGAGAGTTGGAACATACACTGTTTAAACTTACTTTGATTGAGAGAATGGCAACAGACACCACCACCACAGTCATCATCAGAGTCTTCAGGTCCATTTTGTCAACAGCTTCACCTAGAGGAAAGTTGGGCTACAAAAATACACCAGCAGTTCAATACTCCAATCATTCTTTTAATACAGCAAGACAATACAGTGGAACCCTGTTAACACAGCCACCAACCAACAAATAAAATATGGCCATGTAAACAGGGTGGCCATACTAATAATGGGGTAGAGTGAAGCCTCATGACTGGTCTGAATTGAGTAATGTCTTAACAGATATATCACAAACAACTACCAAGCAACTCTAAATAACTCTTCTTTACAAAGCATCCCAAATGCAGATGAAAAAAAAACTAAAAAAAAAAATGGAACTTGAATCAGTGTATAAACAATGGAAAGATGAACATGACTAGTTTGAGTGGCCATATAAGCAGGGTAAAATTTTAAAGAATCATACAGGTTAGGATTTCAAAATGTGGCCACTGGCCATATTAATGAGGTGCTGCATTAACAGGGTTTCCTTGTAAGGAAATATATGGGCATTTAACTGGGACAAAATAAAGTGGCTGTCATAACAAAGTTTACCATGTTCACGAGGTGACCATAAGGAGGGGTAGGGGTTCCACTGCACAAGCAAAGTGGATAACTACTCTACAACTCCTAAGGCAGCCTACAATCCTCTTGCATCCTTAAACACTACTAACAACAGTTTGAGAGGATAGCAAAACAAAGCAAAAAATATAAGTGACTCTAAGGTGCTATGGAAATGCTGCATTTGAACCTACAGTACCGCTCAAATGTAAGTTATCACCGTCTCGCGAGAAACAAGACTCGTATTGCGATAAGCCAGACTCATATCGCAAGAAACAAGACTCGTCTCCCAAGAAATGAGAACTGTCTTGAGAGAAATTTCTCGTTTCTTGCTCTGTATTATCGGTTGTTTGCAGTAAGGATTGTCATGTGTGGAGAAAATCGTTGAGCAGATATTTGTTGTATCGTTGATTTTGTATTTGGTTTTAGTATTCACATGCGATGCCACGCTTCAAACACGAAATCTACGATAACTTTTTATTCACAAAGTGAAGCCACAACGGTTTTGAACACGAAGCCTCGATTGACTTTGTATTTGGTTTTAGTATTCACATGCAAAGCCACGCTTCGAAAACATAATTTAAGTTAACTGTTTATTCAAAAAGTGAGGCCGCAACCGGGCTTTTAAACATGAAGCCTCGATGGACTTTGTGCTAATAACATGCGAAGCCACGCTCCAAACAAGTAATCTACAATCACTTTTTATTCACAAAGTGAAGCCACAACGCTTTTGAACACGAAACCTTGATTGACTTTGTGTTTGGTTTTAGTATTCACATGCGAAGCCATGCTTTGAACACGTAATTTAAGTTCAGTAACTGTTTGTTCACAAAGTGAAGCCGCAACGCTTTTGAACACGAAGCCTCCATTGACTTTGTATTTGGTTTTAGTATTCACATGCGAAGCCGCGCTTCAAACAGTAATTGTCCGTCCTTTATTGTCCCATCTCCAAAAATGCTTTGACAGTGCATTTGTAGGAACTTGGATAAATTTTCTTTCTGTAAATTTGGACTATCTCAGCGAATGAATCATCCACATATGTAAAATAGCACCAGGAATACCGAGATAGTTTTCAAAGCTCACCGACATGCTGTGACATTTCAAAGACCTCTTTCAGTTGTCTCGCCAGCGCATGCAGAGGGCAAACTCTTCCCTGTCAAAAATTAACGGCGCATCGTAAGATCTTTGATAAAATACTTTTTCTGTAAATTGGGACTAATTGGGACTATTTCAGCGTTTGAATCATTCAATTGTGCCCAATAGAACGAGAGATATCGAATACTTTTCAAAGCTTGCCGGCTGGCCGTGAAATTTCAAAGAGCTTTCTCACTTGTCTAGCCAGCGTGTGCCGAGAACAGACTAATTATGTTAATGTCAATGGCGCATCGTAAGAACTTCGATAAAACACTTTTTCTGTAAATTTGGACTACTTCAGCGTTTGAATCATTCACATGTGCCAAATAGAACCAGAGATATTGAATACTTTTCGAAGCTCGCCGGCATGCCGTGAAATTTCAAAGAGCTTTCTCACTTGTCTTGCCAGCGCGTGCAGAGAACGAACTTTTCCCTGTCATAAAGTATATGAATGTCAACAGCGCAACGTAAGAACTTCGATAAAACACTTGTTCTGTAAATTTGGACTATTTCAGCATTTGAATCATCCAATTGTGCCAAATAGAACCAGAGATATCGAACACTTTTCGAAGCTCGCCGGCATGCTGCCGAAAATTTAAAATTGTCTTGCAAGCGCATGCCGAGAGCAAACTTTTCCCTGTCAATAATTAAATGAATGTTAACGGAGCATCGTAAGAACTTCGATAAAACACTTCTGTAAATTTGGACTATTTCAGTGTTTGAATCATGCATTTGTGTCAAATAAAACCGGATGTACATTGAAATAATTTACAAGCTTGCCAACGATTATCATCTCGTCGGACTACTACGACCTTTTACTGTAGGTAAGAACCGGCTTCTCACGAGTAATATATTCCATACTGAACGCCTCAGTGATTCTCGAGAGAAACGAGAACCTTCTCATGAGAAATGAGACTTGTTTCGCAGGAAACGAGAACTGTATCGCGAGAAACGAGACGAGAGGTGGTAACTTACATTTGAGTAGTACTGTAAGCTACTAAAATACTAAAAATAACGTGCTTTGCTATTGATCACCAGAAAAGATTGTTATCCTTTAAAAGCCCTAATTCTCTTGCCTTAAGCACAAGCACTGCAAGAGGTCAAGTACCACACATTAAAAAACCTTACATTGTTCTTTAGCATGAGCTTTAGCTCAGGGATGTAACTGATTGCTCCAACAGCACCCAGGAGATTGACACAAAAATCAAAAACTTGTAAACAGAAGAAGGGTAGAAGATAACTGGGCTGACGCTGAAAGATAAAATAGGACCAAATCAACTGTATGTACAGTTGTAGCAATGCACATAAAAAAGAGACACAAAATAACACAAACTCTTTCCTATATGATTCAGTTTTATTCTATCCTGATGATTTGCAAGGCTCTAAGAAAGTTGAAACATATTCTCAGTTGTCTTAGTAACCACCTAAGCATACTGACCAAAATGCACATCCTTTTCCAACAGCTATGAGCCCAACATCAGCTACGCATGTTTGTCTTGAGTACTAATTGAATTGCATTACAACAGGAAGATCTACATGTATTATATGCCCCTCATAATAATATAAGGCAGTAGCTTTGTGATACCAATACCAAATGGCAAACAAACAAAATTCAAACTCACAGTGATAGCACCATAAATCAGCAGAATGGTGATCAGAAAGGAACAAAATGCTATAGCCAATGCAACTGAGTTGTCAGCTAAAAACAAAGGGCAAAAAAATTAGTACAACAAGAACTAACTAAATACAGTTAATTCTTATTATATCAGACACCCTTGGTGATGTCGTTTAGGGTGTGATGGCGAGAGTCTGCAATAGCAGGGTTTGAGATGAAGAACCCAACAAGCAAAAAATAACACAGACAATGTCTGTGAAGTTGGAGGCACATTAGCAAAGGTAGAAGACAGATGTGTATTTGATCTCTCCTGAAGAAATCTTTAAAAAAGTATGTGAATCTAAATTTAATCAGCGCTCTGTCTGCAGAAAATGGAAGATCTTGAAACAGAAGAGGTCTCCACTGATTCAACCAATTCAAAGACTACCTGACACAAGAGACTGCGACAATCTACCGGTTCTCAAACAGATGAAGAGTGTGATGGCTTCTGTAAGGCTGACAAGTTTAGAAGCCAAGATGGATAAATTGCTGGACTTATATGGTGATGCAGTAATTAATTATAAATTCCTGTTTACAAATGATAGGCATCAATTAATGCCTGCAAATCTTAGTTATTCTCAATGGGCACATGCTTTAACAGCTTTTCTTTATAATAACTTTGATTTCAAAGATAATTTATTCTCTTTCTCTTGAGGTATCTTTTTGTCACCATAGGTTTCTTTTTTTGGCTTCTTCTACAGTTTCCAACTTCAGATCAACATCTGAGATACTGGTACTAAATGACAGATGTTTTTAAATTAGTATCGCTCAATGTGAAGGGCATCATCAATTTTCAAAAGGAACAAATGTTCACTTGGTGTAGGAAACATAAAGCAGATATAACATTTTTAAAAGAAACACACTCTACAATTAAAACAAAAACACATTGGAAGAATGAATGGGGTGCAGAGATCATAACATCCCATGGAAGCTCCAACGCATGTGGAGTTGCAATCTTGATTAAAGCTGGATTTGATTGTTCTATTCATCAGCAGATTCTTGACCCTTTGGGTCGTTATATTATTTTAAAAGCTGTCATCCAAGATAAAACGTATGTGCTAATAAACATATACACTCCAAACAAAGACAAAGATATTATAAACTTCTTTTAAAATATATTTGCAATCTTACAAATTAAACTGCTCACTGTTAGCAGATGATGCATATGTAAACAGTGTTACAGAACTGCTTCCAGTATAGGCTGCAGAGGAAAGAAAGGAACTTACAGACCATCGGAGTGTCTGGGATTGGATCAAATATAATATAAGGGCCCAAACAATAAATTTCTCTAAGAGAAAATCAAAGGAAAGGAATGAGAAAGAAAACCTCTTTAAGAAGAATTAAGTAAGGCAAAGGAAGAGCTTGGAATGACACCAAGGACTTAAAGATGCATCACGATATCACGCTGCTCAGGAAATATTGGAAACCTTCTACGAAGAAAAAAACCAAAGGAATCATTATACGAGTGTGAGCACGCCAGGAATGAATACGGGGAAAAAAGCACAAAATATTTTCTAAATCTGGAGAAAAGAAATCACATAAAGAAACATATACAAAAACGTTTTAATAGTGGCATATATTAAAGGGGCAGGAACGCTTTTATCGACACCTCTATAAGAGTAAAAACAATGATCCAGAAATTTCACAACAAATCTCTGCGTTCTTAAACACTCTAAATATTCCAAAATTATCTAAAGAACAACAGAAGCAATTCAAAGGGTCTATTTCATCAGAGGAATGCTTTCATCTTCTAAACAGCTTTGATCTAAATAACACCCCTGGGAATGATGGTATTCCCATTGAATTCTACAAAACTTTCTGGGCTGTACTTAAGGATAGTTTTATTAAATGAGTCAATGAATGTTTTAAAAAAGGTGAGATGTTTTAACTCTCAAAAAACAAGCTGTCATCACTCTAATTGAAAAAAAAGGAAAGATTGCTTGCTTCTAGAAAAAAGGCACCCTATCTCTCTTGTAAATGTGGATACAAAAATTATGACTAAAGCAAATGCATGGAGGATAAAAAATGTTCTACCTGATATAATCCATCAAAATCAGACTGGATAAGTAAAATATTGTTTTATAGGTGAAACAATATGATCTATCTACGACATTGTGGATTTCACTGCAATGGAAAATAACTCCGGTTTAATGATCTTTACCAATTTCCAGAAGGCTTTTGATAGTGTTGAATGGGGTTTTCTCGTGAACTGTCTAGAGAAATTCAATTTTTAACCAGGCTTCATTCGCTGGGTTGGAGTTTATTACAAAGACATAAAAAGCTGTACCATAAACAATGGCTTAACTTCAAACTTCTACCCACTTGAACGTGGCATTCGACAGGGAGATCGTTTATCTCCATACCCTTTTGTAATTGCGGTAGAAACGCTGGCAATGACCATTTGACAGAACCCAGATATTAAAGGTATTGTTATTGGAAAAGAGGAAACAAAAGTCCTGCAATATGCCAATAATACAACTGCATTGGTGTGAATATCAACTGGTGAGGGCTGTTATTTTGTATTTTATCAATAATTGCCCCTAAAATTCTTAAATTGGGTAGGAATTAAAAACCACTAGCTGAATTTTTTTATACTTAGCCCTCAATGAGATTAATCCATATTTGAAGCTAGTAGAAAAAGGGGATAAGTGACGTTTTTGGTTGTTTGTTACTCGCTCCAAATTAGCTGAATTTTTGCATGCAGCCTTCATTTCAGTTGAAAAACATTGCCCCGTAATTTCTTTCACTGGCTTGCTCTTTGTTTTCATGCAAAAAACCCTCAGTTTTCCAAGTGGCATCTTTTGTAGATGTATTGTTGAATAAACAACAAAAGAAACCTTAAGCACAGTTAATTTGTTGAGCAGCAAACAGGCAGACTTTTTTATATTGTATGAAGTCAAAATCAAATCCCACAAAATCTTGACTGTCTTTTAAGTCAAAGGAAAATAGCATAGAAAAGATTTATCTTCGTGTCTTTGTAACTGAATTGCCATTCTTACTTGCTAGGCTATTGTGACGTAGGCTTTTGGCGTGCATGGACTTAGTTCGGTAACACAAATTCAGAGCTTACCTGTTAATTAAGCAAAGTTTCCTCGTTATTTCCACCAATATTCAGCGCTTATTCGAGGAGTATCTTGACAACTTGCATACGATGCAATAAGTAGCTTAGAAACCAAGAACATGCAGCAAATGAAACGCCTAATTTATGCAGTTTGTTAATTAACAGATCATGACGGATACTATCGAACGCTTTCGACTTTCAACGGGAGTTTCAAATAAATTGAAACACTACAAGGCTGCTAATTTTCAGCGTCAACACAGGAAAATATTGCACTTATTTTCACTCATGTTGTTTGTTGTCTTCATTATAATTTTCTTTTGTCTTGAATCACCATGCTATTGTACATCTCTGTATATCATGAATTCATAAAACGTGTGATTACTTTCCGGTAAATTTCCGAAGCATGCTAAAATATCCCAATAAGATTTATTGTTATTGTTGTCCTAGCTCGGGATATTTTAGCATGCCTCGGGAAAGTTGCCGGAAAGTAATCATGCATTTTATGAATTCATGATATAATACGGAAATGTACGATAACATAGTGATTGGAGACAAAAGAAAATTATAATGAAGACAACAAACAACATGAGTGAAAATAAGCGCAATATTTTCCTGAGTAGACGCTGATAATTAGCAGCCTTAAAATGTTTCAATTTATTTGAAAATCCAGTTCTACATTAAATATGGATTAATCTAGTTGAGGGTCAAGTATAAAAAAATTCACCACTGGTTTTTAATTCCTACCCAATTTAAGAATTTTAGGGGCAATTATTGATAAAATACAAAATAACAGCCCTCACCAGTTGATATTCACGCCAATGTTTCTGAAAATCAAATGGAACCATTTCTCTGAGATTTTAATTCCAGGTAATTATATGTTAGAAGATTCATTTAAGACCAGAATGCCATTTAGTCAAGTCTTATAGACATAATTTGCAATAACAGTTAAAACAACTTTGTTTTTATTGCATTTTGACAATTAAATATATTGCGCATTGTATATGCCATTATGGTTAAGATCAGCTACAATTTCATCAGTTAATAATATCTGATTAAATGTCCCACTAAAGTGATCGCACTTCATATCACACACCTTCTTTGCTACTACAGGAGAGATAATTTATGCAGCGCTGCCTTCTAAATTCAGGCAGGCAAATTTTCTATAGGTCAAAATTAACAATACCAAGCCCACGCGTTGAGCTGTGAGTTCAGGGGAAGAGTCTGGGTTCCTTTCCCGAACAGCAGCTGGTTATTGAGCCTAGTCATTTGCAAGACAAGCTACATTAACAGAATAGTCACATGTCTCACTACCCATGTTAAGGTTGACCTTCAGGGAAAATATTTTCTTTGAGTGTTTTAAAGAAAAGCTCAATAAACTATGTATCATGAAATAGGAGTTTGTGGATGAGATCAACACGAAAACTGTTGGTGTTCAACTCAGTGGCTGACATATTCTAACTAGAGACGTACCTGATCGAGGGGTTGTGCCGTAAGTTTCAAAATACCTCTCTTCATACAGCTCTGGATGTAGCAGCATCTGAGTTAACACTACTACTCCAGCAATGTGGATCAACTAAATAAAAACAACACAATCAATGAGTTTTGCTACTCTGAGTATACATATATATTAGTGGTGTGATCTTCTAATTGGGAGCAATCATGACATATTTGGTACAAAAATATCTGAAGTTTTACAGCCATTAAGCAAACATTCCTGCTGAAGCTTGACTGCAGTTGAAGTTAAGTAACAAATATGTACATAACTTTAACCAGGCATTCTCAAATGTAAGCTTAAAGTGCACCTAACCCCAAAACATTTTTTTCTCTTAACTCAATCTTTGCACCTGTTTGAAACGCAAAGCAGACAACCAGGCCGCCATGTTGGTGCACTGCAAGATGGCGGATACTTAGCAAGTCGGGTGAGAGTTTATGTAGAGTTTGTTCTACAGAATTCAAAGTATTTCATAGAGTCTAATAATATAGATTTTAACCTAGAGTATGAGTTTAACTGTGGAAAGCGTAAAAGACCTGTGGACAAAATAATTCCTTCCCAATATCCGAAAGGAAATCTGCACGGAAATTGGCGCGGTCAAAGTTAGTCTTCACGACCTCAATAAAAGGCTGGACGAAATCGAAAAGTCCCAAAATTTTATTGCACAGAAATATGACACTGTGATATCAGCAATCACGACCTTGAAAAAACAAAACGAAGACGTGAAAGGCCAAGTTCAAAAGATAGAGGAAGACATAACCAAGCTCGGCAACGATGGATATCATGTAGAGGACAAGTTGGATGAACTCGAGCAGTACGCGCGGAGAGACTGTCTCGAAATAACCGGTATTCCAGTCGTACCTAATGACAATCCAGTGCTGCTGGTGAAAGAAATGTCTGAAATTATGGGAGTGAATATCAATGTAAACGATATATCGATCGCTCATCACCTACCGCCAACAAAGAAGGTCAAAGATCGGTTAATTGTCAAGTTTACTCGAAGGGAGAAAAGGGATGAAATTTACAGCAACAGGAAAAACTTAAAATCTAAACGGACTAAAGATCTCCCGTCTGTGGTCTGCGTGCTGGAATCTGCGGTTGTAAGTCACAAAGCACAAATTCATGTCAACGAAAGCTTAACGCCATATAGAAAGTGACTACTGGGCAGAATTTTACAATTCAAGCGCGACCATAACTTCAAGTTTATCTGGACAACTAACGGCAAAATATTGCTGAAGAAAACGGAGAGCTCCACTACGAAATGTTTTGTGACTCATGAGGAATTCGAAGAGTTTCTCGATCAAATCAATTGTGATAGCTAATTATTAGCTATCACGCTGTATAACTGCAGAGACAAATATGGCTGATTACCAGGGAAATGTAAGTAGTTGTTTACCATTTTATGATCTAACTGATAGAGAATTTAATGCTATGGTTGGCGGCTGGCCAGATGGGCGTCATGATCTTGACCTTTACGATCTTTTCCTAAATCCAAATAAATTCGACGAAAGCGACCCTGAATTAATGTTAAATACTCCCTGCTCAGAATATTACTCAGTGTAATATAGAGCAAAAGTCCCAGATTAAATACTTAGGTGTTTTTATTGATGAATATTTAAAATGGGATGGTCAACTCCAGCACATTAATAACAAAATAAAATTTTTTTTGGAATTTTACTTAAACTTAGATATTATGTGCCTACGAGTACACTTAAACAACTATACTACACTCTTATATATCCCTATCTGACCTATGGACTAGTGAGCTGGGGTACCGCATGCCAAACTAAACTAAATAAAATCAAAATAAGTCAAAATAACTGTATTCGCTGGATCTTCTTTGCAAATAAGAGAGAAAGTCCCACACCGTATTTTACACTTTTAGAAATCCTAAACTTAGAGAATGTTTTTAAATTAAAAATTGGAATTCTTGTGTATAAATTACAATATAGAAAAAAGGATACACCTTCTGCCCTCTATGATTTAGTTGAACCAGCCTCGGCTGTACATCATTATAATACTAGATATGCCTCTAAGCAAAACCTACATAGACCATTTTCTAGAACTAATTATGGCCTGGCAAGGTTTAGTGTAGTGGCATCACAGATCTGGGAAACTATACCCATGAAAATTAAGTCTCTTGTATTCAACAGTTTTAAAAACGAATATAGACTCTCCCTAATTGAAAGTCAGGCATGTTGAATAACCTTAATCTACTGTTTAGCTCTATTTGTTTAAATATTTTACTTAAATATAGTTATTGTTTCTCATACATACTTTATCTTCTCAATGTAATTAATCTAACCAGAGCTTATATAATTAGTTTTATAAGTTCCATATAACCTCTGCCCACTTATAATTGTTCCGTGGTAGCAGCCAACTCTAAAGCTTTGCTCCTTTGGCTGCTACACACTTTTTCTTTTGTTATGTTTAGCTCAATCTAGCTCTGTTTCTTTACTTCTTTTTTATTCTTTATTGTTGTTATATTGTAATTATTGAATAAGTGTGAATAAATGAACTTGAACTTGAACATTGTGCTGTTTTGCCCTTTTTAACCCCAATCTTGACTTTTTACAGGCTGTAATAGATATGAAATCTGGCCATCATCTGTTACACGACGGAGCAAAGGGTATGGGTCTATTCCTGGTTTGACGTCACAAACTTCTTTGCATGCATGTTTACAAAGACTTAATACAATGCAAATCAGTCTGTGACATCAAACCAGGAACAGACCCATGCCCTAGTACTAGCACGTTTGTGTAAAAGATGAGGTAATTGTGAAGAAGAGCTCCCCAAAAAACCTGTCGGCCGACAGTTGACCGACAGTCTACCGACATTCTACCGACAGCTAACCAACAGGTTACCGACAGGTTAAGAAAAAAGAAAAATTGTGGTAAAAACGAGCAGTTAACGTGACATAACATTCTGTAATGGTAATGTATTTAATACTCGACAGACTTCACCTACTTACCGATCGACTGCAAAGTTGAAAGTATGTAAAGAAACGTTTCTTCCAAAATGTTGTTATCAGATGCATATAGGATATATCACTTGCGTAATTTACAACACACCAGACAATCTAAGAATCGCACTGGAAGATAATTTAATCGAAAACTCAGCCAAAAACTCTGAAGTATCAAATGCAAATGAATATACAAACACTTTCGTTCAAATCGCCCTACAATGCAACGCGGCCTCTTACAGTATGTGTATCAATGATGTTTACCTTGTGCATTTGTGTTGCCAACATCCCAGGGGGGGGGACTCCCTTATTTGGGCTATACAGGGACGTGCAGCTGGATAGCGTATGGTTTTTTGGCCTCGCTGTCCTAAACAGGGAATACAATTTCACTTGCCTTTGTCATAAACAGGTTTAAAACCTGTCCTAAACAGGGTATGGTATTCAAATATTTTTCCACTTAACAGTATTATAATGCGTGTGCATTGACAGAACAGATCGCACTGGTAGGTCTAGTTTCCCTGTCTTGGATAACGTGATGAAAGAAAGATGTCGCTCTGTCGCACAGGCATGAGGGATCCCGCTGGTACATGTATATGTATATTGTTTAGGTATTTTTTTTCTCTGTAAAAGTTCTATTAGTGCCTTAATCAAAATAAAATTAACCTCAAAAATATCAGTTCCACTTATTTATTATACAGTAATTGAAGAAATCATTCCTATTTTATTTGCTATTTTTTTGAAAAAAAACACCTTTCTAGAGATGCAATGACGACATTTTGCTATGGTAATTGAGAGCTTAATGCTTGATGGCTTTTTATTTAGTTTAAGTGTAGAGATGCAACAACTAAGCTGAAAACTGGGTTCAGACACATCAAGCATGATTTCTCTGATCTGAATGACTTGTTAAACAGTTTAAATTCCTCCAAAACCAGAGAGTGTTCATTTTATCACTTGTCCTAAACAGGGTCTTGAAATGGAGGCTGTTGCCCTACACAGGGTAGGTTTTTTAGTGTATTTCTGTCAAGTAAATTTGCTGGTTAGTTTCGGCTTCCGTGGCGCTAGCCTTGAGCGGCAATTACCAAAACTAAGAAGAAAAGGCTATTCTTGTCAATGTATCACACATTTTAGATGTTACATCAAGCAAAAACCGAGAGAAAACGTTTAGCGAGTTAGCGTTTTACCGACAAGCTACCAACAGGTTACCGACACATTACCAAATGTCTGCCAACTGTTGGCTGACTGTCGGCCGATAGGCAGCCTATATTCCAGGCAAAACCTGTTGGCCGACTGTCGGCCAACAGACGACCAACAGTTGGTTAACTGTCGGTTGATAGACGTCTGACAGTCGGCCAACAGGTTTTTTTGGGAGCTCTTCTTCACAATTACCAAAGATGACAGCTAGATTTTGCAACTTTTATAGCCTATAAAAAAGTCAAGATTTAGTTTAAAAAGGTGCAGTGCATTTCGAACAGATGCAAAGATAAATATTCTGCGGTTAGGTGCACTTTAAGAATCTAAGAAAAAGCGGGAGTCATAGGACTCTCATGACCGTGCACAAGTCTAACCAAAGTACAGTCTTAAAACTCATGTTTTTTTGTAATTTCGCTGTGGCTCAGTGAAATTTTACGGGCACTATTTGGTGCGCAGATTTTTCTTTTGGGTTCAGTCAATACACATGACCGAAAAACTCATATATACAAAAAGAGATATGCTTAATTGAACAGCAATAAATACGACGGCACAAGGTATACGTATAACTTGGTAAAAAAGGAATTTTAGCTTATTTAACAGTTCAAAATCATATCATCTGACGGGCAAATTATGCAATTCAGGCAAACTAAGATTAAGCTTCTATCTGACGCTTATTTGTAGATTACATGAACACAAAATATATGAGGAAAAAAACAAGAGCCAAAGAAATCACCAATTATAGCTTGCTCTCATCACAAACAACAGCACTTTGGTGGTGAAGATGTCGAACCGAACAAGAAAGACAAGGCGAATGTGACCTACCAGATGGCAAAATCCAAGCACAATAGTGCCGAGCCTTACGTCCATACAACAACAGCATGTCTTCATAACCGAACTGTCCACATCTATATCGTCAGATGGCCTACTTGGCTTCATTTCTATCCAAAAACAAAGCTCAAATACGCGATGAAGTCACAAAACTAGCAATATTTGTTAGTCAAATAGCGAAAAACGTCTAATGCAGTGTGAGCAGAAGAGCTTCATGGGAGCTATGATGTCATAAACTAATGAAAGGCATTATGGGATTATTGCAAATATCCCCAGACCCCAGTCTGTACGCTATCTTTTTGGGCAATTGTTCTCACCTGTTATGCGAGACCCAAGAAATGTTATGGATATGGAGAGACCATTTACAG
This sequence comes from Catalaphyllia jardinei, assembly GCA_022496165.2. Classification (NCBI taxonomy): domain Eukaryota; kingdom Metazoa; phylum Cnidaria; class Anthozoa; order Scleractinia; family Caryophylliidae; genus Catalaphyllia; species Catalaphyllia jardinei. Next base: position 159,091 of record CM042753.1, on the reverse strand, counting down.
CAGCTTTTTCGTTTGGCGTTGTTTGGATCGTTTTACCTTATCTTGGAGATTTTGTGGTGCTTCCAGTGTGGAATAACCTGAGCATCGGAGTGTGCTTTTTGGCAATTGTCTTATGTGTTTCGGTGTATTTCACTGAATACCTGGCAATATTTCCTATCAGTTACAGGTGGACTTGTGTTGTTCTTCACACTGATCTAGTTACATGTAAAAGTGTTTGATGGGTGCTAGTGTTAACGGTTTGGAAAAACGAATTGGGATGTTTCTTTACACCAGGTTATATTACAGTCTTCACACCGAGCTATAATTCAGTCCAACCAGAGTGATATCTTCAAGGTATCTTCAAGCTTTTTAGTGTCGTGACGCAACGATTTTGAGAATCGTTGCGTGACGACACGACAAGTCTGTTTCCTTCTCCCCAGACCCCAGGGGGTTACTTGGGTATGATTTGGGTGGGTATTACTCTTCCAAGTAGACCATGACACCCACGGATTTTTTTCGAGGCCTTCAGAAGTTTGCCACAAGTTTGTTTCAAACCAATCATGTGGTACATTAAGGACATTTTTTCTGTGTGGCATCATGTCACTTTTTAATACCACGTGATGGTCATTCACAACATGTTTATCTTCAAGAGGAAACCTTACCGAGCGTTTTATGCCTAAAGAAACACTCCCAATTTGTCCTGATCATAGTATATCTTCAGCTGATAAACAGCAGCCATGCTGACAGTTCTATTGCAGACAAAAACAACAAGCTTTCCTCTTTCCTCTTATGACAATTTCTATCTTGTTCAGTATCTACTCGAGATAAAAGGACAAATTTATAACTCCAGTAATTGCAGACCAGATCACCATGTTGTGAATGAACATCATGTAATATGAAAAAGTTGTGATCCCACACGAGAAAAATGCCCTTATGTGGTGCATTTCAATGTATCATGTGATTGGTTTGAAAGAAACTCATGGTATCCAAAAGTTACGGTACTCTGAAGGTGGCAAAAAATTTGTGGGTGTTGCGGTCTACTTGAAAGAGTAGTATATGCCGCCCAGGTTTCCAAATTTGGATCCTGTGTTAATAGAATTGCATTCAAAATGATGCCCTGTTCTAGAAATAGGTCGATTTTTAATGCCCTTTTCTATGTGTAAGTTAATTAACTAAATTTCAATAGCCCATTGTTGTGAAAATTTAACCACCATACAGTAGCATACCATGTATAACACAGGGTGCAATGGTCTTTATTAGGCAAATTCTCTAAGAATAATTTTAAATCCAGGCTGGTGATAATTTGATGAGCTTTTGCATGTTCTAAAAATAATACTCTGTTCTAGGAAATGTCTCAAAAATGGATACCCCATTCTAGATCAGAGTCCTGAAATCATGGTCCCATTGGGCAGCACATACTTGTATAGGTATTGTGGGGGAGCACCCCCCTGGTCTGCATTTTACCTGGGTCTGCATTTTACCGTCCGCAGTCTGTGTTTTATACTTTTGGCAAATAAATGTAAATCCCACAATGGGAGAGTGCAGGCAAGGGGCAGGAACTTGTCAAGTTTTCAAAATTTTGAACAAATTAATTCCACCGGGTGGGGAAACAAACTTCAGTCAAAAGGATAAAAAAAACCCCACTCTATATAAAACAGATACAAACCACTGGAAAATTTTTCTTGCAAAACTCGTCTGGCGGTAGACAGAGCAAAATCGTCTGGTGGTAGACAGAGCAAAATCGTCTGGCGTTAGACAGAGTAAAATCGTCTGGCGTTAGACAGAGTAAAATCGTCTGGCATTAGACGGAGTAAAATCGTCTGGCATTAGACGGAGTAAAATCGTCTGGCATTAGACGGAGTAAAATCGTCTGGCGTTAGACGGAGTAAAATCGTCTGGCATTAGACGGAGTAAAATCGTCTGGCGTTAGACAGAGTAAAATCGTCTGGTGTTAGACAGAGTAAAATCGTTTGGCGTTAGACACTCTTGGGCAGGAAAGGGTTAAATTGTGATTACAACTGCAATGATTACATCTCAATTTCATCTGTATTCTTGCAGTTCAAATTAGCTTCATTTCACAATGACCTTTCTTAAAATAGACAATACCTGATTAGATGGCAGTCGAAAGTGTCAAATAAATGCTAGTTGAAATTAAATGAAAACTGACCATTTCCTAAAGTATGAGCCATGAGAGACAGACCTAGTAACTGCATTTGAATTGTGACACCTGGCCTCATAAAGTCAAATTTCCCAACCTGGGGTTCCCATTGCACAATCAATAGCCCAACTGGAAGGATCATTCTAGGCATCAAGAACACCTCTTGCCTGCAATCCCTTACGCTACAGGATTAACATTGATAGGTGCATCAAGTCTGGAGCAGCCTCTTTAGTAGAAACATTTTGTAGCATCTTTGACTTATGAGTGTACCTACTGTTTGAAGTAAACTCAGTCTGTTTGAAAAATGCCCAACCCAAAACACTGTAATATTGTATGTATTACTGAACTATTCTCATACAACATGAAGTGTCAGTATGTCAGCAAAACAAAGCAGGAGCAAACCACTTGACATTATTCTCATGTATTCCAAAACCTAAAGAGCTTGGGAACCTGCCATGCTTGCCACCACCTCCACACCTTGTGGGTTCCTTCCACAGAAAGAAAGAACCCCTATTAAAGAAAGAAGTTAAAATGAATGTAAAGTTGCCACTGCTTTTGATGTTCCCTGCTAACTTTACCTGGTTTAATGTTTGTTTTATTAGCAGCTCAGTTAAGTGCTGTTTGTTTTTTTTTAAAAAATTTTGTGTACCAGTAATTTGGTAGACTGAAAGTGTATATGCAATAATTCATATTTGAACTGCGGTTATAGATGCAAGTGAAGTATGATCCTCGCAGTAAATTTTCCAATTTAAGCAATTGGAAAGGAGAAGCCTGAAAAAAATCAGGGCTTCAACGGGATTCGAACCCATGACCTCCGCGATACCGGTGCGATGCTCTACCAACTGAGCTATGAAGCCACACATTGGGAGCAAGGTCAATTTAGTGAGTTCGTATCTCCCGTAAGAGTGAAATGATGAAAGTGTATATGAAATAATTCATATTTGAACTGCGGTTATAGATGCAAGATGCATATGAATTATTTCATATACACTTTCATCATTTCACTTTTACGGGAGATATGAACTCACTAAATTGACCTTGCTCCCAATGTGTGGCTTCATAGCTCAGTTGGTAGAGCATCGCACCGGTATCGCGGAGGTCATGGGTTCGAATCCCGTTGAAGCCCTGATTTTTTTCAGGCTTCTCCTTTCCAATTGCTTAAATTAGAAAATTTACTGCGAGGATCATACTTCACTTGCAATTTGGTAGACTGTAATGCAAAATCTTAAATTTACACCTTAGCTCTTCAAATATTCACACTTATCATATGTATAAGAAAGGTTAGCCTTGCTGTCTTCAAGTAACTTTATTATTTTTACCAATTTCCAAATTTTCTAAATTTCACAATTTTTACAAAACTAAGACCAAGACCAAGCTTCTGCGGTGAAGATGGTTGGATATTGGCCTTGTCCTTTTTTGTTGCATGTTTATCGACCAAGACAAGTCAAGGGCCATAAACATGCAAAAAAGAACAAGGCCATATCCAACCATCTTGATCGAAGAAGCTTGGTCAATAACCCATATATATTCTGAGTCATGGGCATATTTTGCTTTGGCAAGATTTTGCATTTGTAGGCTCCTTGTAGTGAAACAGGGTCCACAGTTAGAAAAAAAAAGAATAAAGTAACAACATGTGGGGAACTGGTAATAGAAGAAGACACTGTTGGCGTGTATCAATCACTACTGACCAGTTCATCATTCTGTTGTTATTAGCAAATTTGCCCCTGAAGGAGAAATCAATGCTCAACTTGGTTGGTCAATATGCTATAGCATCCCAGCAGCAGTGTACGTGGTCTTGTGGTCTTTATCTGGAATGCCTCAGTCCACTTTCCATTTCGTAACTCTGGTAACATACTTTGGCCATTTTGCGAAAAGGGTCCTAGAAGCTTTATTTCTCCACAAGTATTCAAAGAGAATGTGTTTTGTACCCGCAATAGAGGTAATGGCAGTTTTTGCTTGGTTTGATTGTTATGTGAGATTGTTGTTGTGTAAGGAAACACCAAGGAACCTCAGTTTTTCAGAAACTAAGTGGTGCATACCCTTAATTGGTGGTAAAATTCCTCCTTGACTTTGTTCTGATGAACTTATCCGTGACTTATTTTCATACACTTGGGTCACTGGGGTGGGAGGGGGTGGTTGATGTTTGCTCTCCAAATATTCACTTGCTGATTTTATGGTAATTAATTCAGTTTTGTCTTTTATAGGGTTAAAATTCTTGTTAATGGTTTTTGGACACAGTGAAGGCAGATTCTAAGAGGGTTTATTGGGCCCAAAAAGAAAGTCAGAATGCTTGTCAGAAATTTAAATTTAACACTTAAATAAAGGAGACCAATCTGGGCATGGCTTGAGCTTTACTTGACCCCTAAAAGATACCAGTTAAAATGGAATTGGTTTGATCACCAGCTGCTTTTTCAGGAAGGGGGCCTGGAAAGGAGTCTGGAAGAAATCAAGCCTAACAACAGAAATAAGGGGTGCTCACCATTTGTCAGAATAAACTGGTTGGGGGAAGCGTTGAATAATGGTGAGGGTTTTTACAAAATCAGCAAACCAACTGAACGAAATGGCGCTTACCGTTTGCAACTCGATTTCCCGTAATTGTTTTCGGCTGATGAGAGCCTGGAAACTGGAAAGTTTAGCAAATGGTAAGGAAATTTCCGCCGTTCCGTTCCGAACGGAAAAAGAGGAGTACCTCTGAAGGTACCCCACAATTTCCGAACTGAATTTCCAGAAAATTACCTTACCATTTGACTTCAAACCGAAATTTCCGGATTTTCTGGCCAAATGGTAAGCACCCAAGAGCATTTCTTTAATTACTGGTATTATTTCTTTGAGTGCAAAAAATAGTGGGATTTCAACATGAACACTCTAAGTGAAACCAGAATCCTTAAATTATAATGAGACAATGAGCATCCCCAACCTTTTTACTTGAGTCCCTTCCCCTGGGGGGAGGGTTAAGGATTTTTATCTTTGATATAGGTCAATGATTTTTCAACATACATAAGTCAGGTCCTAACAGGGTATTTTGGGGGGAATAAGGATTTCTATGTTTGATATAAGTTATCTTTTTTGGCATTGCTATCATTTAGTACAATTTGTTCAAACAGGTAAAGCAGCTTCTCATGTCTTCCCAGGTTGCCATGTTCTATGGGCTTGGTTCTGTTGTACAGCATTACTGGTGTAACGTTTACACTCAAGGGTCTCTTGCCGATGAGTTGTCTTCAAATCATATTGCAATAGTTGTTGGCATTGTTTTGTGGATCTTGGGAGAATCTATCAATTTCTATCATCATGCTATTTTGGCTAATCTCCGGCCAAGCGGCACATCATCAGGTTATGTCATTCCAAGTGGGGGACTTTTCAAATTCGTAGTGTGTCCACACTATTTGGGGTGAGTGTTGTGTTGTGGTACACAGGGCTTAAAAAACATGCTTCCCAGTCATCCAGGACAAATACATTTTCCTGCTGAACTTGTAATTTTTGATTTCCACAATGGGCAAGGGCCCAGGCAAGTCATCAACTGACTGAATATAAAAAGTAAACTACAACTTGCCCAGGGCAAGCAATATTTGAGACCTGCTTGTCCAAAGGGCAAGCTGGAGGTATTTTTCTAAGCTCTATGTACACCAAAAGACTCAGCAGCATATACTTTCCTCTATTACGATTTTCACAATATGCAATATTATGGAATGGAACTGTTTGCCTTCTCAAGTCAAGGGAATGTGAGCACTAGAGTGTTATAAGAAAGCATTATACAGAAAGCATAGGTTGCCTGTATACAAAAACACCCACCCCATCTCAAGAAGGTAATAAGGAATCAGTGTTCACTGTGGCTTGCTATGAACCAGGTGAATATATATGGCTCATCACCACAATCTACAATTGGAGTGCAATTTTCACTGGCAATTCTGATCACCCACAAATGTTGTTAGAAGAAATGTTATGTTGGTCACTCTGGAAAACATTTCTAGGAATAATAATGATGACAATAACAACAACAACAACAACAATAATAATAATATAATAATAATAATAATAATGACAACAACTTTATTTAACAATAACTTTATTTATACTAGTTTATATCATAACCAAATCAATGTGCACGTTCTGATTGGTCAATCAGCTGTGGGTTATTGTGCCAGTAAACCCACGGAATTATTATATAAAAGCAAAAGACCACAAGTTTTTATGAGTTATAGGCCGATAAACCACTTGGGATGTTGGTAGAACACTCGAAGAATTCGTAAACCACTTGCCTGTGGCTCGTGGTTTACAAATTCTTCTCATGTTCTATTAACATCCCATGTGGTTTATCTTATAACCCACGGAAACGTGTGGTCTATTGCTTAAATAACAAGGAAAAACCATGCAGTCAATCGATGAATGACCAGTAACCAAAAATGAATAAACACTAAAAAACATGATTGTCCATCTTTTCTTTGACTACCTCATAGTCGACAATTTGCACCTGAGGTGATTAGAGGTTACAAAAAGCTTATACATTGAAGGGCAAGGACATGTAGTCTTAATACTTTGGTAGACACTACAATCTTGGTTACAATTGTCCCTCCAATAACAGTCACCTATCCGAGGCTCCACATCTATAGTGGCAAGAATTTATTGTCTTGACCATGTGCTAAACATTGGTATTTACTGCAAAATCTCAAATTCTGTCTGGCTGTTAGTATTGAGTACTACCAGACTTTAGCTTGAGATCCTCGCTCTTTGTTTATCGTTAGTTAATCCTTATTGACTAACATATTTTGATACCTTCAGTGAGTTGATTGCTTGGTATGGCATAGCAATGGCTGGACAGCACCTGTGCATGTATCTTGCATGGCTAGTTATGGTCAGTTACTTGTCTGGGAGAAGCCACCAGACACAGCTATGGTACCAAAAGAAGATTGAGCACTTTCCTAAAGACAGAAGGAACCTATTTCCTGGGATTTACTGATCAAGCAATAGACTTACTTGTTATACAGATACTTTTTATAAAAGCTCTAGATCTTAGATCCAGATCAATGATGAGCAAGACTCAAGAGACAAAAACACTTCATAGAAAAAAGATACCAGTTAAAATGTTCCTTGTCAACTTTATTCCCAATGATTCTCCCCTTGAAGAGAAAATTTTGCATCTGATGAAAATACATTTTGATTTGAATTAAACATATGAAACCATTTTTTAGTAAGAGCCTGGTTAACAGGTACTTGTAGTAATAATTATACGTGTAAAGCCATAACAGTGAGATCACTCACTGAATTGCATGAAATGAAATAATGAAACATACAAAAGTTCATCATCCTTCTAGCCAGGGCCTTCAATACTAACACCTGCACCACAAACATAGTGGGGGAAGGGTTAGGGGCAAGACTGAAACCCTGGAAACAAGGTTGTATATTACACTAGCTTGTGAAACAAAATCAACAGTGATGTTACATCTTTTTCTAACTTGCAATTTCAAAATCTCTCATAATCTATTTTAACAACTAGTTGCACAGTAAAATCTTACATATGAGAACCTAATTTTTTAGGCTATATTTAACGATTTTCTTTCAGACCTCCTTTACATAAACTGCTTTAGCCTGAATTTTGAAAGAGGTTCATATTTTATAGAATTCATTAGAGATAAGGAAATCAAATAGAAAAGCTCTAATAGGCAATGGAAAATCACTTGCACTGTTATTTCAGATATGTTGTGTTTTAAAATAGTTTAATTTTGTTCAGTTGATGTACAGAAGTATAAGGGCATTGAATGAAATAAATAAATATGGGTTTGCATTTGTTTGGACTGCAGTTATTTAAACATGATTATAGACATACAATTTTCACATGAACCATATAGACAGTGTCAAAATTATTCAACTAACAAAACAAGGTTTTTCTTAAGGCAATAAGAGCCTTTGGAAATATCCAGGTTCTTATATGTGGGTTTTTACTGCAGAAGTATACAATATGTCTGGTGGGTAGCAATTGGTTAAATATCGTTGAGATTTTTTAAGGCGCTATGTCACGGTTAAGTGGTTTGAAAAATTTAGCCTAAATTTTTCAATTTCGTTGTTTGTAATCCGTGTCAATTGTCTCCATCCTTGCTTCTTCATGGTTTATTATTATCTCTTTGGCGCTTTTCCCGCTTTGTTAAGTGTTATTTTCGGGTTTCCTTCAATTTTAAGGTAATTTTGTCAATCGTCAAAATAACTCAAAATACCATGACGTAGCCCCTTTAAGAGCAAGAGCAAACATCTCCAGTAACAACTTGGTATGGCAACTTCCTATTTCCCCTAGTTAAGTCCTCACATGAGAAAAAAGGAACTGACCCTGATACGCACTAGGTAGTGTTTTCTCAAAAGAGATACAACAGCAAAATACCCATAATTATGACAAGTGTCTTAAATGCAAGTGTACCATAATGTTGTTATCTATAGAAGAGAAATAATTGAACACATTAAACACAGCCTGACCTGAATCTTCAGTTACTTACAAACAACTGAGAGATTTTAAGATAACTAATGATAGTAAGTTGAAGGCCTTTGTGCAAAAAAGGCATATATCGGTTTTTGGGCAGATTTTCATTTTTTGGGATCAAGCTAACATTTAGCAGACTGACTTGTTTTGACATTAAATACATCCTTCCGTAATTGTCTTGGTCGATTTGTGCTTCGTTCTGCAGAATAACGTAGGCGAAAAAACTCAGTTTTCATCTGGAGACCTTTTCTTCAACGAAAGACAAAAGAAACCTTTTGTTTCACTTAGTTTTATTATTCGTATAATTATGCTAATGAGTTACTGCTGCTTTGTCAGCGCAAACGATTAAGGCGCTGAACAGAGCGGACGTGAATTTATTTTGTTGTGACACTGGTTTGGTACAAGGTCTGTCGTTTTTTTTTGGTCTGTTTCTCTGCTTATTTCACAAACCAAAACATCTATTTAAAAATTAATGTGCTGTCCAAGCTGCTAAAAGTAATCGTTTAAGCTCGTGTTGTGTCAAAATCCGCCTTCGAAAGATTTGCTCATAAAGATGCCGCTTCATGCAAAACTGAGTTTTTTGCATACGTTATTTCTGGTGAATGAAGCGCACATCAACCAAAACAAGTGGGGAACGATGTGTTTCATGTCAAAACAAGCCACTCTGCCAAAAATTAGCTTGATCCTGCAAAAAATGAAAATAGGCCCAAAGACCATTATACGCCCTTTTTGCACAAAGGCCTTCAATTCGTTTGGTTCCATAAATATGACCTCAGCAACAATCATGATCAGAAGTTGCCAGATGTGAACGTTTAATGTTTTACTGGCACACCCCCTCCTCATCCCCTTTCCCACCTTCTTTAACCTAGTTGCTAGGAAAATGGGAAAATGATGATTTTTTTTGTTTTACTCATGCTATGAAGTACAACCACCTTTCATTTCCCACTAAAAGAGACAGGACAAGGCCAAATACATCTTCACAATGCATTTCTGCTAATATTCTTGGCAATTTAGCAGTTGTCTATTGATAGGCTAGCACTAAGAAGTCAGAGAATAGCATCCTAACAAACTATTCTGAACAATGACAATAAAATTTATTGAAATAGTCTTTCAACAAGTGAGAAAAACAATTGTTCTGTTCACATCCATACTAATAATGACTATGAACTATCATAGTGAACAGGATGTCACAGACATGTTGCCAAATTCTACATTCAATTTCCGACAGTTGAACAACAATGCACTATTTAAGGATAGGCTGTTAAGGTTTGTGGGCAATTATTATAAACAAACGAATTATTTGTCTCAAAACAAAGAATACAATCATATTGAGTTTTTTACTTCTAGGAAGCCCTAGTTGCAAAGAGATAACCTTTTGGCCTCTATAAATCGGATTATCCATCCCCTTGTAACATTTATTGTGCTTTGAAAAACATATTAAAAATCTATACAATCCTATACAAAAATTGTTAATGTGTAACTACTATTTACAGTCATAGATATGACCTGTACATTACATTTTTATTAGAGTTCTTTGAATAATTCCATCTAACAAAAAATAGCATGTAAAGTAAAAATCCTCTAGGAGATCTGTATAAAACAAACTAGGGACGATGGAACCTGCAAGAGAAAATCACACATCTTGTTTGTTTATTTTGTCTAATGTATTTTTGCGGCCTTTACAAAAAAAAAAAAAATAATTGGCCAAATGTCTGACAATGTCTAGAAGAGAGTTGAATGCTCAATTTAATCATGACATAAGGTTGTTGACCATGCATTCACCACATCTGGGGAAATTATTCCCTACCACTTTACACAAGCTTGGAAGGAATAAACAATAATTACCTTGTGTACTGTTTGCTTTCCTCATGTACTTCCATTTCTTTACTCTTAAACTCATTAAGCTCTTTCCTTATTGCAGCCTAAGACAAATCAAAGTAATGGCTACACTGAATACAGAGTCCTCTTAAGCCCTGGCCAAATGGAGTCACAAGTAGACATAAGTTGAAAACTTGGGTCTACTTGTGACTTCAATTGGCCAGGCCTTGCGTGCACTTGCATTGACTTGTGCTCACTTTGGTCAAGATCAAATTTGCATTCAAGTCAAAGCAAGTTTTTCACTCTTTGGCCACCCAACCCAAGTCAATGCAAGTAGAGTGATGTCCATTAACCTATTATTAACCAATTAAATAGAGGATAGTCTGCCTTAAAATGCTGTTTCTGTGGCTTGCATGTACTTGCGAGGAAACTTGTGAGTCTATTTGGCCACCCAGTGCAAGTTCAACTTGCATCAACTTGCAACTACTTCCCAGTCCATTTGGCCAGGGCTTAAGTCATCAATTTGCGTACTTCTCACAAATACATCCTTGTTCAAAAGTCAGCCATACATAACAACAAATCACATTCAAACAAGCTTTTTCCTTCAACTTATAACCTAAAAAGTATGGAAAACTTCCTATGCATTGTGTTTGTTCATTAATTTGATAGTTTGTTTCTTTCCTCTGTAACTTGTCACGATTGTTGTGACTATTTTTTGCGTATATGTTTTGCTTCTGTAGTTTGTGGTGATACTAATTCTAGGAAAAATAATAAATGTAATTTAAAAACAAAACTTCAACAATATTTTTTATTAGTGACAATGATACCTTGTCTTCTGGTGTTAATCTAGTCCATGGCTTATCCGCTCTGAAAACAACAATATGTAAATCACCAAGGGATACACCAAACTAACAAGTCAAAGAGTGTTCAAATTAAGGATTTAAAAGTGCAAGGGCCATTCCAAACATTTGGTCTAATTATTCCCCCTAAAGAGACATTTCCTGCAGTTATAACAGTCTTCATTAAAGGTAGCTGAACAGATGGGGATTTTTATAAAGGTTAGTTTAACACTTTGGTCCTGTTCTTGGAAGTGTTCATACTTGTCCAATACTCTGACAAATTTATGCATAGCATTGTATTGTATTCTATTGTTCTGCGTTGTTCCCAACTGTATTGTATTGTTAATCTATTGTTAATCTATTGTTATGCAGATATAATACAATACAATGCTAACTGAATTTGTCGGAGTATTGGACAACCCTCGAAGTGTTGAGCATGGACGGTGGTCCAGGTCGGAGCTTTGGCTGAAGTTGATCAAGTTTTGTTCTTTGGCAACTCCCTCAATGTAGTAGCTCTAATGTTCATTTTTGGTGTACTTGTCTGTGAGAAACTTTCAGTCATAAATTGTTAAGTGCTTTGAAATGACTACTTTCATCACTTATTCAGCAACATCATGAAAGAATTTTCTTCCACTAGAAAAAATGCATCTGCTGATACCAGAAGCATATGCTTCTACTGATACCAAGAACTACCATTAAAGTAGGCCCTACTTTTTGATAAAGATTCCACCCAAAGACAATAATACAAACAGATAATACTTCTAATTTTCATGGTTGAAAATAATTTAACTACAACAAAGAAACAAATGAATAAAATACAATTACTTTAATTTGTAAATTACACATGTTATATCAGATTTACTATGGGCAGTTTACAATCGAGTGTCGTCAAACCAAAATCAAAGAAGTACTGATCAAATCGACTGAAGTCAAATAGTGAAACAAAACCAATTAGTCATTCCCTGATTACTTTCAACACTCCACTGAAAACCGCTCTTCTCATCTGAAAATGACAATTTAGTTAGCAGATATACTCTCACCTTCTATCATAGTCATGGACATCAACACATTCAACATAATCATTAAACTTGAGGATCTTCTTTGCTCTCAGCTCTTGGACTGTGGGTCTTCTGCTTAACTGACAACAAGAAGTTAAGATAAATATTTTCTTCCACCAACTGAAAAGGCTCTCATAAGCCAAAGGATTATTTAATATCTTTATTATCCCAAAATAATAAAAGCCTTCTTTTCCATGGCATTCTTTAGATATATTTATTATTATTATATCTCAAAGTTAATTACGCGTGCTGTGATTGGTCAATTTAGCGGGCTGTGCTCTCCTGCACGACCCACTAAAATTTAAAGTTGTTTGTATTGTGTGATTTATCGCCAAAGTTTCCTTACTCTAAATTGTGTGCTAAAGCGTAGTAACGACTTAAAAACGATTTCAAATTGACTCATTTTGCTTTCGACCTGCTTCAGAAATTTGAAGCCGTTCCATCGTTCCCGAACTCGTCAGACACACAATAGAGATATAATAAATATCTTACTAGCCTCGTCTTCTCAGTCTGTGTTGTAAGTTACGGATCCTTGTTTTTCCCCCTACAATTAATGGCCCGCACGCTTTGTGCTTGGGCAATAAATCGAAGGGGAAAAAACTTGGTCCGTATCTTACGGTACGGACCTCGAACTTGGTTAGTAAGAGGTATTTACTATTATTATTTTGCCACACACAATGAATTACAAGCACAATAAAAAAATAATAAATGGGTGAACAAACATTACTTTTAAAATTTGTACATTACTTGGGAGGAGTGACTGTGGCGGGGAAATCTCCGAGAAGCCGAGCTTACGAGGAGATTTCCCCCCATGGGCAATTTAATACTAGGCAGCATTTTAAGAAATAAAGAAAAAAAGCTGTTTATTTAAGTTTAGTGTATACCACAAAAGTGAATAGTACTTTTCATGTGCACTGATTGGCTAGCTCGGAGGTGATTGGCCAAGTACTATTCACCTCCAAGCAGCCGAAGAAACACAAAATGGCTTTTGTCGGTATATTGTCACAAATAAAGTTCCTCTTTGAGCCGCTAGTTATTCAGCTTGTGTGGTAGATACTAAAACAAAAATTATTATTCACCTCAGTATCGGTGAACGTGATGGATATTTACCTCCACTTTGTTAAATAATTGTTAACTATAAGTGTGTTTAGAGGAAAATATAGCTCTAATGTTATAGGAACCCTTTTGCAAGGAATTCCCCTCATGAAGTTGAAGACTTTTTCAACTGACTTTGTGAGGATCTTTCTGGTGGAATTTGATCATGTGAGACCTATTGACAATATCAAGTTCTCTAGAAAGTGAATTGTAAACAAATTGCCCCAGTTATGTATAACATTAGAGCTATTAATGACTGGTAGGTGATACAAACCTTCCTTGTTAAGACTCGTTTCTTTTCTTCCTTTTCTTCTTTTGCCTCTTCCTCTGACGATGCTGCAATGTGGAAAATAGCTTATGTCAAAACAGTCTCAGCATAGCACATCTTTAGTCATTTACTCTTCCAGTCATCAATTTACTCTTCCATGTCACAATTTTGCAGACAAGCAACAAGGAACAGCCGGGGGATCACAAACTCATGGCTATTGTCTTAATGCTAAAATGGGTAATAGTGAAGAATAGTTCCCAAAAAGATATTGTTAGACAGCTGTCAGCCAAATGTTGGACAACTGTTGAAAACTACTTTCAGTTTGCTTATTTGTAATGTTACATCAAGTCTATTTTGTGTACAAACAAAGATATCAGAAACGGGTACTAAATTTAGTCCTAAATTTTAGTACATGTGGTCAGGAGATGGAGTATGATCCGGTACGATCGACAGATTTCTATTTACTTTTTTCAACCGGAAAAGTTTTTTACTCTATTTTCAGTCAATTTGTGGCCAACTTAACAGTGTTGGCCGACTGTTGGTAATGTGTCGGTAGCCTGTTGGCCGAGAGTTGGTCGAGAGTTGTCCGACAGGTTACCAACAGCTAAATATTGTTCACTATTGCCCTAAAATGAACTGAGAAAAAAATAAATTATAGAGATTTTTTGGTTAGAAGGTCCAACCACAAAATGTAGCTTTGCACTATGTCTTGAGCAGAGCAACAAGATATAGATCTGAGCTTTACGCAAAACAGAGTAATTTTGCTTTGTACTTATGGTATAATATTGTAAGACACAGTTGAACTGTTTTAAGTAAGTAAGTGAGTAAGTAGACAACAGTTTTGGTTTTGGAGAAACAAAAGCCTGGTACGCATGAACACAACAGAAAAAACACATTCAAAATGGGTATCACACATTCCACTATGGGTCAGGTAGCAGCTCTTGCAAAGTCTCACAGGACTGGCTCTATAGCCTTTGTTAAAACAATACAACAAACAATGGGAACAAGGCCCCTAGCCCCAAACCAATGACAGCTATGACAGCTACCCTTATATGACAAATAAAATTACAACCCTACGAGGGCTGCTACACTTCTGGTTTGTATTCCATCTTAAGTTTGCTTCAATAGGAAACAACTCACATCTTAAGATATTTCTCTCCCTAAGTTCCTGTGCTGTGGGTCGAGTGCTGAGTCGTCTGTAAAAAGGAGTAAAAGAAGGTTAATTATTACATATAACATTTGTCTTCAGACATAGTCTAAATCTTCACTCAGACAGTTAAATTTCAACATAGCTAAGCATCCATTGGTATGCATGACTGGCACAACAATAATATGTTTGAATGACTTACCAGGCATTGCAAATTATCACTATTAAAACCTAGTGACTGGCTATTTGGCAAACACACAATACTTTAAACAGCCAGCCCTGAGACACTGGCAAATTTGTCAAATATAATTGGGTGCAGACACTGCTGACCACTGAACATACATCCAGTTTTTCATACATCTTGTCACAGATGTAAACCAAAATCATTAACTATATGTTTTCAACCAGGGTCCAATAACTTGGTTGTCATATGCTAAAATAATATTCCATGTAAACTACCTGTTTTGGATTTTATCAATTCAAAGCCATGTTTCATTGATCTACTCCTGGGTAACACATATTGACTCTCATAGCTGGCTAAATAAGCTTTGCTTTGCACCACCTATCAGCTACAGAAACTTTAAGTACAAAGTTGGGTTGTTAAAAAGGAAAGTTTCAGCATGGAACTGTATAGTTATATTGTCAAATGGGTTATAGATTAAAATAAGAAGAATATCATTTAACGTCCTGGCCATGACAGCATGTTCTACCATCTTACAATCCCAAGATGAGCATTCCTAATTGACAGCAAAATATACAGCCAAAAAGGTGTCTGGGAAACTTACAAATATTTTATGCATCGTGAGAGGAAATAATAAAGTGCGACCTCCAGATTCCAAATCATGTCACAAAACATGCTAACATTATCACTTGCTCCATTGTGAAGTAAGAGGACTGTCTGCTCTACAAAACATTCTATGCAGTACACTGTTCCTAAAACAATTTGTGACATGCTAAATGTCGCTGCAGTTCAAATCTGAGTGGAAGTAGCACAAACATCTTTTCAATGTCATAGTCTTCACACAAAAGCAAGATGTTCCTTCTTTGCAATGCTGTTCTCAACCATAATATGCAAATGTCTGTTGTAAAGAACTTTGCATCTCATCATTGTTGTAATAGGATGTCCTGGTGTGGAGCAATTATTGTATATACAAAACACCTGGCATTAATTACCAGTGACTGGCAAATTACAGATTCAAAACAGTCAAATGGGATTACAGGTATTGACACAAGTTTCCTTAAGATGCAACTGTTCACTCTGTTCTTGCTAAATAGCCCTTTGTCTTTGATCATTTTGTAAACCAAGACCACTGAAGAACATACTTCCTTATATTCATATTAAGTACAACACTAACAATTTCTTAAAAGCTAAGAAACATAGTTTTATTAAAATCCACTTGACAGCCAAGTGACTTCAAACAATCATGGCAGGTGCCTTTTGGTGGTAAACCAATCAAGTAACAGACTTGACAATCTTTTACTTGATACCTGTTAAAAATATTATCTTTGGTCATTTAAGACACTTCAAAACCTAGTTCCCACATTTCACTAAAATTAAAGCTACAAAAGGTAAACCACATCCTTGTTAAATAAGATGTAGACAGTTCTATTGAATATGACCACCAAAAAATACTGCCATTGATACCTCTAAACAAATATCACTGCTATTGCTATTATGGCAGCTAATGCCTGACAAGTCATTCAGTATTTACATCACTAAAAACTTTCAAATTTTCACCACTATATTTGCAATGTGAACAGACATTAATACACTGCACACTATACTTCTATGGAACATTATACTGTAAAGTTGAAAATGAAGCAACCCGGCAAAATTAGGAATGGAGAAAGGCTACAAATTCTGAAATTATTGAGGTTTGTTACTTTCTGCACTGTACAGGAGTTCCAGACCAAACAAAATTGTTTGTAGCTGATTTTTTATGTGGCCCCTGCTCAGTACTATAAATAGCTAGAAATATGTCTAAATTGTTTTGCCAAAAAAGGGGAGAAATTATTTACCCTTCATTACTAGAGTTCAAAACCATGATCTCACTACTTCCAAAAGTAGTCATCATGCCTTTAAATCCAGTGGATTAATCAACTCTGCACAGGCAAAAGATGTGTAACCACACAAAAAAACTCACAATTAAAGCCATGATCCCTTATCAGCAGCAGTTAGTACTGCGAATTAATACACATTCATACTTTAGGCACTGCCTTAAAACAGCAACTGCATAGATTTCTCCCTCCCTATGTTTGAAAGGTTGATTTCAGCAAGTCCATTATGGTGTATGTTATAAATTCAACCACAATTAGCTTTCCACATTACATTATATACCTTATAATGGGAAATTAACAACATACTTTATTAATGTGATTTTGCAAACTTCGCGTCAATTTAATGTATCTTAATTGATGTCAATGTTAATTTACTGTGCGCTTTTTTTTTTACCAGACTGTCATTTTAAAGCACTTTTATTTCATTACAATTAACCTTATTAGTTCATGACTCCTCTAGTGGCTCTTCAGAGTTACTATCTTGGTGATTTTGTGGAGGCTTTGAAAGACCTTTTGACATGATAGGGTCTAGGGTTAGGGTTAGGCTAACCCTCACCCTAAGCTTCAAAACCAGATTTTTGGTTGTAAAAGAACTTAGAAACATCTGGACTTCTCTTGGAAGGTTTTATTGACGGAAGCCATGTAAAGTGCGAGTTTGCAGAATTATGAAAATCCCAGTAAATAAAGCAAGACGCTTATCAAAAATTTGCATTTATTTAATGCATGTAAGCTTAACTTTTGAAAAATACGTGTTAATTTAGTGTAACATAGATTTTCTTTGCATTGTCAACATGCATTGTTAATAAGGTATATCATGTAACAAATTCATAGCTGTCCTTAGCTCCTCAAATCAGTTAAATTAAATGGCCAAATTTTGCATTGGTGCAAAACACTTTTACCATGATAGCACTTAAAAAACAATGCTGTCCTTAGTATTGCCTTAGTTGTGTTATAGTGTTATGATTTATTTATGAACAGTAGGAACCCAATAGAAACCGTTAGAATGTGCGGTTACGTAATACAGTCTTTGTAAACACATGAATATCTCATGAGCAGACACTTGATATAAATTGTCAAGTATAACATGTATAATGTAGTTGTAGGTTAGTTACAATAAAGTTGGGTTGGCCGTTTTAATCACTGAAAGCCTCGTTATTTGGGCGTTTGAACACAACAAGTTGTTTCTTAAACTTCCTCATATTACAAAGGCCAGGATAGTGGCTAACAAAGTTAACACATAAAAAGAAGCCTTAGAATCTCCTTCTGATCTTTATTGTAAATGGCTTTGTTTAAAGTGCCACCATGATAAAAAAACTCACTTCCCTTTTTCCTTCAAATTTTAAAAGCGTGTTCGTTTGACACCTTACTGACAAAATCTTAAGCTTTGAATTCATGCAAAGGCTATTTTCTTTGAGTGCAAGTTTAGGTCCACCATTAGTCCATTTAGGAAGGTTTCATTGTCCGCCATTGGTCACGTTCAAAACTGACCAATTGGATTTTAGAGGGTTGGATTTAGGATATGATGATGTCAAAGACTCACTAGCTTAAAATTGCAGTGTGTAAAACGCAGCTTATTGTACATGCCAAACACAAGTTTAAATGTCTGAAAGTTCGAAACTTGGCATGTTAATTTAGGCACGTGAAAATGCATTGCATTTTTAGACTAGTGAGTCTTTGACATCATCTTTTCCTCTATCCAGCTCTCTCAAGATTTTAAAGTTAGTAATAGCAGACCATTAATTGGGAAAATTTCAGTCAAAATAAACACGTGTCTTTTTGAAATGAAGGCTTAAAACTTTAGTACCTTGGTCGTTCAGTTACATAGTTTTGAAATACAAAGGAAAAGCAGAATTGATTTTTGGTTGCAGTAGCACTTTACGTTCTGAGATCTTGGCTACAAATGGAACATGTTGCTTACCTTATAAGTTTTGTTCCTACTTCATTTTTTCTTTCCAATTTTTCTTCTTCTGTTTTAGCTGGAAGAAAAATTTAAATCATATTTATTTCAGAAAATGGCAACACATAACCAAGATACACTGTTAACTTCCAAAACCCCCTACTTAAATATGATAACTGAGTTATTTTTCCTCTTAGTCGGCGCGTCGGGTATGTTATGGGTGGGTGGATCAGTGAGAGATGTATGTATGTCACACCAATCAGATTGGAGCTACCATTAAACACCAATCAAATTGTAAAGGTAAATGGTATGTGAGAAGATTTGATCCCGATACAGTTGAGAACGGCCATATTTATTTTGCTGTAAAAGAGGAGGAAGTACTCATATATTGGGTTTACCTCGACATTTTCTGTAGGTTAGACTAAGGATTTTGTGGGCGGGTTTTATAGTCATTAGCAATTGGATAATCAGTCAAAGAAACATAGTGCTTGAGATATAACTGCGAGCATGCGATGAAGGGTAAGATTTTCCCGTTATATAAGGTTTTAAGTTAAATGAGTGTTAGCCGCTCTACTACTAATGTTGATGGGGTTTCTATGATAGGGACAATTGTATTAAGGGGGCGGAATGCACTAGTGGGAATGTGAAGAGGTTGTGACCAGGGTCGAATTGTTTGCGTGTTGTAGTGAAACCTAAGTATTCGGCTGCAGACTCCAGGGCGAGTCGTTAATTTCAGCATCCATTGATCAGTTTCAGTCCTAACTTTCAACAAGAAACGCGAAGAGACTACGATTAATTTCTTCAACAGAACAAAAATAAATTATTCTGTGACGATTTTACATATATAAATGTTCATTGATTACTACTGGGCCAGGATGAGAAGATATGTTATAAATGAAACTTAATCTTTCCTCGTCAATGTTATTAGGGTTTTCGCTTTATCACATTAATAGTCAGCAAGAATTGTAGTAGAAGAAAATGAAAATTTCTTGTTTAAGATAACTTAAGTGAGGTATATGAAGTCTTAGGAGTTCTATGATTGTATTAAGTACAAGGACTTTGGTGATTGAATAATAAAGACTGATGTGTATGTTGCCGGTTCGTGATTTTCAATCCGTGACAGTTGTGACAGTTACTTAATATACTTTGGGTTGCTTCAGTGTAGTGGTGGGTAGTTATGAACGAGATGAGTTTTGCATTTTTAAGTAGTTCATGAGTCAGTAGTAAACAATTCATATGGGAAGAGATATTTTATTTCAGGTTACAAAGGGTAACTTGATACTTTTGTTTTTCACAACGAGCAAATTCAATTAGAGGTCACGAATCGTCGCTTCTAGTTCAAAGGACATATTTTAGAGGAGACAAGACTATTTAGATTTGAAACAGTTTTAACGTTTACAAAATAAGTGGAAGTGACGATTGTTTTGTTCTTGTATGCTATTTTCGGTGAAGTAGTGTTGTTTTGTAAAAAGGGTAAACTTACGACTCGTATACAATTCGAATAGCTCTCTTAATTTGAGTATTTTTGAGCAAAAATTCCTCTTGGAGTTGAAAGGGCTATGAGATCAGTGAGTGAAGGGGAGTTATGCATGTGCGCATGTTGCACCAATCTCAGTGTGGCCGGTTTAATCAAAGAACGAATCAAATTGCCTGTTAGAAAATAAAATGATATCTATATTAATTTGGAGACGTGTCAGATTATTGTAGTTTGTTTGGTAAAACATTTTACATGTCATCAACTTAATTCTGCTCTCCGAAACCTTTCAATTCACAAAAAAATAACTCTTGCACGCCTTGTGTGCCTATGTTTGTAACAGCGCCCATGTGCCTTAGTTTTAATAGTATTTCACTCAACATTTTTCCCCAATATCATGATGTTATGATACCAGCTAGTGATCACATGTCCTTAAACATGTTCACATATAGCAGCTGGACACATTTGTTGTTTTACATACGATCACAGAAGTTTTAAGGGAAGAGCCAGTAAAGGAAAGTCTTGTGGAATCCATGACAAGAGTCATTAAAGTGGTACTATGACGAAAATGGCATCTTTCCTATTGAAGCTATTTTTAAATATGAACAAGTACTCTGTATGAGAAGAAAAATGCTGTTTATTACTTTCAAATATTTCTTTTCATTCCAGAGATATTCAAGTTTTTAAAATATGTAAATTAGCTAAGAGATGACGTCATATACTCAACCAAACTTTGATCAAATATGAAGAAAAAAGATATCTCAGCCAATTTGTAACAGAAATGTTTGATTCTTCGCAGTAAGATTCTACTACAGGTGCTACACAATACGAGCTTAAAAGTTTTGTTACCATGGCAACATAATGGGTTGCAGACCTCCCCAATAATAAAGGCATTTCTGGCCACCTTCAGCGTTCCATTTTCATATTTGCAAAGGGTGCTTTGTATGCATGATCCAGCAGGCACATAAATGTTAGCTCGAGTTTGTGGTGCCGTTTAGCATTTTTCAAGCTGAAAATCACTAACATATTGAAATCAAGTGGGTGGGGACTGGAAAAGAGTGAGTTGTCATGGGAACAGAACTTTTATAGCTGCACGTGTGTTTCCTGTAAAACTATTAGCCTGCCAAGTTTCAATGGTCAGATATTTGCAAATGGTAAACAGCATTTTTTTATATTTTCATGGAATTCTATGTGATACACCTAAAATATCAAGGGGTAAAAATTTGATCACTGTACCACTTACATGGTAATTTTACTAGCATTGCATGGATATCACACATGCATATCATTCCTTTAGTCACGCTATACTGCAACTCAATATTTAACTAGGTTTAACAACTGTCCACACTCGTAGTTAAGTCACAAAAGACATTTACATAAGCAGACATTGCTCTTTGACAGTGTGAGATAAACAGTACTTTGTCCCTGGAACTTCAATAACAATTACATTTAATAAGAGTAATTGGGATCTATTCATTTTAACACCTTGTGTTGTCATGACTCTCACTAGCGCAAGCAGCTAGATTGTGATATGTCTGTAATTTCCCCCACTCCTTCACCCTTTATCAATAAACAGCTGGACTACAGGATTGGGTGCACACCTGCCACTTAGCTTCGCACATACAGTAGGAGGCTGGGTGGAACCCTAACCCCACCTCAGGCTTATATCTATCAGGGTGCAGCACAGGCCACACTCATTGGCTCATCTCTTAATTCCAGCTGTGGCACGTGCCACGCTTGTTGTTTCATCCATCACTTATTATCATGTACCTGTCGCCATTAGATTTGCCAAGGGGCACCCAACAACCTTAGTCCCATTTACTGCCAAATGGTTATCAACTTTATTGTGTACTTATGTAAGGGTCGGAAGTTGTTAAGTTTCATCAAATGCTCCTGCAATCATAGTTTTCATGGTAATTGTGAAGAAGAGCTCCCCAAAAAACCTGTCGGCCGACTGTTGGCCGTCTGTCGACTAACAGTCGGCCAACTGTTGGTTCTGTCAGCCGACAGTCGGCCGAATGTCGGCCGTTTGTCGGCCGACAAACGGCTGACAGTCGGCCAACAGGTTTTGCCCGAAATATAGGCTACCTATCAGCCGACAGTCGGCCGACAGTTGGTAATGTGTTGGTAACCTGTCGGTAGCTTGTTGGTAAAACGCTAACACAAACCTGAATGTTTTCTCTTGGTTTTCGCTTGGTATAACATCCAAAATGCGTAATACATTGACAAGAATAGCCTTTTCTTCTTAGGTTTGGAAATTGCCGCTCAAGGCTAGCGCCACGGAAGCCAAAACTAACCACTGAATTTACGCAACTGCAGCTTCGACATTTTCTCCTGCCATGTTGGAAAGGGAAACTATGTCCCAGTCCCTCTCAGATTTTTACGTAGTTTTTTACTTGGTTTTTCACAGATTGAATTGGATCAATTTTCATTTACTTTTGTATTTTATTTTCCAAGTAGAAGGAAAGAAAGAAGGAAAGAAAGAAGGAAAGAAAGAAGAGAAGAGAAATGTACTTATTACTTAGTTTAAATTTTATTGTTGGTCATTGACTTTCATAGATTTGGTGGCTCCTAAAGGAGCCGTTTTGTGAGTGGTGAAATATACAGGATACTTCACTTGTAGAATCGTACCTCGAACTTCATTGGCAACATAATTTGGTTTTATCAGGCTTCTGTCTTCTCATGATTGACTTTTAACCCCAAACACTCTCCAAAAACTTTGAAGAGGCGAAATAGGCTAATATAAGATGATTGGCAAGACATCTGATTGGCCTGTTGTTGTATATGTTTAGCTTCAGGTACTTATTGGTTAACTTCGATCCGACCAAGGGTTTTATAAAGGCTGATTAAAAAAGTACTTTGACTCATTTCATCATGAATCATCATGAGTTACTTACCTTACAAACAAACGGCTCCTTTAGGAGCCACCAAATAAGGTGAAGTCTGTCGAGTATTAAATACATCACCATTACAGAATGTTATGTCACGTTAACTGCTTGTTTTTACCACAATTTTTCTTTTTTCTTAACCTGTCGGTAACCTGTTGGTTAGCTGTCGGTAGACTGTCGGTAACCTGTCAGTCAGCTGTCGGCCGACATTTGACCGACAGTTGGCCAACAGGTTTTTTGGGGAGCTCTTCTTCACAATTACTGTTTTCATACCACCCTTAGTTAGTTCCTCGGATCTATCAGTAAACGGAGCTGATGTCAGCAGGGCTGTCAATAATGGCCTTAACTCATAACACCTGATATG
>CM042753.1:104771-130585 GCA_022496165.2 Catalaphyllia jardinei | reverse complement strand
TTGAAGCTATCCAAATGTTTTAAAAGCTAATCTAATTTAAGCCCAAAAAGGGTTGTTGTCGTGTCCGGTTTCAGTCACGCGCCATAAGCCTCACTCCGGACTAGTCAGTAGATGAATCTCTGGCACGAATATGCCCCTGTCTCTCCTTCCACACGAGGCATTTATAAGAGGGCATTAAGCTTCATCCAATCAGCATGGAGCAAAAAGCCTGACAGTTGCTCCTTGGCACATGAAATCTGTGCCACGGACACTGATTGCTTCGAAAGCTGCATTTCTTGAAAATTATTTGCTGGTCACCAGCATTATGCTTCCAGTGCTTGAAGATGAATTTTTATTGTGGTAAATCATTAAACGTATATTCATGAAACATGGTCACTTCCATTTAAAGTTCTTAAAGATTTACCTCTGATAATAGCATACACTGTGCAAAATGTCAGTCAACAAGATTGCTGCAATGAGAATTACTACGGTCATGTGCTACTGATCACTTTCAAAAATTTTGTTGGACACTTAAAATCATTACAAGTTATTTTCAGAACATGCGATCTCATCTACTGGATGATATAAAGTTTTGTTAATATGAAAACCTTGTGTCTTTAATTGTAATGTAAAACAATCTTAACTGTTGCTCTGGCCTCTCTCTGTTGCAAACAGATGATAACAATTTCAACTCATTCATTGAAATCATGGCTTGTGTTGACTGTGTAGAAAGTCTGAAAGCCACGTTATAACAAAATGCAATAAAATCTGCTCATGGATTATATCAATAATTTAGGATAAATCTTTAGTTTAGAACACTGAATTATGACACTACAGTAACTAGGATAAAAGAATTAGTAAGAATGATTATCATGATTTAAAGATTATCTTCCTAACACATTATAAACAAAAACACATATCTCAAGAAACAGTTATCAAATACTTCTTCAGTTGAACCCACAATTTTAACATGAATAAACAACTGGCAGCCTAGAAATGTACATATTCATACTATATTGCTTGCATTACCAGCAGCATTTATTCTACAGTTGTAATTGAAACACTCTACAAAATACAACAAACTTACTTAGATCAAGAAGGCCAGCCTGGGTTTGTCCAACCAGGGTGATTATTTGTCGAACAAATAGCATTTAGTTGTCTGTATGATTCCTCATTAAGAGGGCTTAGATGATGAAATAATATGAACACCAAGAATATCACTCATTTTTGACTGATAATGCATGCAGCCTGATATATTATTCCTTCTTGCTTTCACACCAGGTGTAGTAAAGAATGGCTCTTGTCTAATTGGACAGATGACTAATGGATATTTATCAGTTCTAGGGCAGGTGTTTGGGGAAATTGTTTGGTGTTAAATATGACCAGACTTTTGAAGAATAACAGATAGACCAACAAAACAGAAAGAACATAAATCAGTGAATCTGACATTTCCATTATAATCCTCCCTAATATGACATATCAATTTCTAGAACCCATTCTGTGATGCAATTTCATACTAGTTAAGAAAATGAATTTTTTCCTTAATTATTAAACAAATAAATTTAACTCTCCCATGTTATGAAAACTGTAAGCTAGTCAGTTCCTATCAGGTGCTTAAAACATGTTCCCACAATTAAATTCTATCCATTTAAGCTAACTTGCTTCCCTCAAAGGAGAAATAACAATAACAAAAATTTTAACTTATGACAGTGACCAAAAAAAAACAGTTAAAAGAACCTCTGAAGGAATCACTTAGACTATAAAAATTAAAGGCAAATTAGACAGACTAAGCCCCTTCCACATTTAAAAAATTCCAAGTTCTGTTACCTTTTATTTTACAATCATGACAAAGACTTTCATCTCTTTTTCCTTCCTCGATACAAAACTTGACTGGTGGTTTTTTGGAATATTACTTGGTCATGAATAAAAATTGCTAAACTACAGATAAATTGAACACTAAAACAATTGATGATTATCCACAGTATCGGCTTACAAAATTATGCTGACAAAAATAAATTGTATTTTCCAATTTATACTGGGTGTTTCACAAGAGGTAATGAAATGAGGTATGATTATTACATGTATATTTCTTCCCTTTGTTGCAGAAAAGGACACTCTATAGATAAAACACTGGCATTTGTAACCACACTCAAACAGAAGCTAGACAACTATGAAAAATACACTTATAAGGACCACTTGTAACAGAGAAATCTGCTATTAAACACGATAATTTCTACCAAACAAAAGAGATGTATTTTACTGTCCTAATCTCTTCCAATAAGTATTGATTTCACGACTTATGGTTTGAATAAGTGTAAGATCAATTTGATACTTGCTTGGGAACCTACAGAATATCATTTTACAGTCCCAAAGACACCCAGACTGATAATGTATACACAATATATTTTCTAAATGTGACTCTTGCAAAGATCATCAACTTTCTCATTAATAAATAAATGTGGTCCCCCCTACAACATTTTCTGAGAATAAACAGCTTTAAATTTCCCTCTACATAAAATTACAAAAGTGGTACTGATAACACTACCTTTACAATGAATGATCTTCTGACAAACTTAAGGTGTACGATTCAAGACCTATCAATTTGCATGTGTTTGGTGAGGTTACAGAGTAGGGGGGGGGGAACTTACTTGGTAGTATGTTTCTAGCCTCTAGTTCACTCTGACTTGGCCGAGCTCTTAATTTCAGAGCCAAACTGTCTTTCCTCTTAAGCTTAGAGGCTAAACCTATAAGACAAAAAAAATTAAGTGTAATCATATTTGGGTGACATCATTTAGTACATAAACTAAAGAGCGCACACAAGACATGAACGAATGTTGCATTGCGTTTATCCCATATTGACCAGGAAAATAAAAATTCCAAAGCAAATGCAGCAATAGTTTCTTGCACTTGACCATGTGTCACTTACAGCTGTAACTGACTCTCTGTTAATGAATACCTGTTACAATTCCTTGTGTCTCCTCTTCCTCATCAGAATCAGAAAAACTACTATCAGGCCCATCATCTTTTTGACGTGTGCTTTCATCATGTAAATGCTCTTCTATGCTCTTTTCTTTACAGACACTTTGAACTACAAAAAATCTGAAAAACAACATGCTTTGTTATCAAGTAGTGCATGTCAAATAATTTCATATTGACATCAAAAGTTATCAATATCTTCTTAACACAGTTAAAGTCAAAACCGCGAACACTTAAAATGTGCCTGGAATGTTTATTGAATTATAACCAATCATGAGTGAGATCTTCAATCACAGAAAACACAGTCACTGAACAAATTTGTTTCTTTTCAAAAGGTTTAAAAAGAAATCCCCTACTTTGGTTATACCAGAAATTGATAATTGCTGTTACAGGCTATTTAAGGTGAATAATATGTGAAATATTTAGTCAAGCAACCACGTAATCCAAGACATACAATAAACGGCAAATCACAATGGCTAAAAAATGGTGAAACTAGACTCAAAACTTGAAAACAGCCACAAGGCTGGCCTAAAATCTTAAACACAGCAAGAAAAAATATACAACAAGATGTACACACGAGCGCAATCTGGGCCACGATTGGCTAATTAAAATCACCTGAAATTACGCACACAGACAAAAACTCATACTAAGGCGAGAGGGGTGAGTTCAGAGTTCGTAAAGTTCAAAACATTCAGAGCTCACACAAGGATTACAAAAAAACATGCCGCTGATACAGCGATCATTTTATTTGCTCAATGCCCGCTCCATCTTTGCTATTTTTCTTTGTAAACTGAACACAATATGTTGCTGGTTTTGGTCTTTTGTTACAAAAGTATGTTAGAAAAGGTAATGATGCAAAGAACCTAACAATTCTCCGATTTTTGAGGGTTGTCTAATATACAAAATCTGATATGATCCGATAAAACAATTTCTTGATTGGTACAGTTTTATGAACAGTGAAATACTGTTTTGGATCTGTATACAGTCGGATAATGGCATCTCATTAACCTGACTTTGAAAATACATCACATCTTACTGGAGTCAAGGGGGTGGCACAGCTTGTCGATCCATGCAGTTTGCACTGATGGAAAAGGCCGTTTACCATTCATATACACATGTATGGTCGGAAAATTGCATCTGATTAAGGGGACTTAAAATATAAATCAAGTCTTATAGGAGTCAAGGGGGTGACACAGCTTGTTGATCCATATGGTTAGTATCAATGGAAAAGGTTGTTTTCCATCTGAATATGGTCGGAAAATTGCATCTGAGAATATTGAAAGAACCCAGTTAAATGCAAGGCAAGCGCAGTTGCTCGAAAAATTAAGATTGAGTGCTTTTGCAGAAACTTGGCAATGTCAAATGATCCAGTCATCATCATCATCATCATATCCTTTATTTAAACGTGATAGGGTTTAAAGGGACACTATCACGACGTAGCCCATGCGTGAACTTGACAATACAGGACATATGATGAAAACGATTTAGGGCGAACTATGAAAGCCATCTAAGTCAAAAATTCATTACAACAGTGTTTACAGAACAAATTTTATGTGAATCTGTAGTGGGCAAACAATGAAAAAATCTAATGACTGGTTTTTTTAAACAAAAACCATTTTTAAGCCTTGTTTCTAACCAGTACCATTGCCATGGTAACAACACACACCTTACCTAAAATGTGAGAATAAATCCTCTTGTGGTTGACCTTGACTCTTGCAAAACAAAGGCACGCAACACGTGCAAGAGTTATTTTTTTTGTGAATAACAAGTCCCTGGAGGTAGTAAATAATGCCTGTCAGTCGATGATGTTACCAGTCTGGTCCGTTAAAAGTGATTGGTCAGTAAAGCCTTAATGGTATGGGCTGCAGGCCTCATGTTAAGTTAGATTATTGGCCATTGATCGGCTTCGATCCATCTACTGTTAGTCAAATCGGTCTACAAAAAGTCTGTTTGTTCGGTTTCGTTTTCGTCTTGGATAGGTCGTTTGTAAGGCACCTGTATTTGTTGACATCTGTTAAGAGGCTATTGTTGTAAGTTAGTGTACCAGCTTTCCAGAGTCAGTTGTTGAATAGTTCATACTGTAAGTTCTCACTGAAACGCCTTTCATAATATGAAGTGGTTTTTGACAGCAAAGGTGGTGTTCCATGACTTGACCTGTCAGATGTGATTATCTGATAATTAGCTTAGGTTTTGTTTATCTGTGAAATGATACCTAGTGTTTTGAAAAAATCTTTCTTCTTCCATTTTTCCTAGATTTTTATCTCCAGCAATGAAGAAAAAGCACATCGCCCTTAAGTTTTCAAGAAAACAAGGGGATCATGTTGTATATCTTTACGAGAAAAACAAAAGTATCAAGTTACAGATGTTCACATGAAAAGTAAGATTGTCATGTTTTTACTAGTCCATGTATAATTGAATTTAACTCAGTTTATAACAAGATCCAATTTAGCATGTTCTGATTCCAGCAATGATCATAGATTTTTCGGTCTTGATATTCCACAAAACCATTTCAAATTAATATCACTATCAAAACCAAGAAGACATTATGAAAGGTAACCCTGAACTTGAAACTACCAGACACATGAATAAATTTTATAAGATGCCATGAAATCTGCAGAGTTTGGGACGTTTCCTTGTTTCCTTCCCCCAACGCCTGAGAGTTTTTTGCCACCTTATGAGGATGTATTTCCTTAAAGTCTAATCAAATAAATTTGCGGTTTAACTCGCTACCAGGAGTCTTCAGGAATACCACAAACCTTAACTATAAGAAAATCTCTGCTAAACAATTGCCATTAATGCAAAATATTAAAATGCCCCTGAATACATTAAGAAAAGACAGGTCCAAACATTTTCCTGGACATTGCGCTAGATTGGCTTCTTGTTTCCCAGTTTATTCTCGGACCGTGAAAAACAAAAGTGTCAAGTTACCATTTGAAACTAACAAATAAAAATATCATGTTACATGTATCAGCGACAAAACAAGAAATTGATTGGCTGTTTATAGTAGATCCAATCTGATTGGTGTGACATACATACATCTCTCACTCACTCACTCACCCATCCACTCACTCACTTATCCACTCACTCTTTTACTTATCCACTGACCCCTCGACAACATACTCGACGTGCCGACTAAGAGGTATTTTTTTTCCAAAAAAAATAACATAAAAATGGGTGCTGAAGCATAAATAATTAGGAAAAAATGCTAAATTGGGCACAGGCACTTGAAAACAGTGTTTGGCCACCTTAAACACTACCACAGAGGGTTTGGGATATCTTTAACACTAAAAAACTATTTTCACAAAGCCAATACGATGTGCTGGGCCCATGTCACTTGCGGCTGTCGAATCACCATGAATCACTCTAGCATGAACAATCCGAATAAGTGCTTTCACTATTTCACTTCCTTATTTTGATAACACAAAAAGTGACGAGAGTAATCCTGATGAATATGGAAGTCTTCATTTATATTTTTGTAATATATGAATCAAGTGCAAACTATTTGGGAAGGAAAAGTGGGAAATTGCACTTATGCCCAGGACTGAACGCAACTATTGTTTAACAGGTACTTCATATTTGGCAGGGCTATTTGAAATTTTCATATTACTTCATATTTGACAGAATTGTGTATGTTTTGGTGACCATTTACCACGAGGACACTTTGTGATGCTTATCATAAGGAGTTTGAATCTCAAAAGCATTCAATCCTGGACATATCTGGAAAAATTGCCGTGTTTACGGTTTGCCACAACTTATTCCAAAATTAGCAAACATTTGCATTAATCATCCCCATTTATAGCCATACCAAATTAACCATGGCTTCACTTGAGTAACCATACACTTCAGTGGGATTCTTGTTTTCCAAAATCCCTTAATTTAAGTGCTGGATGTGGTTCTTGATGCCAAAGGATAGCAATAATAAATTATTTAGACTTTTAGCAATATATAAATTTATAGTTCAGTGGCCAATGCAATAGATCTGTTTTCTTTAGTTTGTGTAGTTGACGATCTCACATTCCAGACATATGAATTAAAGTAGTTTTGGTGTTGATAGAAAACTTACAGCGGTTATCAATCACACGCGACCTTCAGCGCAAAAAAAAAGTCTAGACAAAACTTAAGTTTTGGTGGACGTCAATCATCTCGTCCATCTCCACCCCCTTGCCGACTGTATACATTACTATATAAAATTTACCTGAAAAAATAAGTGAAACCGTGCAGCGGTCCACTCGTAAAAGTAATCATTTTACTTTCGGCATGTAAGGCTAGCTCCGGCTAGCTCACTAACTACATCCTTGAAATCTATAAATAAAAACAGGCGTTTGTCGGGTTTTAATGGCCCTTCGCATGCATGAATGACCCCGAGAGCAAGCAAATCTACATGCAAACAAGTTATTGCTGCCCGTGTTCGTCCTAGAATTACAGGCGGACTGAACAAGACATAAACGTCTTGAAAACCTTATAATAAGGTAATAACTTATAAGTTTTATAGAATGAAGTATTGTTCAGTCTGTAGCCCCAAGAAAAATATGTGCAGAAATAATTTAAGTTTTGTCTAGACTTTTTTTGCACTGAAGGTCGCGTGTGATTGATAACCACTGTAACAAAAAAGGCCTGATTTTATCTTGTGTGGCTTTTTAAAACATGCATATTTTTGACAATTTACTTTTAAGGTGTTTCAAAACAATTTCCATCACTTAGTTATAACCACTCTTTAACAGGGTGATGCTACTAAAACCATCTGATGATTGTTTTTAGACATCAATCATCGGTTAACATATTGTTATCACTTTGCATGACACAATAAGTAACCAAAGCACACAGACAATCACAATTGATTTTTCAGTGGACCATTTTGATACATTAAAATTCAGCTTAAAACTATAGACCTCAGTATAAGGCTCTGGGGAAGAAGCAGTGTTAGTGGGGTTTAATCCCCAGAGACTCTATTGTGCAGGGCTGAATTTTATTTTACTATATGGAGGAGAGTGTTTTACTGGGAACTAAAACCACTCGTAGATTCCAAACGCCACTTCATCCGGGACCCGAGTGGCGTATTTTCCGTATGTCACCTTTGTGAGTGTTGTATCGTTCAATGACGTCACAATTCCCACCTATTGCTTTTGTTGAATTGGTTTCTCGCGTCACATTTTTTGTTTAGAATAAAAGTCTCCATATAATAAAAAGAACATTACACGTTGGCTTGAAGATATGAATTTTATGTTCTCATGGCAAGAACAATATCTTACTCGTTCGCCTCACTCACTCGTGAGATATTGTTCTTGCCAATCGAACATAAAATTCATATCTTCTCACCACCGTGTAATATCCTCTATATATCAAAATTGGTCTATTCCAACACTGTTTAAGATGCTAACAGTTAAAACAACACCTTGGTTGTTGGCCACTTGTACTGCAGTGTCTGTTGTTTTGAGTTTTGAGGACTGTCCGTTCATCTGATGAGCTGCCAGTATTTCGGCGTGCTGTTATAAAAGAAACAGAAAATCAATCAACATTCTTGAATGGTAAGCTCCAAGTAAGTAATCTTAAGTTATCCACTGCAGGAAATTCCAAAAGTACCAGGTCCTTAAATTAAATATTTTAGGCAGGTGTCAACTGGTGACTGAAATTTTCTTTTCAGTCACAAGTTGAAAAATGTGGTTGCCAAAAAGTCAATAAAATGTTGGCCTTGCGTACAGTGTTGATGACCATGGGCGTAACCTTTTGTGTCACACCAAATACGGTTGATTTTCTCTTATTAACAAGGCTCATAATTGCTTTATACCCAGCCTGTTTTATTAAGCTTGATAATCCATAGAAATTTTCGTAGAGCTCTACAACTCTATGGTAGTACTTTGAATGTTCAAGCCAGTTCCTCTAGGATATGGGAACACCATAAAGGTATACAGGTGTATAGTTACTGTAGCAAATATGATATGGTTTACAGGGCTCAAAAAATATTTGAATTCCACCTTGCCCATTGGGCAAGTAACCCTCATAACTTTGCTTGTCCGGGCACTTCCCTGCTTGCCCACAATTTTCAAACTCATTAATAATTCATGAACCCCAGAATGGAAGTCAAGCTACAGGCATGTTTTAATGTCATAAACCCATCTTGGCTGTTGTCCTCTTAGTGCTGATCACTTTCATGTTTACTTACTTCCTAGTTCCAGTATTATATGCTGAGTATCTGCATTATTATACAGCCTTGAGTCAATTTGTTCAATTCGTCGAAGATCGTGTTCGACTCCTTGTTCACCTGCATCTTGTCTAGCTCCACGAAACCATTGTAAAGAAAAGCGCGAGAAATTTATAACACGCAGAATTAACAACAAATCGCCTTCCCACTTTAGTTTTGACATATGCAGGCACAGTGTCAAATTTTGAAAAACCGGCGAGAGCATATTTTTTCATTTGGGTAAATGAAAAATAGTTTCAGTCAAGGGAAAACTTTGTCTTCATTTGAAAGAAACACTATTCTAAGTCCTCTTCCAGGAACTCTGAAAGTATTTTGATGACTTACTTATCCATATCTCTTTAATAAAAAAACACTTTTCATTTTGTGCAGCAGTGCCCAACTTGCATGTTTTGCTGAAAACAGAGACATGTTTAACTGGATTTTAGCATCAGAAATACTGGCTTCATTTAGCAGTAGAAATATGCAACTTCTCAGTTTTCATGTACAATTTCTGCAGTTTTAATTATATATATCGTTGTTGAGTTAAGTTTTTACAAAGAAATTGAAAAATGCTTACAGAACTGGTAAAATTTAATAAGAAATAAACACAGCATTTTTGTCCCCAGTCTGGCTACTTTTATCCTGGAAAGACATTTGATTGGGGCAGATTTTGATCATGTGCTTGGCAACCAGTTCTGAGCCGTGAGCGTGTGTCACGCAATCAACAAAACACCACTGTAAATTGTAATTTTCATCAAGCTTCGTCTAAACACTACCCTGGTCCCAGAGGTTTTTCTGGATTTTTTCCGCATGAGATG
Organism: Catalaphyllia jardinei; assembly: GCA_022496165.2. Classification (NCBI taxonomy): domain Eukaryota; kingdom Metazoa; phylum Cnidaria; class Anthozoa; order Scleractinia; family Caryophylliidae; genus Catalaphyllia; species Catalaphyllia jardinei. The sequence continues at coordinate 120,634 of CM042753.1, read as the reverse complement.
AGAGAACCAGAGCCATGAAGTGGCGAACGCAAGTCGTAAAGCAGTTGCCTTGGTTACCTACGACTTGAATCTCACTTTCATACAGACGCCAAGGTCAAGATCTGACCCTTGGGCTCTGATTGGTTGGTATTTTTACAAACATGCAAATCAATATGATTGGTTGTTTGATTGGTAATACCGAGGGGATATTTGTCACTGCTTTTCTTGAGATAAATTTTGCCTAATGTATCTCTACCAGGGAAGGAAATTGTTTACAAAACACTTCACAGCTATCAGTCCGGCAAGCCATTCCCTTCTCAGTTTATACTCTTCTAAAAAGATTCTGCTGTGCTTGTCATGGATTATGTTCCTGAAAGTGTCTTCAAAGCATTTTTGACCTCGGTACTCGAGGAGCATTTTCCAGAGATTGAAAGTCTCACCAAACATCAGAAGAAAGCATTGCCTGCCAAAGCAGCTGCACAATGTCATATACAAGACATAACACAGTCAACAGACTTGCGTGGAAAGAGTTGCATTTGAATCCTGTGGCAGGTACTAGAACAATCAAAGGAGGAATAAACCTATAAATCGAGCTCGATCAGATGTGAAAGAAAAACATAAGAATTTCTCTAGGTAAGCGTATGCTTTCTCGAAGTAAAGCTATGGCACCCCCCGAAGAACAACGTAGGAGGGCAAATGTGATACCCATGATAAGAATCTACCTACTGTACTTGCAAACAGTTTTAATCACAGCCGGACTCTGCGTCACAATATAGAGACCTATAGAATGCAAGTAAGCAACACATTCATAGTAAAAGTCATATTTTGGGCCTCAAAAGCAAATACTTGGAGATTTAAAAACATATCTTGCATTAGAAATGAGCCAAAACAATGCACTAGCACATAGCAAATTACTGAGGAGTCAAACTCAACAAAGGGACACGCAGATAACAGCAGAAATCATGCAGACCTATTTCTCCCATGGCATGATCTAATGGTTCTAATTTCTTTTTAAGGGAGGGGGCAGCATGGCCGAGTGGTCAGCATGTCGGTCTCGCAATCTGGTGGTCCCAAGTCCCACTCTGACCACTACCTGGATTTGTTTCTCGGTAGCTCTGAGTTCAAATCCTTGGCCACGCTTATAACTAGCCAACTGGTTTGCCTCAGGCCAGTTGGGATTCTTAACAATGTTATGTTCAGTTTGAGTTATTTGTTTCAGTCGTTTGCTTGGCCCCGCTAGCACTTGTACTATGAACACTGCCAAGGGTAAATAAAGGTATTATTATTATTATTATTATTATCATTATTAATATTATCATTATCATTATCATTATCATTTTTTCCCTCCCCTTTCTCTACCGCTTTGTTATGTTTGGAGGGTTATCACCTGAGATTTTGACAGGACTCAGTTGTGAATGTATGTATAGGATATTTTTCAATAAAGCTTTGGTAATATTTTTGTAGAAAAGCCTATTTTTGTATATCCAGTCTTTTTAGCATTTTAGTGGATCAATAATTGTAAATTTAGATTGTTTAAGAATTTGTTAAGTTACTGAAATGTTCTTTTAACCTTTTTAATCTTGTAAGTAATTATTGTGAAGTTTTAATAAAGTTTTTATTAAAAAAAAGAAAAAAAATTAGTATTACTTTAATATAACTATAATATAACTCTGCTTACTAGCTGGTCTAGTATAGTACGAACCTTTAGAGTTTTTATACCTTTTTAGTATGCCTAGGCCTAAGGGAAAGACACATGTAATGCATTTTCTTTTTTCTTTTTATTTATAATGGTCTAGTACAGTACGAACTTTTTTTAGTCTTTTTTTTTATAGATTTCTATTAACTAATATGTTAAGGCCAAAGAGAAAGACACATATGTAATGGAATTCTTTTTTTTTTATGAAGTATATTTAAATGATTCAGTATTGTATGATTATTATTATTATTATTGTAAATTTAAGATTCTTCTTTGAATTTCTTAATAAAGTTTTGGTGTGTTTTTCATTAATATTATTATTATTATTATTATAGCAGCAGTTAAAACTTTTGTATGCTATCTACGATTAAAATAGTATGATGGGGCACGTTAGCGTAACCCGTTGACTCTAGTGAAAACTTAGTAGTAGTATATATACTTAAAATTTATAAATTAGATAAAAATATTAGCGCTAAAAATACTGCTCGGTAAGAAAAAAAGAGAAAAAATGGATAAAATACATAGGATCTCTAAAATCTAAAAAGGTAGCTATAAAATCTTTAAAATTTTCTCAAGGGTATAACTTACTCAGCTGTCAATAATTTTCTTGGAAAATATTGAAGGAAGGAAATTGATAAATGGAGAGCGATACTCATTGTTCATGTTGCAACTTTAAACGTCCGAGAAATGTTTAGTCTTCCCTAGATTACAGCCTTCTGTTATTATTATTATTATTATTATTATTATTATTATTTTTGGCTGCCCTGTTGACACGGTCAACAGGTCAAGTGCATGCTAACACTCTTCACCACCTGAGTGGAAATGGTTATAGGAACAATTTCCCGGGTCCACCCAGCTTTAAAAAATTAGCGGCTGATAAACACGTGATTGCTGACTTGCCATTGGTCCCTGTTGTAATTATAGAATTGACGCGTTTGGCAGTTGGCGTCTGCATGAAAGTAAGATTCAAGTCCAAAGTAACCAGAGGTTTTTCTTTCTCACCGCGTCATGGCTCTGGTTCTCTCATCTCATGCGGAGAAAAATCAAGGAAAACCTCTGGGACCTGGGTATCTAGACACTTGATTACCCTTGAGCCTAAAGCTTACCTTTTCTTCTCAAAATCGTTATCAAAAATTTAGTCAGCAAACAGCTTGCTTGCGTCCTTGCCTGACATTGCTGTAGGGCAAGGAAGGAGAGAAAGTTACTTGCCCAAAGGGAAAATTTACTTGTCCTGGACAACCGGATGGGATTTTTTTTAGCCTTGGTTTAGGGAATGATGAGTGTTGTAACGGATTGCAGTATTATAATAATAGTTTTCATTTACATTTCTGTATTGAGTTTACTCTGATTATGCTCTACGCTATATGTTTTATCATGTAATCTCAGCACTCTACTACTTTTAACGGTGTTTCACCATCAACATGCTACACTGTAGTATATCGTAGAGTTAATCACTTCAATAATTTTCCACCAGTGAATATTGGGTTGCGAGTGCGAGTTTAATCATCTGCCATGCTGGAATTTCTGTAATTGTAATTCATTGGTTTTCTTTACTGGCAGCTAAATACTTATCTTTTTTATGATCAATGTTTTCTTTGTCTTGCCATTCAGTCAAATTTTATTAACTACATCATTGTGTTATTTTTTTACTGAGTTAATTTGAGTCCGGGATGACCCAAAAAATCAGGTAGCTTTGAGTTCACTAGTTCCCCAATACCGGTAGATTGTTTTTAGGTAACCATGACCTCATATTTTCCTTTAATGCAAAACTCAGGAGCTCAAGCCACAAAAGTCTTTATCCCTATCAGGCATGAGAGGTGGCAAATTGATCTTTTCACAGCTCTGTTTTACAGCTTAGAAGTGTCTTTTATAAATCCTTAAGTTATGACTTTGCATGACACAGAGCTACAATCGCATTGGTGGAAAAATACAGAGTTACCTTTGGAGCTTTTTTATACATGAAATTTTCACAATTTCCCTACTTTACACAAAATGTTTTTTTTTCTGAAGTTAATTATCAAGCAACGACATAGTCGTCGCTTAATGCTGGCAAGCGGCATTCTTTTGGATAAGTGATGTCTCACTTATTTGCCCTGTGCTTATGTCACGCACGATTTATCACTCGGTGGAAGCAAAAAGCACTCTGGGAGCTAGTAAATAAGACACACAAACATATTGCCGTCTTTAATTTCTGGGAGCAAGAAACTTGTCCTTTGGCCCATCGATTGCAGTTTGTAGGATCTGCGGAGAGCCTTTAATTTTCACAATTTCCCTACTTTACACAAAATGTTTTTTCTGAAGTTATTTATCAAGCAATGATAGAGTCGTCGCTTAATGCTGGCAGGCGGCATTCTTTTGGATAAGTGATGTCTCACTTATTTGCCCTGTGCTTATGTCACACACGATTTATCACTCAGTGGAAGCAAAATGCACTCTGGGAGCTAGTAAATAAGACACACAAACATATACACTTTACATCATTTCACTCCTTAGCTCAGTTGGTAGAGCATCGCACCGGTATCGTGGAGGTCATGGGTTCGAATCCCGTTGAAGCCCTGATTTTTTTTCAGGCTTCTTCTTTCCAATCGCTTAAATTGGAAAATTTACTGCGAGGATCATACTTCACTTGCATCTACAACCGCAGTTCAAATATGAATTATTTCATATACACTTAACATCATTTCACTCCTTACGGGAGATATGAACTCAATAAATTGACCTTGCTCCCAATGTGTGGCTTCATAGCTCAGTTGGTAGAGCATCGCACCGGTATCCCGGAGGTCATGGGTTCAAATCCCGTGGAAGCCCTGATTTTTTTCAGGCTTCTTCTTTCCAATTGCTTAAATTGGAAAACAGTACGCCGCAGGACTGATAACATCAACGTGGAGAACATCCTCAAGGTAGGCAGCCCACGCCCAAAACTACATGCCGAGGCTGTCACCATCTACATTCTCTGCGGACAGCACAGTATTTGTCTTGAACCAGAGTGGATCCCCCGGGAATTGAACGTCGAGGCTGATTCCCTGTCTAGATGGGTGGACTATGACGACTACATGCTTAACCCAGATATTTTTGCAGCCTTGGATATTTTGTGGGGGCCCCACACTGTAGACAGGCTCTCTACCTTCAAGACACGCCAAGTTCCTCGTTTCTGCAGTCGCTGGCTTAACCCCTGTGCTGAAGGCATTGATGCATTTACTCTCTCTTGGGCAGGGGAAAACAATTGGATGTTCTCCCCACCATACCTGATACCAATGGCCAGACCATGGCCAGGAGTACAGGACACTTGTTATCCCACTGTGGACATCTGCTCCCTGGTGGCCGCTCATCACCAAAGACAGAAGGCACCCAGAGTCATTTGTCCTCGACTGGATGGACATCCCCCAGTTAGTGAATATGTTTATCCCAGCAAAACCAGGTGCCTGCATTTTTAATGGAAGGCCAGACTACCACGTACTGGCACTCAAAGTCTCTTTTACCTGTCCTCGCCTCCCAGAGGTTCGCAGAATCCCATTCTGGTGACTTCTGCCTGAAAGGACTCCTGGATCCACTACAGCACATAGAAGGTAGTTCGTGAGGGTCCCTAGGATACAGACTCCCAACTGATCTGGCTAGAGAGTGGCAAAGGGTAGATTCTATGGGCCAACAAGGGCCCTATGTTGATAGTAGCCTGCGAGAGGGTTTATTATCTGTGAGAGGACATGGTTGTGTATTTGGCCCACATGCAGTATTGTTGCCCGGGAGGGGCGTCATGTGAGAGAGGCACATGGGGATTGCAAGAAGTATCATTTGCCTGTGAGAGGCACATATGGCCTGCTAGAGGCAGCTGAAGGCCTCGTCGTTCAGTGGGCGCTGGTAGCCTGTGAGAGGCGTTCGGGGCAGATGCGAGTATATGCTGGCCTTTTCCATTCCAAACTTAGTGCGATCTAACATGCTTCTCCATGTTTCTTTACCAGCTGCCCCCACCCTGAGGAATCTGAGGTACAGTCGCAATCCTGACAGATGTTCACTAGCTGAGGCAGTACCTGACATCATCATTCAGGACAGGGCTCCGAGTACTGTTAGGAAATACTCCGCTGCTTTTTCAGCATGGCAGAAGTGGGCAGAACCCAGAGGCATCAAGGTCCTCCCAACATCTGGTCCGGAGTTTTCCTTGTACTTAGTGCATCTGTTGCAGACAACTCACTCACTGGCTTCCATCCAAGCAGCAGCCTTCGGGGTGGCTTGGGCACATCAAAAAGCCTGCTTACCATCCCCCTCTCATCACACTCTGGTGAAACAACTGCTTGAGGCATGCACTAGAATACTAGGAACCCGCCCCAAAAACAGAAAAATGCCCATCACAACAGATCAAGTCAAGGAAGTGGTGCGCACGTTCGGTAGCGGCGACCTCAGGGAGCTCCAGATAACATGCCCGATTTCCATTGGTTTTGCGGCCTTCCTCCACTGGGATGATCTTAAAGATTTGAGGTGTTGCGATCTGCTTATAACCAGTGACCATATGTCCATCTCCTTGGCAAAAAGAAAGAACGATCAGCACAGGGAAGATTCTTCTATCCTAGTCGCACGCAGCCATCCTTCGTCGTGCCCAGTAGCAGTGACAGAAAGGTTCTTGCTCGCTGGCGGACACCACACATCCGACTATTTATTCAGGAAGATATGCCATACCAAACACGGGTTTTCCCTCCGTCCTCAAGCGCTGACGTATTCAAGAGCTAGTGAGCTTGTTAAGAAGCAGTTGAAAGCCATAGGGCTTAATCCCAAGCAGTACGGGCTGCACAGCCTCAGATCCGGTGGGGCTTCCGAAGCAGCGGCACCAGCAATCCCAGACAGACTGCTCATGCGCCACAGCGGCTGGCGTTCGGAATCTACCAAGAACATGTACATCCAGGAAACAGAAGAAACCCTCCTTAGGGTTTCCCGGGCACTCTGGTTTTAGGATGCAATTGGATCACTTTCTCAGCTCCAGGAATGTGAACTTTGGAAACTTGAACTTTGTTGATTGTTTTGACTGTGCTTTATAGAGGAGACATTTTCAGCTTAGGACTCATGGACAACTTCATTACCCCCATTTAAGTTCAGGAATCTGCTACGTGCAATTTAATTTTTCACTTATTTTTTGTCGTGTGCTCTATACTCTGTCATTCTTGTGTGGCAGACGAATGGCATTCAGTGTGTGAGAAATGGCTTTCCTGCTGGCTGAGCTTGCGAAAGAGGCGGGAAATGAGGTTCTCACACACTGAAGGGGGCTGGGCCCGAGTTAGGATGTCACGTGTCCTGCTAGTCCCGTGACTCAGTTTTTCTGTTTCTTGCCATACGAGCAACAGCTTTCCCCACCCACTCACCCCTCTGCCAGTCTGTATGCGCCTCACACACCCTGGTAGCCTTGATGCTCAGTCTTTATCTACAGGCTTAGGTTTTGTTTTTACTGGTGGTGTCACATTTATTATTGTACTAGTCAGTTTTGGTTTGTTAATAAAGTTCTGTTTCTTGTGTGGCAGATGAATGGCATTCAGTGTGTGAGAATCATATAGTATGTCTCAAAGATACACTTCCTCACCTAATTCCCGAGCTAGCTGATCCATCATACTCATGGCATCTAGTTGCTGAACTTGAAAATCATTTTTCGCTTCATTCTCAGTAGGCAAATTGCCTCGCTGTGAAAGTGGAACTTGTTGATTGCTTCTTGGTTGTCCTGTTGCTGTGTGTTTCTCATCACTCTCATCTGAAACTTTTTTTTCATGTAAAGGGCCATTGCGCTGGTTGTCAGCTGAATCATTCTCATTTTCTTTATCTGAAGAACAATGTGTATATGGTTACCTACTACAAACTTAATAATAGGTTAAGTTGACCTAACACAGATTTCAAGTGGCTATGCCTAATTCACCATTACTTTTAAACTGTTTATGCTTTGGCACCCCTTTTTTGCAAGAGTCAAGGTTAACCACAGAAGTATTTACTCTCGTATTTTGGCTAGGGCGTGTGCTGTTGCCATGGATATGGAGCTGGTTAAAAACAAGGCTTTTAAAATGGTATTTGTTTAAATTTTAAAAAAATCCACTCATTGGGTTTTTTCATCGTTTGCCCACTACCAATTGACATTAAGTCCCTTCTGTCAGCACTGTTCTAAAAAAATTTTGACATAGTTGATTTTCGTAATTCTCCGTAAATCGTTTAATGTATTTTTAAAAATTCCCTATGTCAAAATTCAGATTTCTCATGATAGATCATTCACATGGTTTTGAACTATTTATTTGCCAAATTTCTTGAAATTCTAACAGCTGAATCGTTAGAAATTGGTGAGTTTCTGCAAAAGCAACCAGTCTCAATTTTTTGAGCAACTGTACATGCATTGCATTTAACTGGGTTCTTTCGAAAATGAAGAAAAACCCGAGATTTGCTGGTTTCTTTGTGTCGACGTTACCTTTGCTGTAAAGACTAAAACCATCAACACACTGCATTCAATTAAGAAAAAATAGCAAAGATAGAGCAGACATTGAGCAAATAAAATGATCACTGTATCAATGGCATGTTTGTTTTTGCAATCCTTGTGCACAAGCTGAGTCGCATCAGCAAGAACGCATGCGAAAAGTGTGTTTGGCCACCTTAACTAGGTTTACAGTCAACTAACAAGGGTACAGTCAGCTGTCTGGGTAGTCTGTGGTGCGTGTCACATCTATGATTCAGAGTTTCTTACCCAAGAAAGCATATATACCATAATATATAATATATACCATAATACTTTATTTACTTTTGTAAATTTTTATTATCAGTGTTTGTAAACATATTTTGTATTTTAAATTTTGAAGAAATTTGCAATAGTAGGTCCACAATAGCCTTCAGCTGCCTTTTTTGAAACCTACTGATCAACTTAAGAATGCATGTACATGTATGTATGTTATGATTTCTGTGTGATTCAAAACAGGTGTTGAACAATTCTTTTTCCCTTTGTCTTCGGCTTTCATGCGGAAATACTGAAGCAGCAATTTATTTATTTATCTAATTGCTGCTGATTTACATTGCATGCAGCTCGCTTAAAAATATATTTGCCTCATGAACTATACCCTGGATACGACAGAGGTCTTCTCGCTCGCCAACAGCATGGAGCGTAGTGCTGGTCGGCGAGAGACCTCTGGCGCAGGCAGTTAAGTCTTTTGAGCGCACCAATCCAATCACATTGCCATTTATTTCTCCAGAGTCAAGATTTGACCCTGGGAATCTGATTGGTCGGTTGGAAAAACGTTTCTTAAAAGGGCTGCTATTGGTTAAGTGCGCAATGACCTTGGCCAGACCAGTTTTACAGTTTCTCCTGTAAAACTGTGAACACCAGAGAAATGAAACCCGGAAAAGATAACTGCCAAACCGCAGCATTGTTTAGTACCGAATTAATGTGAAACAATGAGCTGGATTTTTCTTCTATCAGAAATCTTCAATTTTACCGTTTTCAAATACTGAAATTTTTCTTTCTCGATTTTGGCTTTGGTATCCTCAAAGAATAGATATAACATTTTACAAAAGCGATGTTAAGTCACGAAGACAGGATCTTTCAGTCAGACACAGCTAGAAAGCGTGTCTGAAAGCAAGAAAAAATGCAGTGTTCTCCCTTCTTTTCAACACAACAGGTAAAAGAGCATTTTAAACCGGTAAGGTAAAGCTATCAGGTGAATGACAGCCTTGTTTATTAAGGAATTGAAATTTCAGCACTGACCTTAAGTTTTGCCCTTGTTTGCTAGGTAGTTCAGTTGTGTGAGTGTTAAATACAATACAAAAGAGTAATGATTGTCCGAACGTTCAGTGTAATTTTCTTGTTGTTCCTGTCAGCTTGTTTCAGCAGTAGCACTTAAGAGCTTACATAGAAAGCAAAATCAGTTTTTGCTTAGCTTTTCTTTAGACAATCGGTCAACCTCTCCATACATGAATCAATAACTCACTCTATTTTGTAAACTGTCCCATTATTGAATCGTTCACCAAAAGAACATTTAAAAATGGAAATGGAATTATGAAATTGATATCAGAATCTACAACTAAACTTTCAGTTTCTTTGAAAACATAAGTAAAATTTAAAAAGTCATCTTCATCGAAGTCTGACTGATAAACATCTTTCAGTCTTGAGTTCGAAGCCGCTTCATCCGCGATGTAGTCTTTCATTTTAATAAGAACATTTTCTTTGAATGGACCTCCATCTAATATGCATTACAGTTTGCTAATTTTACACCTTTGGCATTAGATGTAAAAAAAAAATCGAATGGCATTTTCATTTACAAGTGTTTTATTCTTTGTCTGGATTTTCTTGCCCTAAAGTCAAAGAGAAATAAGTAAAAGCCAATTCTGGGGTATCCTCGATGCGCTTACATGAAATGTCACTACAAGATCCACGTTGTTCTCTCAAATTCGCTGTATATTCATTTTCATTCACGCTTGAGAAGGGTTTTTTTTTCAAGGACATCGTCTGAAATAGATTTTAAACACTTTTCAGTGACCTGAATGTGGAGCATTACATGATGAAGATGAAGAACTTCAACCATCAAAGTGGTATCGATGTGGAAGAAAAAATTCTGTTTCATGTAGACAGTGTCGTTTTCACCGGCGAAGAGTTTGAAAGCAAGTGAAGGTTGTACAAATTCCCACGACTAAAGCTGATTTGTTTCTTAGAATATTTGAAGTAATTAATGTGGAAACACTTTGGAAACCCCTTAGAAATGGTTCACATACTCTTTGAAAACCCGCTTTGAAAATGTTGAGTGAAAAAAATATTCTCCTAGTTTGCGTTCACCATCCACATGCCGGTGAATGCACGACAGCACTGCATTTTATAATATTTTTCTTGTAAAAATCTCGAGCTTTCCGAAGAATTTAAAATTATGCTTTCCACTTTAACTGTTTACTCACTTCAAAACTTTTGTGGCTCAAAATGGCAAATTTGAGCGGTTTGATGGGTTTTGCATTGACTGTTTACATGTTGTGAGAAGGGGTCAAGGGTGGATAGCTCATTTTCGACTGCTCCAGTGCTAACCAGATTTTCATCCAGAAATTTGAATTGCTCAGCTTCCAAATGGAACACCAGATAAACTGAAAGGTTGATGCTTCTTCTCGTGGCATTCAATCAAAGGTCCATTGAAAATCCAAGTGCTAACTGGCAAATAATTTTCAAGAAATGCAGTTTTCCAAGTGACCAGCATCTGCGCCCGCGATTTCGTGTGCCAAGGAGCAACAGCCACGCTGTTTGCTCCACCCTGATTGAATGCTATCTTTAGCATCACCCAGTCAGCGTGGAGTAACAGTGTCACAGCGTCACCTTTTAATGGTAAGTTATCAAGGAACATTGAAACATCTAACAAGCAGCTTTGTCAGTTTAACAGAGGAGCATTTCAGTAAACATCAATATTATTGAAAACAGCATGGTACAAATATCCTGTTGTCATAAATTAATTGAGACCTGATGCAGTCGCGGTCAATGGCCGTGAATACTCAATGAAAGGTTTTTGCCAGGCTGGGTTTTTTAAATGACATAAACACATCTTACACATAAACTTTACTCACAGCACTTCACTTTCCAATGGAAACTACAAGTAGAATTTCATATTACATCTCCTAATACAACGAAAATCAATAAATTTATGTGTTTAACTTTGTACATAGGGTAGGTACGATTACGATTCAAGTAGTGACAACAGTATCAAAATGAAATAATTATAGCGATTGACGTTAGGCTTACATAATTTATATGTAGATGCCGTAACCATTGTTTTGCACTCTTTGAGTTACACCATGTTTAATTTAAACACGCCATTACATAAAGGTCGTGTTTCAACATTAAACACGCTTTCTTTGTGTTTGAATTTTTTTAAAACAGCATTTAAACGTTATTCAAATGCCATTAAAATGTTATTAGTGTTTAAACTTGTTTTCATTGAAAATGCTAAAAGATGCGTTTTCGTTTTTGTCACCTTAAGCCCCCTTTTCGCAAATCGGGTCACATTTCTTGAATTAAACTAGGAGTGATTCCAGAAGATACACAGTCACAGTAACGTTCTTTGCACTAAAAAGGGAGAACTGACATTAACTAAAATATAGCTGCTATCCCCGCTCAAAGCGAGAGTGTGGTATCACTTCAAAAAAATGCGCAGATCTGAACTCAAGAACGGAGATGATCACACTAGCAATGCTAGAACCCATGCCTCTTACAGTCATGTTCTACCACAAGGAAAAACACTCTACATCTGTGTGTGATCCCGTAAGAAATGTACGTTTCACCCAAAATATAGATGACACTAACGTTAACTAATCTGTGGATGTGTTTCGAGCATATTGCTTTTGTTCTTAAGAAAATAGGAGCAAAAGGATAGCAAGAGATTTACCAAAACATATATATGTAGTTTTATCCTGTTTCAAGAAAGACAACGTAAGTATGACATAATTTGCATAGTGCACACTGGTACCCACCCTGCATAGCCCCCTTCCCGCAAGGCTAACTGATTAATTGAAATTGATTAATTAAACAAACAATATATGGCATTACCGGCTTAGCGGACAACAGCCCCCTAAACCATCCCAATAGTGCACTCTGCACTAAACACTACGACATATTAAACCAGGTTCACATTTCTTCAAAGTAGAAATATGAATTTGCATACAAGAGTCTATTAGTTACTCGATTGATTATTAGGTTGGAAAAAAATAATTATTCACCTTCAGTTGTGACAGGAAGAATTCCCTTTTTTATCAACTCATCTCTATTAGTACGTACTGACAGTTGCCTCTCAAGATCTGTGTAGAGAAGATACAGTATCATAATACAAATCAACTCTCAAAATATTGGTATCTCTCTTAGAGTTAATCACAGTGCTGCATAGATCAAAGTGTATTAGCTGGATGGATGTACTTTATATATGTTACATAGTCATAAACATTTGCCCAGGGGTAAAATCCCTTTTGCGATCTTTTTTTCCCTTTCCCAAGAAAATAAATTATAAATAAAATATTGCCTGGGTTTTAACATGTGATACCAATTACTTGCAGAAATATACTGGATACTAAGTGAGAAAATGGGGAGGGCAAATTGAACCAAACAAGCTTAGGAGCCCTTACACAATTATGTAGGGCCAACACTTTGGACAAACTAGCTGGGCTGTTTTGTCATTTAACCTTCTCTACTCTCCAACATTAATAAGAATACTACTCAATAAAAACAAAATTAAAGGTATAAAATAAGCAAAATCAAAACTCTGTTACAAGTAGCTGCATGAACCAAATGCATAAGCTTTAATCTTTAAAATCTGCAACTCCATGGAAATTATGCATTGAATCTGAAATCTGAATATACTGGGTCTTCAAGAAATTACCCACTCCAGACAATTGCTGTTCACCCCTACAGACAACAGGGTTAGCACCCAATGATACTACCAAATCTGTATGGTCAGCCATTACCAAAACAACCAAATAATGACAATGAATAGTAGACAAACTACTATAGATGTATGGTACGTTTTAGAGGTACAAAGTTATTTATACTTTATCAATCTTCAGGCCAATATCGAGGGGTGACTGCCAATATTATTTTCTATGTTTGTCATAAGCATATATAACATAATTTGTTCACAAAGGTTTTAAAACTGGAAAGAATATATTTAGTGCAAAAACATGATAATAACAATACACAAAAATAAAACAAAAATAAATGTGAAAATAACAGGTTATCTTCACACATGAAAAGATCATTGTGATTTGGTCATATAATAAATTGTGCCTTTCTATACTTCATTGGTGTTTATATGATAAACAAAACAACTTTAAAAATAGTAATAATAATAATAATATTAATATTAATAACCACAATCATTTCGCTACTCTACTCACTTTCTATTCTGGGACAGTTTGGACCGAATTGAGAGCGGACGTGCCTCGAGCAGCTCCGCGGGTTATAATATGTTAACTTCAAGTGTAAGTCAACAAATTTATATATTATATCATTATTTTATTTTCTTATGATGGGGGACAACGTGAAGCAACTAAAGAAAGACCATGATGAAGTGAAGAAAGAATTGCAGAACTTAACCAAGGAATTTGAATAGCTGCGAGACAAGATGGTGGATAAATCAGACCGCGCCTCATCCCCTAGTAATGCGGATGTTCAATATCTGAGCGATACCTGCGATGGCTTCTCAACAATTATTGAGAGCTTTCAGATGAGATTAAATAAGCTGGCAAGTCAAGTAGAAGCTGTTACAAAGGCTATTGACAATGCAACATCTTATAGCTACAAGTATAACTTGAAGATAGTCGGGGTTCCACAAACGAACGAGAAAGAAACGGCTGAAGAAACAACGAATCTTTGCCTGAAGATTTTCAAGAAAATTGGCGTGGATGTCAGAGAAACTGACATTGACATTGCTCATAGAATTCCAACAAGAACACAAAATGGCCGGAGAGGACAGCGAAACAACGCAATTGTTTGCAAGTTTGTGAGGCGCATGGTTCGGGAGAGGGTGCTGGCTGCAAGATCAACTACAAATCGTCTCACACCAAATGATTTTGATCTTCCCTCTGACAGCCAAATCGACCGAATTGGAATTCTGAGTCATCTGTCGCCGAAGCTCCAGGATCTTTTGCGGCCGGCGAAAACTTATCAAACTGAGTACGGCTGCAAGTTTTGTTGGGCTAAATCTACAGCAGTTTTTCTTCGCAAGTCTGACAACTCCAGAATCTTTAGGATAGAGTCGGAGAAGGATCTTGAGGACCTTCGAAGAAACGAGTCTACTAATGATGAATCTCACAGCTAAGTTTATTTGTTTATTCTACCATTACCATATAAACCACTAGCCTGTAGTCACGATTATGACAGTTAAAAACCAACGTGCTGATAAAAATGTAAGGTGCACTTTACGCGAACTACCATATTTTGGTTTTCGAGGAGATCTCGCTTCTTCTCACAGACAATTTAACAACTGTCTGTTCTCCGCTAGGAAATCTAAAAGAAATCTCGAAAGACTTCCTGGACTTTATGATCTTGATTTATTTAATCTGAATATCGGTGCTGATTGTAACACCGATTGCCCTGATTTTTCTATGTATATACATAGTAGATTTTATTCTCCGCATAGCTTTGAAGTAATGAAAAATAATTTAACAAAGCATGATATCAATCACAGCTTTTCAATCTTTCACAACAATATAAGAAGTCTTAATCGTAACTTGGAAAATCTACAAAGCCATCTCTTAGAAGAGCTTGATTTTCACTTTGATGTAATGGGTGTAACAGAAACCAAAATTACCAATTCAAATTTGGAGGGATTTATCCCAAGTATACCTGGCTATAATTTTGAATACGTCCCAACACCCTTGTCAGCTGGGGGTGTTGGAATGTTTATTGATGCATCTCTTGATTATGTAATTCTGGAAAAACATCTACTACAGCTTACCAAGCTCTTTGGATCGAAATAAGTTTCACGGATAAAAAAACATACAGTATGTGGCATCATATATCGACAACATAATTCACCCGAGCAATTTCAAAACTATTTTGCAGATACAGTTGACAAATTTATTTCATCTGGTAAAACCCTTTGTTTAATGGGTGATATCAATATAGATTTGCTAAAAAGTACACATTGCCAGTTTGTGCACGATTTCCTTTCAACTCTCTTAAACTGCTATCTCATTCCTACCATTGATAAACCAACACGTGTGCATAGAAGCTCGGCAACACTTATTGACAACATATTCGTTAATAATCCAGAGCAAGTCTCGTTCAGTGGAAATATCATTTCCGATATAAGCGACCACTTTTCGCAATTCTGTTTGATAAAATCTGCAAAAGCTTCAAATATTTCTAGAAAGAGAAAAGTGCGCGATCTTTCTAACTTTTCGGCAGAGAATTTTAGAGATGTTTGTCGAGTTTCATGGAATACTTTGACTGAGAATGGGGGAAATGATGCGGATAAATTATTTTCATCCTTTTACAACAAACTTAATAAAATTGTCAATAAACATGCGCCTATGAAGGTTTTATCCCAACGCAAAGCAAAGCAGCTTTCTAAACCCTGGATAACAAAGGGAATAAAAACTTCAATTAAGGTTAAGAATAAATTATTTACTATCGGTGAAAATGCTAGATATAAGCTCTATCGAAACAAATTATGTAGCCTGATCAGATTAAGTAAAAAGAACTACTATTTTGACTATTTTTATG
>CM042753.1:92797-104671 GCA_022496165.2 Catalaphyllia jardinei | reverse complement strand
TGGCATCCAGGGTAGCCGCAGAGCGAACAAAATGGCTGCACAGCTTTTTCGATATTCTGATTGGTTATCTAGATGTCCACATCTTAAGTTGGAGTAGCTAAAAATATGCAAAAGGGGGCACGAGAAAAATGCGTTAAATATCAACATTTCCCGAAACAGTTTTTATCATTATCTCTGGAATGTTCTGGCGAAGTTTCACGATAATCCGTCAAAGCTACATACCCTTTAAATTCGCTCAAAATGGATGTATTCCCCCGGGGGGAGGGAGGGGTACTCCCATATATGGGCTATATAGGTATGTGCCGCGGAATAGGGTATGGTTCTCGAGATTCTCGGTCCTTAAATAGGGTATCTTTTTTAACCCTTTTGTTACTGTGTTCCCGGTGTGGTCCTTAGATGGGGTAGCTAAATTGTATTATATAATACTAGAGTGTGAAAACGCCATCCTAAACGAATGTTTGTTCTTAAATTTGATGTATCCGTTTAAGTATTAACAAAATGATTTAGCAACAGCCGTTTAATAGCCTTGAATGGGGTGTCATTTTGCGGGTTTGGGCCTTAAAAAGGTATCAGTTTTCGCTTTCTAGTCCTTAAATAGGGTTAGGTAGGGTTCAAGAACCTTCGCGGCAAACCCCTATGGAAAATTCGCGGAAGTGCCCTTCCCCCCCGGATGTACTCCTCCAAAAATCAAATGCAAGGTTTTAGCTTGTAACAGGAGCCCCTGCTTGTGAAGGTTCGTAAACAACTCGCGCCATGCCCGTAGATTATCACGCCTAATAAAACCACAAACCAATGGAAAAGCAAGACCTCCTAGTGTTCATGACAATAGATCACGATTTCCCGATTTTATCTTGCTTGGTGGAGTTCAATCCAGTATGACCAGGTAATTATGGGCAAAGACGCCAAAGGATGCCGAGATTGTTGAAGGTGTTTGGCCAAACCAAGAGCCTTTCTGCAAGGTTTCTTTTCTTTGCGTGACAGAATGGAGCTTCTTCTTTGGGCCGTTTTTTTTTTGTTTTCTTTACCCAAGGACTTTCTGCTTTTGATTTTTCCATAAGAGTTAGAGTTAGTTTCCATAGGAGTTAGCGTAAGGGGAATAGCCTGCGTAGCAAACGTTTCTGTGCGGTTAGGGAGCAAAGAATTACAGCATGCACATGATTACACTACAGGGCGATAAATGGAGGGAGTAAAACCCCTACCCCCCCCATCTTTCCTTTTTGGCTCTCGCCCTATTTTCCGCGCAGGCAAAATACCGAAAATCCCGTTCCTCGGTCTTTCATTGCTCCCAAAGCCCACGGAAACGCTTCAAACGCAGGCTAACATGATAATTTGTCAAGTGTTTGATGTAAATAAAAATATGCAAACGCCATGAAATAAGTAGTATATGTTCATTGAACTTAGCCGGATTACTGTCTAGGTAAGTCTAGGTAGGTCTAGGTAAATCATTAATATTCAAACTGTCTAGGTAAAATGCGTTCCTGCAAACTAATGAAGTGCCTTCCTCCATACTAATAAGAAATGCTCTAGTACAATGAAAACAATAAACTTGCCCGGTCTTGCCCGCTAATAGTGAACCCTGGTTGAAAAACTCTATTATGTGTTCAAAATAAAAGCGCAAATTTTGTCATCTTTCTCGTAATCGCTTTGCTAGGAAATAATTTCGTTCGAGTTCGTTTGGAAAATTGTGTTCACTGTTTATCAACATAGCTTTCGTTACCGACGTTCGCGAATTTAAAACTGATTTGAACGCTTGTTTAACTGTCCGTGATTCGGAAACGTTGATAAGCGCAAATTTTTGAACGCGTAATAACTTCTGAAGTTCTCTAGTTTTCTCTGAAAACGTTCTCCGATTTACGAAGCCGGGCTCTTTTAACCGCGATTGGTTTAGGTAGAATCTATTACATTTTTATCTGATCTCTCAGCTTGCTGACAAGAGAGAGAGTATTAATTTTTAGCTAACTGCTTTTGTTTTCCGCACCGTTAGTCACACACTGAACTCTACTTTCAGCCCTAGATTTGCATACAAACTCCAACGGAAAACTGAGCCCATGGGACAGCTCTAACATTGAAATTACCATAATAGAAGTTCAGAGCGCTAATTAAATTGTCGACACGAGACAATAAAATTTTTTTCGAACAACAGGTTTCTTGAATAATACTTTTATTAGCGACAGAAGTTAGCGAATACCAAAAAAATAATACACGAAAATTAAAATAACTAACAAGTGTCAACACAAAGTAAATCAGGAAATTAGGATGCAATGAACAATAAGACTTTTTTTTATATATATTCTGTACAATGTAGTCTGTCTCCGCCCACAAATAGCAAAGGCTAATCGTGGTGGGCGGAGCTACACGCAGTCCGTGGTGGACTGAAATCCCCTTAACAAAGAACTAAACTCTAATCGAACAACACACTAGATATTGGTTTGAAATACATTTGTATTGGGAGCAAAACACAGTAGGTCTAGATCTCAAGCGCACGCCTAGAGAAAATGTGGCGTTTCTGGCGCTTTTGGCGTTTCTGGCTGTCGTTGCGTATTAAATTAAAGATAAATTTCGAGTCATAAACAGTTCCAGCGAATTTTAACAGTTTATGCGAAGGGTAAAAAGGACATAACACAGGACAAAAAGGGCATTTGAGTGACAAAAGGGACATGCAAGGCTCCTGGATATATAAATAAAAGACATAAAAGCGAAAGCAAATCTGTCATTCATATCGTGAAAGGTTCATAATTCATAGAAATCTGAAATGATGCGCGGTAGCCCCTCGCGAGACTTACACGCGAGACTCAGGGAAAAACACAGGATCAAAAAGGTGCCCCTTCTGCCCTTTTGTCCTGAAGGGCCTCGTTTTGTCCCTTTTGTCCCTCAAATATCCTTTTTGTCCTGTGTTGTGACCATTGTCCTGTCCTAATACAGTTTTTCAACCAGGGTTCACTATTAGCGGAAGAGACCGGGCAAGTTTATTGTTAATCGCGCAGCCGTAGGCTGGGCGGTTCTTGCTCGGCCTTCGGTTAATTTTTTTTTAAACCACGCAGCCGTAGGCTGGGCGGTTTCTTGCTCGGCCTTCTTTTTTTTCTTTTTAAAAAACCGCGCAGCCGTAGGCTGGTGGTTTCTTGCTTTGCTCGCTGTTTATTTTTTTAAAACCGCGCAGCCGTAGGCTGGGCGGTTTCTTGCTCTGCCTTCGGTTTATTTTTTTAACCGCGCAGCCGCAGGCTGGGCGGTTTCTTGCTCTGCTCGCTGTTAATTTTTTTATTTTTTGGTTTTGTCGGTGAGCGGACCCGAACTCCTACTCGAAAAGGCCAAATGTCGTCACCGGATAATGTCATCATCAGCCAATTACAGGCCATTTCTCAGCTCTTTTCGTCATATCCCCCCTCAGGAGCATTTTGGCACGTTAGCAGATTCTACTTCTCAGACAGAACATGGCCGTCTGTGAGAAATGTTTGTTTGGTCAAAATTGAGCCAAACTCCGTTGGAGATGCACATCAGGACATTTGCAAAGATAAAGAATGTCACTTAGGAGCAGTTGCCGGCTACTAAGGCTGAAATTATCCAGAGTTAAGCTGTATTTTCGTTTTGCGTGCAAAACAGAAGATTTTGTTATCTGGAATTTTTGTTTCTGTTGACTTTTCAAGGGAATATTCAATGCGCTATAAAGATATTACGTCTGGCCATGGAACATGCTGACGGTGATAAATGTAAGATCGTGTTTACTTCGCCAGAAGCAATGGTGGAATTTTCTGGGGAAAAAGAGTCAAAACCTAGCCTTAGCGCTCGTCAAAAACCCTTTTAACACATGAAAATTTATATTCGTTTGAAAGGTCAAGGTATTTTTTCCTTGGATGTCAACCAAACTCTCGGATTACAAATCACGCCATGCAAAGAATGTGATCATTGAATCACGCAACTTGTACTGTTCACTTATTGTGGAATCGATCACGCAACTTATGATCTGTCAATATACGAAAAATCCAGAGCTTTATAGCGTGCGCTGTGGAGATGACTTTGGCTTGGAATTTAACTGGAACGGAGCGCTTAACCCTGTACTATGATTCTGTGGAGGAATTGGGGCGGCTGGCATGCTTTAAGTGTCTTTTCTTGCTTCGAGCAGGAGTGACTTCAGAATCGAATATGTAGCTTTTACTCTTCTTACGAAATAATAAAGTCTTTATTAAGAATCAATCGTGCAAACAGACGTGCAACAATTTACAAACATTAGTTACTACTGAAAAGACATCTATTAATAAAAACTGATTTAAAACGACTTGTGCGGACATTAATATTGTCTAGATACCCGGCAGGCGGGAAGTGTTTTCAAAATACTCCATACCCGGCAGTCTGAAATTATTCTAGAATTTCCACGGAAAAACACATCCAAACCTTCTTTAAACTGTAGATCTTTGTTTAGAAATGTCAAGCGATTTCAATTATAACTTTGGCTTTGTAGTTAAGGAAATTTTAACGCTTGGGTATACTATAAAATCTCGATGTTTCGACACGTGGAAAAAAATCGTACTCTGACCCCGGTGTCAACACTCAGAGAATAATTTCTACAGAAATTGAAGCGTGAACCCTGTGAGAGTATTCGATATTTGTTTAGAAATGCGAAGCGATTCTAAATAGCGTTTCGCTTTTGTTGCGGAAGAATTCTCTTGGTTTCGGGAATACTAAAACCTTTGGGCATACTATAAGAACCTCGACTCACGGGTACGGTTCTTCAAAAACCTAGATGCCCAGCAGTAAAAAAATTCATGAATAATCAATACATTCAATATCCACTAAGGGTGCGTTCCTTTGGGAGGATCCGGATCCGGATTTCTGATCTGTGGCGTTCCTTTCAAGCAAATCCTTTTTCCGATCAGTGATCTGTCGAATCCACTCTGGACAAGGATTCATCGGATCACTGATCTGAGTGATCTGAACACGGATCATCGGATCAATGATCCGGCGCGTTTCTTTGGGTAATGGATCCGAAATTAATCAATATGCCCAGCGGTTTTGGCCTTGAATCACGTAAGTACTTCAAATATGAGATGAACTTTCCCGCGTATTACAGCATTTTGTGTTGTGGTAAGTAATCGTAATTATTTGAACCTGTTTCTGCCTATTATTGAGTGAAATCAATCATAAAATCGGCAAAGTGCCAGGAAAATACAAATTTTTGAATGGCTTGTACAAAAAGCTTCGGTTTTACCACAAAATTTTTTCTTTCCTTACTGTCTATCAACAAGAAAAATAGAAATTCATCATCTTCACAACTGCTCGCTTCTTGTAGTACCGAATTATCAGCAAGTTCCTCCATCAATGAGAGTACAGCTGCACCACACGCGGCGGCCATCTTGTTTTGTTTTCAAATTTAGCGCTTTTGCGGGCTTTTGCATTTTGCACGCGGTCGGTAATACTTCGCACTTATTGTCATGGTAACTGATCGTACGAACCAAAGTCCCGTTCCTTTGGTACACCGTGATCCGAGTGATCTTGGATCACAAATCCTGATCCGGATCCTCCCAAAGGAACACAACCTAAAATGATCAGGGAAACCTCCCGAGACTATTTCAGCACTTCGAGCCTTGGTCGCAAACACGAAGCCAGTTTTACAATGTTTGGGTTTTGCACAAATTGTACAAACTTCGTGTGACTCACGGGGACAATTTTTCAAAAACTACATATCCGGCAGTTAGAAATTCTTCTCGTTGTTACACCAAAATTTCCATTTGAATCTGCTGAGATGTCGGTGTAAAAATAGCAAGCGATTATCAAAGTTCAGGCCCCCACAGTACTGTAGGGCCTCAGGAGGTTTCACTGATCATTTTAGTGGATATTGAATGTATTGATTATTCATGAATTTAGGTTATGTGAGTTCGTGTGATGGGCTCGGAGGATCGATCGCTTGCGCTTGGAAATAGTGAGATGGCTTCCAGCTTATCCCAAATTCGTGTCGTATGCCGTACCATGAAAATGTCAAGCTTTCCACTATAGATAGAGAAGAATATACAGGCCATGAAAAGCTATAGGTTTTATAGTAGCGGCGAACCCGAGATCGAAGAAATCCTCGATGGCTCCCCGACTTTCGCTTCGCACAGATCAGCCCACTTCTTTGGTCTTTCTCGTTTCTGGTCGAGTTTCATCGGGATAGAGGTATCGAATGAAGAGGAATACTCTATCCTGCGTATCCTGTATTGCTACAGTCTCCAACAACACATATTCCTCGCATTCTGCAAAGATTTTATCTCGCCCCGGGCCCAGGATGCTCGCATATATTCTTCTCAGAAACAAAACATTGTTATTCTCGAGATGACGTCAGAAGCCAACTCGTCCCATTCTCCGCTATTCCTCGGTCGTGAACATGAAAATGTGCAAAATTATAAACTTTGAAAATTCGTAGAAAAGTAACAAAAATAGCTACCACGATAATTTTTTCGCAGTGCTGATCGGGAGAAAAAGGAAATTTGTATTAGCGAAAAACATTTTTTGGGGTTAGTGTAGTTTAGCCAAGATTAAAAATAAATAAAATCTCTTACAACCCAGGCACTGAGCCAACTTTGAATCACGCAATCTCTGTTGTTTCCAATCTTTTAAGGTAAAGACTTGTTTCCATATCTCAAACCGCCCTCTCCCTATTCACTTACACTCACATAAAATTTACAAATTTTTTGAAACAGAGACTTAGTTTCTGATGTGACGAGGTAAATTTGAACTCGGCATTCTTCTACCCTAACCATGGCCACTAGACCACCGAGGATTCGCTGTCAGTACATGGTTTGATTTGAACGCTATGAAGAAGCTAACCATTAACCCTAACGCTAATCAGTATTTGAGTGCTTAGGCCTGTAATCTGTATTTACTTTGTGTACCAATCTCGAGCCCAGAGTTCTCCGGCTCCTCGTTCAGCGGTGGGTGACCAAGGAGCCGGAGAACTCTGGGCTAGAGATTGTTTGTCTACGCATCTTATGTTTAACCTACTTATCCCTTATGTATTATATTCCATTTTATTATCTTGTCATTCATTAGTTTGTTCAACGGTTTAGCTCTTTTTGTTTTCTATTTTTGTTATCTTGTCATTTATTAGTTACTTCAACGGTCCACATTTTAATGTAATACTATATAGGCTTTTATCTTTGTTGTTTAAATTGTAACGTCTTTTCTCAGTTGTAAACATTCCCTGAAGAAGTCAGGCTGTGCCTGACGAAATATTGGTAATTATATACAGTTAACCCCAACCGTACGGTCAGCCTTTCTGAGTTCAGTTTTGTCTACGCATCACAACGTATCCAAGGGCGGTTTGAGATATGGAAACAAGTCCTAACCATCTTTTAAATTGTTTCCGGGTAATGTTTTCTTGCTAAACGTTGCTATTACGTAACGGTTTTGTGAGCGCGAAAGAGTTAAAAAAAGCGCGGTTTTAAGTTTATTTTAGTTTTGTCGGTTACAAATCCCAAACCTCTGCGGATGATGTCATTCCTCAGTTCTTTTCGTCATATCCCCCCTCAGGAGGGTTTTGTCAAGTTAGCGAATTAACTGTTTAAACAAAACAATGGCTGCCGGCGGGAAAAATGTTTATGGTCATACTTGGGCCAAAATGCTTCGAAGATGGGCGTCAGGACATTTGCAAGGATAAAGCATCTAATTTGGGACCAGCTGCTGGCTACTAAGGCTGAAATTATCCAGAGTTAAGCTGTATTTTCGTTTTGCGTGCGGAACAGAAAATTTTGTGATCTGGAATTTGTTTCTGTTCACTTTCTAAGGGAATATTCAACACGCTAAAAAGCTACTACGTGTGGCGTCAGCCATAGAATGCACTGACAGTGATAAATAAGAATGTGTTTACTTCGCCAGAAGCAATGGTGGAATTTTCTGGGGAAAAATATTAAACCCTCAGCGCTCATCAAAAACCCTTTCATTCGTTTGAAAGGTCAAGGTATTTTTCCTTAGACGTAAACAAAATTATCCCAATACAAGTCACGCTAGACCAATGCTATGGAAAGAATGTAATCGGATACGCCTTTGAGCATATATATATATATGTCTGGATTTATGAAAACGATGCTAGAGAAATTGAAATGGCGCGCCAAGCGGGAGTTTTTTTTCACGCCAGAAACTCCAAAGTCGACGATATAAAAATTAAAAGGAAAGTCAGTCTTTTTTCTCCTTCTCCACCCGTTTATCTTGCTTTTCTTGCCGTCCTTTCCATTTTTTTCCCGTTAACGTAGCTCTTATTTGGCCTAAAAGAGCAGTCAAAATAAGGTGAAACCGAGCTCTTTATTTTCTTTCATAAATCCAGAGAGTTGCGTTTCGTGTAATGAAAGTCAGTCATTATGTGCAGTACCGGTCAAAGGGATTGCAGCACCTACACGCGCGTGAAATGCGTGTAGTCTGCGTGTAGTATTCGTGGACAGTGCGTGTAATGTGCGTGTAAGGTGCGTGTAAGTACATGCGTGTAAAATTTACTGATCTGGTAGTTACACGCATTTGCGTGTAATTTCACCCGTATGCGTGTATTTAAATGGGAGGAAAAAACCTTTGTTATTCCTACACGCATTTGCGTGTATTTTGCAAAACATAAAAGCCACTACTACATCCGTAACTTGTATTGGAAACACGCGACTCTTGATGTTCGCAACAAAAAGTAAATTTATTAAAAGCCGTCAAGCATTACTAAATTAGTGGACAAGCTCGAGCACCTAACAAAAAAATCTTCTTTCTTAATCTGTAACAGCCGGCAATTTTGCTTAACATCAAAAATTAGTTATTATTAAAAAAGATCGCCGAGCTTTTGTTACATTTGCGTTTAAATACGTACGACGTACTTCGCACCGTAATGTTACCCACGCGCGAAATGTGATTTCAACTCCTGTTCCTTCGTTAGTAATGAAATAGGGATTCAAATAGATACTCGCGGACTCTCTTAATCTGCTAATTGCCCTCACTTCTGCTTAAATGGCGAAGAATCGAAACTTTTGTTACCAAAATCTAAGCTAAGCGTTTATTTTCAATTCATCAGATTCGTGTCTATCAAACCTTCTGACAACAGCAATTTATACGATGTACGGCGCTGTCCGTGTAGTGAAAATATACATCGATTGTATCTTTTACTGATAGCTAATTAATATACTGTTACTGTTGGTGGCTTAAGGCTCTCCATTCGCGGCTAATGACTGCAGGAATGACCTTTTGCTGGTGGTTAATGTATTCCGCGCATTTGGTTGGTGCCTCGCCATCCTAGAACTGCTTCTTCCATGCCACGTACTATAAATTCTTCCTCACGACGCAGCGAAAAAAACACTTCAGTTCATGACATGTAAAATTGGAGGGGT
The DNA here is from genome assembly GCA_022496165.2 of Catalaphyllia jardinei. Classification (NCBI taxonomy): domain Eukaryota; kingdom Metazoa; phylum Cnidaria; class Anthozoa; order Scleractinia; family Caryophylliidae; genus Catalaphyllia; species Catalaphyllia jardinei. Next base: position 95,351 of record CM042753.1, on the reverse strand, counting down.
TTTTTTGCATGGGTTTTTTGCATGGGGTTAATTAATGTTATACATTAAAAATGACATGTCACTTACTTGTGTATGTGCTTTGGACCATTATCCTGCTGAAAGCTGCAGTTGTTGACGGGAAACGTTGCATTTAATTTACGAGGAAGAGAGGGGAGTTTTGTAGGATTTCTTCTTCCTTAAAGAATAGGTCCATAATTTCACTAAATATCTTTGCAGTTCTTTTATTAAAACGGCTTTTCGAGCCCAGTGAGGTGCAAGGCAACATCGCATGTGCTTGAGGAAAAGAGCAGGTAAACCCTACTAAAGATAAAATTGTAAATAGTTTTTCCTTCAGCTGGATGCAATAAGCTGGCCGTTAATTTTGATATTCTGTTGTCATTACACGCACTTAATGAGTTCCAGTTGAACGACTGCGTGTAATTTTACACGCACTATCAGGTCTATTTCGCGAAATTACATGCGTGTAATTACACGCATTTTGGTGTATTTGCGTGTAAGGTGCGTGGACACTGCGTGGATACTGTGTGGACACTGCGTGTAATATGCGTGTAGTGCACGCACTTAACGCGCGTGTAATGCTGCAATCCCTTTGACCTGTACTGTAATGGTAGATGACGGCGGTAACTATGTCACGTTTCAGGAGCTAAACGTTCTCACAGAGATTAAAAAATAAAAGAGCGCGGTTACAACCGCACCGCAGTTCTTGTTTTCATTGTACTAGAGCGTTGCTTATTAGTATGGAGGAAGGCACTTTATTAGTATGCAGGAACGCATTTTACCTAGACAGTAATCCGGCTAAGTTCAATGAACATCTACTACTGAAATGTGAGCGATGAGCGTTTGCCGCGAAAATGTCCCCATGGGTCTCGCCCGTTGACAAGATTATGACACCTTCCTTGTTCATTTGAAATACGTTTTTTCTACATAACTCGGCGGCTTTTGGAGATTCTTAATGTTTTCCTTTTGGAAACACTAGACTAAAATTTTAAATAAATAAAAAATTTATAATAAATAAAAGAAAAACGACATTTTGGCCTCTGAAGGTAGGAAGTAACCTTAATACGGGGACACGGCTTAATAGAGGTTCAACTGTAATCAAAGGAACATGCTGGAGTTCATTTTGTTCTGGTTTGTAAACCAATCAGAACCAAAATAACCAGCTAATCTTTCATTGGCGCAGAAAGGTTACCTCGCACTCGCAACATGGTTACACGTATTTAATTCCGAGATCGCATTGACCAGTTGTTTAAATTCCATTTGTTGTAAAATGTGACGTGACAGCGGACAGCTCATGTGATAGCCTGCGTAGCAGGCATTTCCAAAAACTTACGCGAAGGGAACGAAACTGGGAGGGAGTGCAAAAAAAAAAGGAGCAGAGGAAAGCGGTACCAAGTTGCAATCAAATCTTAATACACCGCAGCCTTCGGCTATTAAAAGTCACTTGACACTTACCAGTAACATAAGGCGATACTTGAAGTCAGGATACGTCTTGTTACACTTCTCACAACGATAAGCACCATCTCCCTCTTCGATAACCTTCTTGTTACATTCTGCAGAGGGACAAGCCTTTGGAATAAAAGCAAAACATTGTAAATGCGTCAGAAAACAAAATGCAACCCCAGTGTGTCAAACTGAATAACTTTACCCTACTGAAAGTCAACTACACCACAGATTTTCCAAGCTCAATATGGCGGTTTAAACAACTTTCAACCAATCTGCGCGCGAAGCTGTGAGAAACCACCAGCTTGGGAGTGTAGGTTTTTGTTGAGAGTCGAGGGTTGAGGATTAAAAAAGTTTATTGAGTTGCGAAAAAACTTAAAAAAACATTTAGTTATAACATTTATAGAGGATATTCCATGACCACACGGAAAAGCTGAATCATAAAATGCAACCAGTTCTTGGTCCCAGGCAATCCATGCGTCATCGGAGCCTTACTCGAGCCTCTGAGATACATACCCACAATACTAGGTTTGCTTATAAATTAAATTTTCCTAGGCCAAAAGTAAATAATAAACAGGGGACCACTACATTTGCTTTTGTTTCATCAAAACTTTGCAGAACTATTCCAACAAATTTTTAAAATAAAAACTGCCTTACACTTCCTTCTACTATACCTTTTAAACACTCAGTACTGCTCTTCTGTATAACCTGCTTACATGTATATAACTTCTTACTTCTGTATATAACTTATCTATATTCTGCCATCCTTTTACTGTATGCATTATTAATTGATATGTTGTGTCAATTGTTTGTACATGTCAGTGACCAACAAAAAAGCCTATGCTACTTTGGTCACTGAGCACATTTTATTTTGGCTATGTATTGTTACTTTTCTCTTTTTTAATTGATGTAATTTCTGTAATACTGTTAATGTTGTAATTTTTGTTGATAGTGCATAAGAATAAAAAATCTGAAATTGGAAACTGGCGACAAGAATTTATTACGTGCCCGGACTTCAGGGCCGTAATGCATTAAATTGGCAAGAATCACGCCTCACATAAAAAGCTGTCAATCGTTTTCAGAAGGGGAAAACCACAAACTATGTTGTTTTAAA
>CM042753.1:68323-92397 GCA_022496165.2 Catalaphyllia jardinei | reverse complement strand
GTCAATCATTTGAATAGAAAAAATACCGTGGAATGCCATTACATTCCAAATTTCTATGCGGTCCTACGTGAGCAGTCAAAAAATGTAAATAACAAAATAGTTTTTTTTCTTTTTAAAGTGTCCAAAGTTTCTGCGTTGGGTTGGGGGCACTCTTAGACTTAAAAAAAAGGTATTTTAGTGGGGCAGAGGAGAATTATCTCACCTTGTACATACAATTGTCCTTCTTGATATACACAACAGTGGCTTTAACAGTGACATAATCCGCCTACAACAATCAAACAGAACACAACATATATTTTCCCACTGGCTTGAAAACAATAATAATCTTTCCTGACTCAGACTTCGATTAATTACAGGCGAACTATTGTACTGCATTACAGGCTGATTAAAGAAAACGACAAGAAAATGTAACCGTTCATTAGAGATGGCTTCTTAGGATTAGTTCTGTTGGTTAATACTCCTTTCGAATTCCTACACTGTACGTGTTTTGGATAAGCAGCGACCAAATCTTTTGATACTAAAATTGTGCATTCATCACTTGAAAAGACCAAAGACTAGAGGTAAACGAATCGGTACAAGATTGCTACCGATCCAGACTTCACTAGACTACGCCTACACGACAGCAGAAAATGATGGCAAAAATGTCCCTCGCTACTCCATTTTTCACTTGGCATTCTAACAGTCTGCTCAAAAATATTGGGCTGCCAGTTAACACTGCAAGTCTGATATGAGTCCTTTACATCTTATGCACTTTTCTCATACTATTACTGTTACCTTCTCTCCCATACCAAGCTTTTCCTCTTTAATTTGAAAGAATGTCTTATAATTTGAACCTGACCAAAAAACAATAACAATATTGTCTATAGTGAAATCAGATATCTACCTTGCCCTATCTGGCATTAAAGTAAAGTTTACTGTTGATTATTTATTGTTCTCTCCCTCGCCCTTCTCTCCACCTGTCCACTTGAGTGGTTTGCGTGATAATTAGAAGTATGTTTGAGCTTAGCTCTAGCCACTCTTTACAGTAAAACATTGATAAAATGATACGGACATTTGGGACTAGTTTCTGTATACCACACGAGTTGTGTTGTTGTTCGTTTTGCTTCTAGAGAGATAAATGGATTAGCAGAAAAAAAAGAACCCAAAAAGAATAAAGGAAAAAAGAACTGTGTGAAAAAAAGGAATTCAATTTAGTGTTTTGTTTTCAGGTACGTCCACTGATTGATCAGAAGCCAGTTAATGATAAACTAAAATCATTTCCATGAGAATCAAAGTCACATTTTGAGAGTAATTAAACCCTAAAATTATAACCGGTACTAAGCATCTCATGAGGAAGTCAGTGAACAACTACAGTAGCAACAGAGTGCAACAAGAAACTCAACATTTTACAGAACACAAGATGACTAGAATAAACAGAAATGGTTTGAAAATATAAGTTGTTTACCCATAGCCCCTCCTTCAGATCTCTGTCCAGTAACAGACTCGATATTTGAGTTTTTACCAACATTGTCATACCTGCATCAAAACAGGAGCATAACATTATTGAAAATCCAGTAGACACGTTAAAATAATTCAAAAAAGTACAAGTATTACCATCCACGCAAATTGTATGCCTCCTTGACTTCCATAGGGTTTGTCCTCATGTTGGTCGAGTTTAAGATTGACAGAGAACGACCTTGAAAAGAAGCAGCTCCATTATTAACCAAAAGGCATGAAAACCTTATGCTCCTTAATAATAATTAAGCTAAATATGGGTTATTGGCTAAGTATGACATCAAGACGGGTGGATATTGGCCTGACCTCATTCTTTTTTTGCGTGTTTATGGGCCGAGACAGAGCTATCCATATAATAACGCATCTTATGAGACGTGTAGGGTCTGAAATCACTGGATATTTCAAGTGTTGGGCAGGGTTGTCATTAGAAGCCGGTAGGCAGCGGAAATCCGCCGGCTGCGGGGGTTCAGACCATTTTGCGCCGGCTACTTTGTACACCAGAAATTTTGTAATAATTGAGATTTGTCTTCCCAAGAGAGTTTTTCTTTGTGTAAAAATCTGAGGATTAGTTTAGTGATCATTCTCTTGTATACTTCGATGTCATGAAAGACAGAAAAAAGCAGAAACCTCTACAGGAAGTACCGTGCAAAAACTATCAGTAGTGTTGACAGCTAGCTTGAGTAACGTACAATGCGTGAACATATGATTTACGTTATCCGACAGAGACATGATAACAATTTGGAAGGAAGATTTTGTTTTTTTTGTTGACGATTTCTGCAAAGTTCTTCGATTGTAAATTTCGTTCCAACCATACACGCGGCTGTCAAAGTTGCCGCCAGATTGTTGTTTTTCTAGGATTTGGCGTCGTTAGAAATTGCTCACCAAATACTGAATTAAAATACCTGCCATTTAACTTTCTCAAAATTTATGGACCTTTTAAAATCTTCTTATATGCCTTTGAACCTTTTTGATAGATGTAGAGATGATTAAAGATAAAAATACATTTGTACATATTTCTAAACTGATTTTAACATCAATGTCTGGCTAAAAAATGCTACTCAAATATGCCTCAGATTGCTGGAAAACACGTCACAGAGAGTTTCAAATTTCAGAATTTTCTGGGGGAGCATGCCCCCTGGCCCCCCTAGAGGGGCGTGTTGCTCTGCAACACGCCGTGCTTGCTACGCAACCAGACTTCAATTCAGCCACCTACTAAGTTCACATCAGACATCTATTACAATTTTTAATGACAACCCTGCTTGGGGATGAGAAAAAAAACAGTAATGTTTTCGCTTTTTCAATGACGGCAAGCAACACAAAGCACGCAAACCAGTAGTGATTACCCTTGGTCAGAAATCATTGACTGCAGTCATACATGACATGATTACCTATAACCTGGATTGTTCTTGACATGATTGTTGTATAATCTGCAGCTAGATAACACTGATTTCGAAAATTCACTGTACACTTTTGGCCAAAAGAAAAGAGATAGTGAGTTCAATGTATAATAATGAGACTTAATTCGTGACAAAACAGGAGGTGGCACAGCTTCATAGGCTGAATAAACTGCACCTTGGAGGTCACTGTTACAGTAATCAACTGCATAAACCTGTATCGAACCTAGATTGTCTGACTAGTGGCACCAGTGGGACAAATTAGTGTCCGAAAATGAAACTGTCTGAAATTTGTAAGCATCCAAAGTTTTTTAACGCCCAAAATTTTAAGCGTCCAAAATTTTTACAGTATAGCATAAAACTTTAATTAAAAGTACTTTCTTGGCGACAGCATCACATATTCGAAGCCAATATACATGATATGGCTAGAATTCGGATTATGCGGCTTTGTTCAGTCGTTCTTTTTATCACTGGAATACCCTGCGAGCAGGCTCACTTGTTTGGGTTAGGGTAAAGGCAACCAAGAACCGGCAGAAGAAAGAGGCGAGGAATAGTGAGCCTCCAAGCGAGCTATTGAATTTTGAATTCCGCCCCTCGCGAGGTGTCAAGTCGGCATTTCACATGTGTCAGATAACTATCCAATAGGAGCAAAGCAAAATGTAAAAACACGACACGTAGAGACTGGACGGCGCGATGAGTAAACTTCACTATCTTTGGGGAAAAATCGAAATCACGTACAACAGAATGTCCAATCTTGTACTATAAGGGCTAGCATTTGTGAAACAACGAATAATCAAAGCAAAGGAAACATGTGAAAACCAATTTGATTACAAGAAAGCAAATAATCTCTTCGCCGTACGACGAAATATATTACAGCACTGCGAAAGGAAGACAAAAGTTGTGAGTCAAAAACGAAAAAAACAAGCTAATTACTTTGAGATCAATCATATTTCAACTATACTAAATTAGTAGCCATTTAGTTCTTTTCTCGGCAGTTCTGTAGTAGCTGGATAAGACTCCAAAGAATATATCTGAACGAAGCAAATTAACTAAACAAACAAACCACGATAGTTGCCGCAAATTGAATATGCAGAAATCCAGTGTGCAAAAAATAAAGTGCACTTTTAAAACCTAAAATTCCAAAATACAGGGAACCAGATGAAAGAAATGCGAAAGGAAGTACAATAGCAATAAATTATCATTCAAGCTGTGGTGAAGAAAGCTGTTAAAGTGTTGAGAATTTCGCAGACGTGCGCCGCGCGACCGCATGTTTAAATTAATTCTTGATGCTAAAAGTGAAAGCTTGAGTTTCCACCGACCAATTTTGCCCGTCCAGATCTCAACTGTGTGTAATTCACCTACGACAATCGATTCAACTTGTTAGGTAACCTTTGAAGATCTGTCTCTGAGGATCCTCTTGAAGTCATTGTCAAGTGCCTTCTCTGCTGATGCAAACAGGAGTTATGGCCAAGGATTATCGCTAAAAGGTCATTTACATGTTGTAGTGAAGTACAGGTCAAACCAAGAGGTTGTCCTTTCTTAATCTGGTCTTCAATCAGGCCTATCAATGGGCAAATACTAGAATCACACTGTTCGGATACTCTCCTTCTCAAATCTTCTTCTGTTCGATCGCTGTCGAGAAAAGCTGAAAAACTCTTACCGAAGCCGGTCAGCGTTGTCGGCATCACTGCCAAAACATCCCTCCCTTCCAGTAAATAATTAACAGCTATTTTCTGTTCTAGTTTTAGTTTAAAACTTAAGTTAGAATTAATCGAAAGCTTGAGGAACGCTCCTTGAACAAAGTCTACAGACGTTCGCGTGATGTGAAATGCAGTAAGGTTGCACTGGTTTCTGTAACCTGTAAATTTTAACCAATCAGATCGCTGCATTCGTCAGCGAACGCAGGGAATTAAAAATTCAATAGCACACGTGCAGGCTCACTTTTCCTCGCCAGCTCTCGGTTGCGGCTCTCCCACCTTTGCCCTCGACACCCTGCCCAAACGAGTGAGCCTGCTCACAGGCTATCACTGGAAAGGGAAAAAATTGTTTCTTTAATGGTGTATCTGACTGTAAAACCTTGATGGTAAAACTAATAAAACTATCATTTTCACAGATTTTATTTCAGTCTAATTCATGTTTCTTAATGGTAAATTTACTTTAGGTATGTTTCAGCGCAGTGTCCGAAATTTTTGTCCAAAATGAGGGAAAAAGTGTCTGAAAATTAAACGTCCAAAAACGTCCGAATTTTGACACCCAAAATTTTTTGCAATGTAGTTGATGTCAATATTGGACCAGTATATTGGTTGAATGTCAAGCAAGTAACAACGGACATATTAACCAAAACATCACCTGATTTGTCAATCAAGGCTCCCCACAAGATACTTGATCCCATATTTCTCGGTACCTACCACCAAATTCTGAGACCCTAGCACCTTTTAATGCAAGAACAGGATTCTTTCCAACGTGCTCATCAAATTTCTCAGCCTGGGAAAAGCAAGAATAAGATTACACTTTATGAATATTAATTATGATAAATCAAAGTATACTGAATATGTATTTGACAACTTCAAAATGTGGCGAATTCGTAAATATTGATGAGCTGGTAATCAAGTAAAATGGTTATGAATTTTAAAAATATTTCAGGTATACTCAAGGAAGCAATACTAATTACTTGGAGTGATAATATAATGTCGATGCCACACTACAGCTCAATGAATATTACTCTTCAAGTATTCAGTCTTATTTGCCATACATACATCATCTCCCCAGAGAGTTGCCCTGACACTCTTTTCAGATCTGTCTAACAGAGTAATGTCCCTCTTAGAAACCTGAAAATATCCACAGAAATACTAAAAATGAGAAACTATTGGGCAGGCGCAAGGCAGGTTTTGACTTACTAAAATGATTTCTGAACATGTGATTGATCAGTTACCACGTTTACTTGATTAAGCATCACACTTACAAGAATGCAGCATCTCAGAGCAGAAAAAATTATAAAAGCCACCATTGACCAACCGACACTGTGCATTCAGATAATGGACTCAAAAAAGCAACTGCAGTAATAACCATGTTTGAGCAAGCCTATAATTTTTTCTTGATTGTAACAATGTTTTAATATCAGCACATTCCAAGCTAAAAGGAATATAATCAAAACACAGGAACAGTAATTATATATGGTAGTTCAGCTTAACAAACTTTGGAAATTTGCTCCATCGATAACGATGTTTTAACCATACTGTTGTTTGCAAGAGATAAATTGGATTTAAATAAACACTACCCTTCTTTAAATGCTGCACTTGAATCACAGGCTTAAAAATTAGAGCCTGAAAAAGGTTAGGCTTAAATGGGATTCAAGCCCATAATCTTTCGTATATTCTCTTGTATCTTCAACATCTACAGGTATATTACAAACTCACAATGTGACCAACACCCATTTGGCTTTAAACAGCTCAGTCAGTAGAGCACCAAGGTTTGAATCCCATTTAAGCCTGAATTTTTTTTTTAATAAGGCTTTAAGTTGTGTATATAACTGTGTATATGTCTTTCTGAGCAGTTCAAATACAGTTGAGCCTCTGTTAAGCGACCAACCTTTATTTGAGGGTTACACCAGGGAGAGTCTCTGGTACAGTTCACGAACCCAAAAAACAGCAAATCGCTCGCACAATAATAATACTAATAATGCTAATGTGATAGATAAACTTTATCATAGTTTAAAATTTCAGCATTATCTTTGCAGTAGGAAATTATGTTATCCGAAGTATGTATAGAGTTGCTGTTCTAATGTGTGTTCCACTGATACCCAGTGGAAGGCACTGTTTTAAGCAACTCAGGAAACTCAAGTTGAACTGATTTTTCAGTCAGCGGTATTGGAACAAATTTGCATCTCATCTTATTAACGTGTCCCGCTTCACGCCAGTCTGAGTTTGGGTGCGTCGGTTGTCAGTTTCATTTAGAGAGCGTTTGCATTAGAGCTGTTAATTTTAGCTAAAAGAATGTCAAAATCTAACTTCTCCCTATGGTGCGAGGCAAATGGAATATCATCAAAAACAGCTGAGATTTTAAAAGATCAGGACCTCAATGTTGAGGAAGCTTTAAAGGTGCTAACACAGGATGACATTCCTGAGCTTGGCCTCACAAAGGGGCAAAATAAGCTGCTGGCCAAAGCTGTGATCCGGCTGAGAGTACCAGATTTGACCCCCAAAACCAGTGGACACTAAACCCATCACAACAACCAGCCTTGCAAAAGACCGAAGTCTAGACAAGATTCTTACGAAACTGGATGACGGTAAAGGGCTAGATTCACTACTTAGCTGTGGTGGCCTTGATAATTTAAAACGAAGCCTCCATTCAGCCACTCCAGTAGCAAGCCAGCCACAGGGCGACACAACCAGAATAGACAAACTCACATGTATACCTCAGGAAACCTACTACACCAGGTAACCAGGACGGCAAACCCCTGCTCATTCCTGATTTTGTTGGTGCTTACTCTGGATCAATGGAACCAGAAGAACAAGAGATAGGCACGGGAGGCAGAGCTCAGGTGATTGTACGAGCATCACCCTCTCCCAGTTGATGGGGGTAAGCGTGAAAATACTCAATTCTGCTTGAAAATCCTCAATTCGCTTCTCTTGCGCAACAACTGGGATAGGAACTCAATCCAGGACTGCCTTGCCTACATCATCAAGGTCTCTGAGCTGATCGAAAAACAAACATGACAGTCTCCAGCACCGCCATGGGTTTCGCTGGGGTAGCGATTCTCAACACTTGCACATGTGATTCTTAAAGAAACGACAAGCCATGCTTCATCTCCAGGGACAAGGATCAGCAAACGTCGACTGAAGCACCAATCTGCAAGGTGTATAACTCACCAGCAGGATGCCACTGGCCATGATGCAAATTCCAACAGATCTGTATTTCTCCAGGATGTGGTAAGAAACACCCAGAGTTTGGCTCGGCACAAAAAACCCTGTTGCCCCAGAATGACAAAATATGACTGCTCTTCATCCCCTCCTACTAAACATTGACGTTTGGACCAAGAACTTGCACCAAGACACCGACAGAGACTACTTACTAGATGGAATTACAAACGGTTTTAAAATCTTTCCTGACAATGTACAACTAACCGACGCTGATGTGACTAATTACCGTTCAGCCACGGACTCAACAGTACAGCCACAAGTCGAAAAGCAACTCTTGACTGAAATAGAACAGGGAAACTATGTAATCATAACAGAAAAACCAACGATTGTTAGCACCCTTGGGGCAATACTGAAAAGAGACTCCAATGACATTAGTCTTATCCATGACTGCAGCCGACCTGACTCGACAAGCTTAAACTCCTATGCAGACTGCGAACACTATTCCTACGAAACAGTGGCCAAGGTAACAGCAAATATAAAGCAAGGAGCCTTTATGGCGAAAATTGATCTGAAAGGTGCGTACCACCACGTCCCACTTCACCCATCAAATTACCAAGCGACTGTTTGAAATGGAAATTTAACAATGCTAACTCTTTTACATATTTATACGACACTAAACTCCCGTTCGGAGCAAAACGGAGCCCAGAAATCTTTCACCGTCTCACAAAATCTATCACGCGAATGATGTCATGACATGGCTTCTTTATCGTCGCTTACTTAGATGATTTTCTCATCATATCAGAGAGCAAGCATGAATGTTGGAAAGCTTTCTGGGAACTCACTACATAACTAGAATGATTAGGACTAACAGTAAATTGGGACAAAGTGGTTTATCCTTGCCAGCGTCTGACGTATCTGGGCATTGAAATTGATAGCAAGCGTAGGCAACTTAAGTTGCCTGGTCACAAACTGCGAGAAATCTGAGCTCTTTTAAGTCAAGTATTAGCGAAGTCTAAATTTAGAAAGCGAGAGTTACAGTCATTAGCGGGAAAACTGAACTTTGCAGCACATGTAGTCTATGGCGGACGTACATTCTTCCGGCGAATCACTGATGCACTTAACACGACCTTATCACCAGAAACGAATGACACAAACTATGCGGAACAACCTCTTGTGGTGGGCAGATTTCATGGAGATCTTCAAATGGCAAAACTTTCTTTGTGTCCACTGAACCCACGTTAACTGACGACATTACCACAGATACCAGTCTTGTAGGTGGCCATTATCAACGAGATTGGTTCTATGTTAACTGGCAATCTGACTGCAAAGCTGTCATATCAATGAACTAGAACTATTTACTGTCCTGTTAGCCCTCAGGCGATGGGACCCACAACTTTCACATTAATGGATCGTTATCTACACCGACAATGGTCTGGTTGAGAGAATTTTCTGGATATGCGCAGTATACAACTTCAGAGTTACTTCTCGCTTCATTCAGACAACAGATAACACCACTGCCGGCACGCTATCGCGCTTAAACAATTACCTGAGTGCCGGCAACTTTCTCTCTCTGCTTCATTCTGGACTATTCCGACTGTTGGGGGACTCGTTCATCGGTTGTTCGTACGCCTAGTACATAATTACGTTAGTACATGCTGAAACTTTGGTTATGTCGATACTTAGTACGCTAGTTCTGGTAGTATTCCGATTGTTGGGGCAACTTGTTCATCAGTTGTTTGTACGCTTAGTATGTAATTACGTCAATAAGTACGCTAGTACTATAGTAAGTGCAGAATCTTAAGTTAGGACACTTATTATGCTAGTACTGTAGCATTTCAATTGTTGGGGAGTTTATCAGTTGTTATAACGCTTAGTACGTAATCACATTAGCACATGCAAAATCTTATTGGCAATTGAGTGTGGAAATTATTAGGCTCCAAAGTAGCCCGCTCGTACGCTTATCTCTGGGGTTTTGGGTCGTATTGGGAAGGGTAGTTTACTGGGCACAAAGGTTAGTACTTTAGTACCAATGACTAAGAGAAAAAAGTACGCAAGAGGTTCCTAAAACAGACAGCATATGCCTTCACGAGATAAATTTGATGAACTTTCATATCTCCGTGGAAGTGACCTAACCTCTTTAGCTGGGGTGTAGTTATGGTTGTCCCATGGAACAAAACTATTCAATTCAAGCAGCAAACATTGTTGATCCCGTTGCAGAGGGTAAACGAATCCCCCCTCTGTCCTGTTACTGCCCTGGCCAATACTTATGATCTCACGGGAGATGCAGGACCCTATGATCCAGCTTTTATGTACCACCAAGGGACAAATCTAGTGATGCTTACCTAAAACAGAATTTCTTGAAAAATTACAATTGACTTGAAAGGCTGCAGGTTTAAACACAGAGCAATATGCGGGCCACTTGTTTAGACGAGGGGTGCAACTTTTGCCATGCCATGTGCTGTGCCAATAGAAGTAATCAAGATACAAGGCGATTGAAAATCAAATGCATATGAATGCTACTTGGAAAACTCTTTCCCAGATAGATTAAAAGCAGTAGCCATTGTAGCCAAACATGTCGGCAGTAATTAGGTTTTGGTTCCTGTGTTCAACCAATTTGGGGGAATTTAGAAGGCGTTTGCATGGTTTAATAAAGCCCATTGTTTTATCCCCAAAATTGTGTGGTATTTTAAAATAATAATAATGACAACACTGCCCGATATCAAAAAACGGCTGGAGATGCTAGAGCGCGCAATAGGTGATGCCCTCATACCTACCATGACAGGCCACACTTACACACCCGCTAAGCGCGAATTGGTAGCACTCCCGGTGAGGCTAGGGGACCGGGTATCACTAACCCATGCCGAAATACAACCAAGGAGTATGAAGTGTCAATCAGGGTAACAGAGCCTCTGCTAAAGCAATGAAATACAGATACTGCAACAGTGCAACCAAAGGGAGAATGGTAAACATCTTAGAGAAAGGCTAGAGGAAGTAAATAGTGCTCTCCCTACTTTAAACAAGAGAGAGTTCAGGGATGCTGTTTATCTCCGTTATAACTGGCACATGTGGACACGCCCTCCATTTGCATTTGTAGAGATACGTTCATGCTTGCCTGGGACATATCGCATTGAGCTGGCTGATGGCGCTACCCCTGTGATACATTCCCCAAGGAAGATACCAGTACCTCAGAGAGAAAGTTGTTGAAGAACTGAAAAGGATGGAAAAGCTTGGAGTTATTGTACGCCAAGAAGAACCAACAGAATAGGTAAACTCACTAGTAGTAGTTCAGAAGCCCAATGGTTCAGTGAGAATGTGCATTGATCCTAGAGATTTAAATGCTGCCATGAAGAGGTCCCATTACCCTATGAAAACTGTTGAAGTGGCTAGCCGTCTTCAAGGTGCCAATACCTTCAGCATTCTAGATGCTTCTGGCAGTTAAAGTTAGATGAGGAGTCCTCGCTTCTATGCACCTTTAACACTCCAATTGGTCGTTACAGGTTCACAAGGCAGCCTTTTGGCGTAAAATGTGCCCCAGAAATCTTCCAAAGAACCAAGGACCAGATGGTTGAAGACCTGGATGGTGTTGAGGTCATAATGGATGACATAATCATCGCTGGAGATGACGCAACACATGACGAACGATTGATGAATTTCTAGAAAGAGCATCAAAAAAGGGCTTAAAACTAAACAAAGAGAAATGCAAGATCCGCCAGAGAGAAGTACCTTATGTAGGACATCTACTCACCGCAGAGGGCCTGAAGATTGATCCCCAGAAGGTTAAAGCCATTCATGAGATGCCAGAACCAAAGACAAAAGAAGATGTGAAACTGCTCCTTGGCTTCGTGCAGTTTCTTAGCAGGTATCTTCCTAGACTGTCCACTGTAGATGCTCCCTTAAGAGAGCTAGAGAAATCAGATGTATTGTTCCACTGGGACTATCCACAGATGGAAAGCTTCAGGAAGATTAAACAGCTTGTGTCGCAAGCTCCAGTACTTCAATACTACGATGTGGATAAGCCAGTAACTATTCAATGCGATGCCAGTGGAAAGGGGCTGGGAGCAGTGCTGTTACAAGACAACAAACCCGTGTGTTACGCCTCCCGAGCGCTTAGTGACATTGAAACAAGGTATGCCCCAATTGAAACTGAAATGTTAGCAGTTGTTTTCGCTTGTTGCAAGTTTCATCAGTACATCTATGGCAGAAGTGTCCCGGTCGAGACAGATCATAAGCCTTTCCAAGCCATCAGTACCAAGCCTTTATCACAAGTACCACTGAGGCTTCAGAAAATGATTCTCAATGTACGTGGATACGATGTGGAGATACGCTACATTCCTGGAAGCAAGCAAGTCCTGGCAGACACCTTAAGCCGAGCATCTGTGCACAGTGATGACAGTGGAGCTGACGAAGAATTCAAAGAGATTAATCTAGTCCTCTCAGTCTCAGATGAACGCTATGAAGAATTCCAGAATGAAACGAAGACAGACCCTGAGCTACAAGCAGTTCTCGCTATGGTGACAAATGGATGGCCAGACACAAAAGTACAAGTTCCTGTAGAGGCAAAACTGTACTGGACATTTCGAGATGAAGTTGCCACAGCAGATGGGCTCCTTTTCAAGGGAACACGCCTAATTGTCCCAAAGTCCCTTAGGCCTGAAATGCTCCGTCAGATCCACAAGAGTCATTTAGGAATAGTCAAATGCAGACAAAGAGCAAGCGAGGTATTATTTTGGCCTGGAATGTCAGTGGAAATTGAGCAAATGGTCACCAATTGTAGTGTGTGTGCAGACTATGCCAAGAAACAACCCTCTGAGCCACTGAAGCCCTCTGTACCACCATCACTCCCTTGGAAGAAGATTGGAACTGACCTATTTGAGTTTCGCGGAAAACATTATCTACTCTCTGTGTGCTATCGCAGCAAATTCATCGAAGTCACAAAGTTGGAATTTTTAAGAAGTGGATCTGTGATAGAGGAGTTGAAAAGGCAGTTTGGAGTCCATGGGATCCCAGCAGAAGTGGTATCCGATAATGGCCCCCAGTTCAGCAGTTCTGAGTTCCAGGAATTTGCCAAAGATTATGGATTTAAGCACACCACTACATCACCACATTACCCGAAGGCTAATGGAGAGGTGGAGAGAGCTGTACAAACTGTTAAAAAGTTGTGGGGAAAAAATGATGACAAGCACCTGGCCTTGTTGGATTATCGAACAACACCATTGCCAGACTTTGACCTGTCCCCGGCACAATTACAAAAGGTGTCATTGTACGCGCCTGCGCTCGATGGCATGAACATGGAGAGAAAAGCAGTAAATATTTTTTAAATTTAGAAAAAAGGAATCATGTTAAAAAACACATATGAAAGCTACTCGTAAATAATGTAATCACAACAGATCCTCTGAAGATATTAAAAGAGCAAATTATACAAGAGTAGTATAAATGGTCCTGATACTGCTTTGCGATTGTCCTCTTTTCTGAATAGCTTGAACATTCCTAAACTTTCGGAACAGAAAACTGTGCGAAGGTAAAATTTCTTCTGAAGAATGTTTTCGTACTCTTGATAATTTTCAGAATAATAAAACCCCAGGCAATGATGGCATTCCTATTTTATAGAAAATTCTGGTCATTAATCAGTGAGAGCTTTGTTAGATGTGCAAATGAATGCTTTGAAAAGGGCGAGATGTCACGCTCACAAAAACAGGCTGTTATTATTTTTATTGAGAAAAAAGGAAAAGATCGCTCCCTCCTTGAAAACTGGCGTCCAATATCCCTTGTGAATGTACATGCGAAAATTATGTCCAAAGTAATTGCTTTAAGAATAAAAAATGTTTTACCCTACATTATTCACCACAATCAAACAGGATATGTCAAAGATCGTTTTATAGGCGAAACGATTCGATCCATTTTTGACATAATGGATTTCTCAGTCAACGAAAACATCCCTGGTTTATTGTTATTCATCGATTTTCAAAAAGCATTTGACAGTGTAGAATGGAATTTCCTCTATGAGAGTCTTAAAATGTTTAACTTTGGTGAAAATTTCCTCCATTGGGTGAAAACATTCTATAATAATATTCAAAGTTGTGTTATGAATAACGGTACCATCTCTGACTTTTTTACTCTGGAATGTGGTGTTAGACAGGGAGACGCGCTCTCTACTTATCTTTTCACAATTGTGGTGGAAATTTTAGCAATTTCAATTCGACAAAGCGAAGCGATCAAAGGAATTAAAATTGGAAACGAGGAAACAAAGCTCTTACAGTTTGCTGACGACACAACAGCTGTTCTTGCAGACACAGATTCAGCCGTAAAGCTATTTGAAATACTAAATTCATTTGAAATTATTTCAGGACTCAAGATCAATTGTTCGAAAACTGAAGGCATGTGGATTGGTTCATTGAGAAATCATAAAGCAAAACCCTTTGGTATTAAATGGCCTGATGAGCCAATAAAAGCTTTAGGTGTTTATTTTACACATAACCAGAAACTGCTTAAAAGAATTTTAAGTTAAAAAACGATTCAGTTAAAAAACTAATAAATATTTGGTCCTCTAGAGGTTTATCCATTTACGGAAAGGTGACAATAATCAAATCTTTTCTTATCCCTAAGTTTGTTTATGCTTGTTCAGTGCTACCGACTCCTAAGGAACTGATAAAAGAACTAAATAAGTTATTGTTTAAATTCTTTTGGAAAGGCACAGATAAAGTGAAAAGAGTGTCAGTGATAAACGAATATGAGGAAGGAGGTTTGAGAATGATCGATCTTGAATGCATGGTCAAATCGTTAAGACTTGCTTGGTTGAGACGAATTTTCAGTGGGATCAATGGACCATGGAAGAGCTTCCTACAACACCTCTTGAGTCCCTTAGGTTCCTTTTTTTTGGCTTGCAATTACAACATATCTGATTATACAATTCCCTCTCAATTCTATAACGAACTCTTGTCTTGGTGGTCAGAGTTCCGTCAGACTTTTGCGACAGAAAAGAATTGGATGAATATTATTTGGAATAACTGTGAAATTAGAATAGACAATAAGCCTGTCCATTACAAAAACTATTACGAAGCTGGAATTGTATACACCCAAGATGTTTAATTTAAATGTTTCAGATGCCTATAATCACCTCTCGAACAAAATAAATAAAACAAATATTTTACAGTTGGCTGGCCTATGTCGGTCCATTCCATCTCCTTTGAGAGATAAAGATTGGCTTCCATCAATAAATCTTCCAACGTTCGTGATTGATGATAATATATTTGACGTAACTACAAAGAAGTCAAAATAATTCTATGCTCTACTTATCAGAGACAAAGCACAACTTCCTTATATCGCTTATAAGTTACAGAGCGATTTTAATCTTACTAGTGACCAATTGAAACAAATTTTCCAGTTACCTCATTCTGTCACTCTTGAAGCGTATGTTAAAGCCTTTCAATACAAAGTTCTTAACTCAGTTCTTTATACAAACACCAAGTTATATAAAATGGGTCAAAGGTCAGCCTGAATCACTAAACCATCTGCTCTTCCACTGCCCTTATTCTAAGCAGTTCTGGAGGGATTTTGAAATTTACTGGTGCAATATTTCGAACCAAAGAATCCGCCTTTCCCTCCAAAATGTGCTTGTTGGAATTATTACTGAAACTTCTGACCCATTACATATAATGCTAAACTATTTTATAATAATTGGAAAGCTTTTCTTGTGGAATTGCAGAAATAAGCAAATTCTTCCCAACATTCATGGATTTCGAGCAAAAATTGTTGCTAAATATGAAACTGAAAAAATAATCAGTAGGAAAGACTTCTTTAAAGAAAATGCATACTGTCTCCTTATCTATTTTAACTCACTGTTCCTATCATTACGCCACTTTTCTTTATTGTATCAATGCTGTATACTGCTATTATATATATATATTTTGGTTCAGTAGTCGCTGTTGATTCTCTGTAAGCAACGGATGTATGTAAAGTCGTGTAAATGATGTAAGTAGTTGTGTAAGTAGTGCCTTTTTGATGTAAATAAATATATCTGTGAAAAAAAAAAGATTACACAAAAAAAAAAGAATCTCTTCTCTCACAGCTCTAAAAAGGAATTTTTCTTTTACTTGGGGAGTCTCATTCCACTAGGGTTGCTCCAAACAAGGTCATGAAGCAGAAATGACTTCTTTTTCAGTTTGATGGCAACATAAGCAGAGTAGTCGCAGAAACTCTCAGCGATAGTTCTTTTTACCATCCGAAGGCACCAGATAGCTGAAGTTTACGTCACCAGTAAGAATGCATTCTTTGTCTTCTTATGACATTGTCGAAAGCATGGATTCAAATTTGCAATTGAAATCTGCACAAAGATGTTTTGAAGAATCTGGAGGATGGGAAACAATTCCAATAAAGTTTTGGTTTTTGGAGATAAAATACCAGTCCAGATGCATTCTATGTCCTCATCTTCCAGATCCATTTGTCTGCGGAAGGGCACAGACGTGGAGATATAAACTCCAACACCTCCACCTTTTCCTGAACTCCTAGAATTTCAACCTCATTGTCAGAGGGATGAGTTTCACTTACCGATAAAATGTGATAAAATTCTTAAAGCCATTCGAGATTTGACAGATTTTATGCTTATTGCAAAGGGATTCACGGACATCCTAGCCATAGCATCTTAAATGAAGGACATTGAGGCATAACGAGCATGACACCTTGCTTTGATTTCGTTTCACAGCTTTTGTGCACAAGCCACATTTAAACATTTTTCCAGCACAGGTTTTGTTGCACCATCCTTTCAAGCAAGAAAAATTCTTTGCTGGTCCTGGATTTTGCTGTATGTCGCCTGTCAAGAGTACAGTGTAGCTTGCACAAAGAGTGATACAGCAAGCCTCAAAACGGCCAAGCTTTTCAAAGCACATGGGAGAACTGCAACTCGTACAAACCGCCAGTTTGGACCCGAATTTCATGTTGGATAAGCCTTGCACCACTACAAAGCTGCAAACCTTCTTATCAAACCACTGTTGCCTCTTGGAGAGTTTAGGACAATCATGAAGCGTAGCCAAGTCAGAAACATTGCAGAGCAATGAAGGACCACCATCACTCAATATGCAAATCCAATCTCAAAATCACATAGAAGAGTGGTAAAATCATAAATATCTGATAATAATTCAAGTCCTTCATGGGTGATGCAAAACCTTCAGGTCATGGATCAACTAATCACGCATCATAAGAATACCCCTGGATGACCCTCTTATTTGGTGGCTAGTGGCCAAAGTCCTGGTAAAACTGTCAGCTATGCACTGAAATAAAAACCTCTATTCAACAGCCACCTGTATTAAGTCAGCTTTTTGTAATCCCAATGGTGATTTCATTTTGTCTTACACCTATATTAACCAGCCACGAAGATTTGAAGTTGATCATTTTTAGCCAAATGAAGGTAAAAGAAGGACAATGTGGAAACATAATTGCTTCTTTGGCTCTTGTTAATATTATGGACCATATTATCCCCATACACTTGTAAAAAATCTAAGTTCCTGGTTCAACTTGCACATGAATATGGCAACACATATAACAAAAGACCTGTGGTAGTACAATCTTTTATCAGCATAATATCCAGCCCATACAAAAATATCTTACTAGTGAATGTACTGAGAAACTGATTCATGCATTTATAACCAGTAGGTTAGACTATTGCAACAGTCTCCTATATGGATCGAGTTCAAAATCCTTTTTACCACGTTCTAAGTACTCCAGGGCTCAGCTCCTAAATATCTCATTGATTTAATTTCTGTCTTACTGTCTTACTACATCCCATTATGATTTACAGCGAAATAACACAGGAATTCTTCTGAGCACCCCAAAGCGTTACAAAAAAGTTACCATGGGGGATTAATCTTTCATGGTGGCAGTGCAACAGCTTTAGAACAGTCTTACGGAAGACATTAGATCTGCTTGCACCATAAGTGATTTTAAACAAAAACTTAAAGCCATTTTTATTCAGCAAGACATTTTGTTAGTAAGACTAGTTAATATTTGGAGTTTTTACAGTTTTTCAGCAAAATACCTTCTTATATCCAATTGTTAATAGTTTAGTTCATCTTTTAATCAACAGTAATTGTAAATATATTTTTTCATATTGAATTATTGTTATGTCTGTGTTATTATTATTATTATTATTATTATTTAAAGAATAAACAAGTATTAACATTAAAAGCCGATGTTTCGGCATCATTGTGACACCATTTCCAAGGCACAGTGAATAAATAATGCGAAAATTTGGTTTCTATAGTCTCTACAAATTAGCATAATAACAAAGGATCACAAGTTCTTCAAGTGAATACTTTTACGCGAATGGAATCCGTTTGCACGTTTAGGTAGGGTTTTAGCTTTCTTATGAAAAGCATCTCCTTAATGAGGCAATCAAATTTGTTAGTACATTTAGCAAGCATGTGAAATTGTTCTGAAAGACAAGGTGGCACGTTCATTATCGTTATCGTTATCATTATCATTACTATAACCATCATGGTTCTACTTTTTCTTCACTGGGATTTGTTTGTACAATGTCCAGCATTAGGGTGAACCTCTATTAAACGGACACTTTCATTATCCAGCCAGTTGTCTCGTCCCCCAGAGTAGCTGCCTAATAGAGGTTCAACTGTATATGATCTTTCCTATATTCACTTCAATGATTTTCTTTTTTCTTTTCTCTCAGAAATTTTTTATGACTTTCATTGTACTTAAAACTCGCTGATCAGTAAATTTTAAAAATTGACACCACAATTTTACACAATAGTTAAATGCCTGTCCAGATAACTTATAGTTTTGAAGTTTTAACTGACTCCATGTCAGAATGCAGCTGGTAAGGGAAACCACTTTGTAATAAAACAGTCATAATCACACCAGTGTTCAAAAAACAATAGCCAAGTGCTTGTCTACTGGATTTTACTCATCATTAAAAAGATAGCATGAAAGTCACAAACCTGTCTGTTAGTTGTCTTCGTTGTTATTTGAGTGACATCATCACAGCTGATTACAATACCAAGAATATCTGTTGAAATAAAATAATTATATTCAATAATAAATTTTCATTAGCAATTATTTCCACCTCCAGTCTATAGGGAAGATATCAATATTACTCACCAACTAGTGAATCTGCACTAAAATTCTCTAAGTCACCAATCTGGACAAAGTTGTATTGAATGGTTGGCAAGTTGCAAGGGTCACTGCACTGAAAAAATAAGTACAATACAAGTTACCAACTCATTATCATAACAAAATGTTAGATCCCAAGGAAATTTGCCAACTGTTTAAGTAACACTAGGTCTCCTCAGTGCTCTAAGCTCACTTTTTCAAATGGTCACCTTTTGGCGACCTTTAACTGTAAAATGGTCGCCATCACCCGACTTTTGCCATAATTTTGGTTGCCAAAAATGTTTTCTACTTGCCATATGGCAACCAAAATGGTCGCAGCTTGGAGCACTGTGTCAAGTCAACCGAAGACAGTGACACTCAGTCAACTGTTCCATCTCAAATTGACAAGAAAAGCCAAAGGAAAGCTGTAATTAAAAATTGTTGAAATTCAGACAATTTAGGCAAATAAGAGAATATGGGATTTATCTTTACTGGGAAATTTGAAATTTCCTTCAACCTTCTTAGGGTTGTTAAGGGGTATTCAAATTTCACTCCAGTTGCCAGTGAAATGTCCTTATTAACAGGGAAGAACATCCAACTACAGCTATATGACTGTACATGTATTCTTACCAGCTCAATAATACTGTCATTGTTCAGATACATCTCATAGTCATTCTTAAGAGATGAATATTGCTTGTTCGCAGTCCGTAAGGAGCATTTAGAGATGTAAAACACCTGGAAGAAGGATTTAGGAAGTTATGATAACAATCAATTTTTTGAGTTATGTTTTGTATAAAAAAATACCTCTTAGTCAATGGGTCAGGGGTATGTTATCATTGGGTCAATGGATGAGCAAGTGAGTGTGTGAGTTAATGAGCGATTGGAGCTATCTAAAAAAAAGTGTATAAACAACCAATCAAACTGGCACATGTTAAGGTGAACGATGTGCATGGAGATTTCATCCTGATTTTAGAACAGCCACCTTTGTTTTTCTACAAACAGAAACAGGTATTCTTGTATTGGCCTTATTCTGATATATGCCAAAAGTGGGCATAATTTTTCTCCACAGTGAAAAACATTAAATAAGTGTTCATTTTAAAGTCGAGACAGCGTTTGAAGACATTAACTTTTTCATGTACTGAAAGCCAAAAGAAAGAAATGAAACAGCCTCTGAAATAGACAAAATGAAAATCAGAAACAAAGAAACCACCTGGTCATCCAAACACTTTGGTTTGCTTGCAGATTGAAACCTGACAACTTGGTTGTTGGGCAACACTAATCAGTCATTTCGTTCACTTATTGTTTGCAATACGCTTTACATTTTTTCAATATTAAAATATACAATGGTAGTACATTTGTTAGCTTAAACCCTTTCTACACAAAAAAAGTGTAATGATAATTCTGTCAATTTCCAATAAAAGGGCCATTAAAGTCTGAAGTGATGACACAAGTAACTGTAGTGCATGTACATTCATTGATTACCATATAAACTTTGAAGTAGTCTTATGTTTTCACAAAGGCCATTATAATTTTTCAGAACCCAGCCATTTGGATCTCCAAAATTTTAGTAGCCTGTCAATTTGGGAGAAATATCTTTCATGCAGATTAAATGTATTTGCAGCATTCAGACAGATTAAAAAATAATAATAATAATTCAGGCTCTATTTTAAAGAGCATAGAGCACCCTTGACTGAAAACAAATGTTTTACAAACCTTGTTAACCTCAAGCAATTCATAGAACTTGTCCACAACGTCATTAAATCCAGTTGCTCTGATTTCTCCCTAAAAATATTATATACAAAAGTACATATCAAGTTTTTTGTTGTTGTTTCTTTACTTCTAAACAGCTTTTTGCACCACTTAGAAGCCCCCTTCACCCCATCTCATTATATATGTTGTGGTTTGATTTTATTTTTGGTTTAATTTTTGTTAAACCAGTTTTTATGCTTCAATCTCCCCAAGCAGAATTGCAAGAAAAAAAAATTAGCCAAAATGAAATATGTGCTGAGCTCTGTTCATAAAGGCAATACAATAAAACAGCATGGAGTAAAATGGCTATGTGAAAATTATTATACATAGCCTGTTTATTAAACTCAATATAAACCAAGTGAAAATATCAATACAAGTTATCATTGCCTGCAACGGTGAGGGCAATGAAACTGCCAAAGCCCATGCAAAGCAGGGGCACGCCCCACCCCAGCACAAATTGCATTTTGACAAATAAATGTAATGAAATTATAAATAAATGGGAGGAAGAAAGATTAAGCAGCATAGCCAGATACACTTTTTGAAAACGTTGTGCTACCCCTGCAAGCAACAGAGAAAAAACCACAAGTACATGTAAAAGATTCAACACATAAATTTCAGAGAAGATATCCTGATATAGTTTTTGAATGCATCAGATTTCCATGTACCCATATGCTTAATTTGGGTGTCGGAAATCCCTTGTTCTGCTGCATAGGTAGCTGCACCAATCCGGAAGCTGTATCCTTTATACCTGTCGGGATCCAAGCCACATAATCGAATAACAGAGCAAAGGACTTTTCCGAAATCGCTTCTCAAAACAGGAGACCCATCCTTATTAATAAAAAGGGGGCCATTTTCCGAACCCCGTACAGTGACATAATCCAGGAATGACTGAACAGGACACATATTAAGCTGTCTATGCAGAATGAGAGAAAAATAACAACAATAACAACACTCAATAATGATTTAACATTCTTGTCTTTTCATTAAAATGCATGCTGCTTGCACAGGGAATCACTGAACATACAACGACTATACCAACTGAAAAATCGCTGAGTAATTTTCAAGTCAAATCATCTATATCTGAACCAACTTTTTCTGAGGCTTTACTGTCAAATCATTCGTACCTATATCTAGAATGATAATATCCGGGGGGAACAGGACTATGTTGTTCAAATCATACTGCAGTACTTTTGAAACCATTCTTCCCCCACTGCCAAAAAGCCGAATAAAGGCATCCTGCAGGTCAAAATCCCGCTTTGCACGGTCATTGAAT
The DNA here is from genome assembly GCA_022496165.2 of Catalaphyllia jardinei. Classification (NCBI taxonomy): domain Eukaryota; kingdom Metazoa; phylum Cnidaria; class Anthozoa; order Scleractinia; family Caryophylliidae; genus Catalaphyllia; species Catalaphyllia jardinei. Next base: position 70,534 of record CM042753.1, on the reverse strand, counting down.
TTGTCCTTGAGGTCCTTGTGTAGCCTTCTCACAAAAGAATGACCCATAAGCAAATCAGCGATTGCTATGCTCCAAAGTGTCAGCAACGATACTTCACAAATTAAGAAGGTTGCTCCGACACAAATAACATAGATCAATCAAGACGAATATGTTGCTTCAAACGAACATCAATGTGAGTAAACGCGTCATCCAAACAAGATTAAGTAAAGGAAAAAGAGAGGTAAAACTTACCAGACTTCTTGTGTCGATAAAATGTTTGTGTCAACGAAATCACAAACATGACATCCATTATACAAGGATTCGTGGATATGACATTATTTTGTGCACATCATTGCAGATTCAAATTTTAAAACATGGTTCAATTGTCGCATAAAATTTTATTTGTGAGCAAATAATGCGTAAATTTTTCAAATTAGGTTGAAATTTTTAAACCAGTTTAATTTTCAATTTTGAGCAAAATGAGAGCATGTGTCTTAGTAATTTGGGTTAAGCACTCAAGTTAGTGATTAGGCCTAAGCACTTATTTCAAATGGTTAGCTTTGATGTTAGGCTGGGAACTTTGCATATGACTTAGTAGTTTGGGTTGAGCTCTCAGGTTAGTTATTAGGTCAAACCACTTATTTGGAATTAGTTAGCTTGTTAGTAATTAAGACAAGGTTCATGTATGCATAAATTAAAATTTATATGAGAGGTTCTTGGGGTGATGAACTGATAATTAAAACAAGTATGAGAGCTCTCGCATCCATTGCTTTCATGGTCAAGTGGTAATGACAGTGGGAAGCAGATCCAGAGGTTGGCAGTTCAAATCCCGGTGAGTATGAGGTAAAAAGGGAAAAAAAGTGAAACTTACTGTTAATTAGTATTCACGCTTAATGAGGGTAGGGGGAAGGGGTAGAGTAGCTGGGGGATAGAATAAATCAGGAGTCACTCAGTGAGAATAGGAGAGAGGAATGGAAAGAAATATTTTCCCTTTTTTTAAAAGATACTTGACAAAAAAAATAAACCCAGTTTGAAAAATGCAAACTGGTTTAAAAAAAAATTAAACCAAACAGAAAAAACAAACCACAACATATATAAAGGTGAAGAAATTATGGCATTAATAAGGTTATACAAAACCTGAGAGTTGAATGAAACTCCAGTGTAAGGTTTTGTAAATAGTTTATCCTTTTTACACTTCTCTTGTACTTTTTCCAGTTTGTTCACTCCATTATTACTGCATGATGCAGAATTTCACTTAATTGTTTACAAACCGACTCATCCACTAGGTCAACATTGAAGACACGCCCTTCTCCTTTGGAGTTGCTCCAAGTACGAATGTTTGACTTGCTAGTCACACGAGCACGAATGGTCCACCTGTTTAAAGTTAAGAAATAAACAAAATACATGTAAATGAACACATTGCATACATGTATAATAATCAATGTGGAATAAGCTAGATATTAAAAGGGAATCTAGAGTTAAAAGCAGTGTTCAAGGTCTAAAGTAAAGTAAACGTGGGGGGGACTGGGGCCTGGAACTGAGTTTCTATAACTGCCACAGTTAAGAAATTTGGCCGATTGAGACTAAGCACTGGTTTTGTGAGAAAGAAATGTGGCAGACTTCCATAAGCAGAAAGCAATTGTAAAGTTTTATAAGTGTTTTGCTTGTTTCACGTTCAAACATGTAAGGAAAAGTTCCAGTTGCCTTACATCTAAATAGACGTCTTTAGCTTGGGTGGTTTGTTTTCCCAATGTAGACCATGTGATGATACTCTTGAGAATTCTTGCTTTCAAATTTTTAAACAGTTGCATGAGTATGACTGAATAATTTTAAGATGGACAAAAGAGAAATTCTCCAGAGAACATCACGTGGTCTACAATGGGAAAACAAAACGCCCAAGCTAAAGAGGTCTATTCTGAGCAAGTTCAGGAGTGGGGATAAATAGATCACCGTAAACCCACGAGCAGGAACTCCACTACAAAGCAATTTAAGTTTGAGACAGATTGCAGTCATCACAGCGTAAAATGTCATTCAAGCAATTTGTTGTGCGTGTAGTGGTGCAATATCGACAGGATAAACTTAAGTATTTCTGTATTTCTAGACTCCATCTTGGTATGGGTTACCTTTTTTAACAGTTTCGTGACCCTGATGTTTGACAAAGTTATACAGAGTTATAACATGTTTCATAATGAGTACAGTAGGTACAGTGCTTTTCTGTTATGTTAAGGTTGA
>CM042753.1:38552-57553 GCA_022496165.2 Catalaphyllia jardinei | reverse complement strand
TTATTATTATTATTATTATTATTATTACTATTACTACTACTATGGACAGTGATCTGGAAATAGAGAAGGGTCAAGCAGGACTTCCCTAGACTCAATAGCTATAGACACTCTATTATTGGAACGTACATGGAAATTTTTTATTTTTTTAAAAAATTGTATAAACAGTTGTAATAGTAGTAGTAGTAGTTCTTATTGTTTTATAATTAATAATGATGCTAATAATTACTCAAATGTCCTTTTAGCCTTTTTATTCATGTAAGTAATTTATGGTGAAGTTTTCAATAAAGTTTATTATATATATTACTACTACTATTATTATTATTGCTTTGATGATCTATACAATGTTTTTGAAATTCATCTTTAATCAAGACATGTTTCGGATGAAACATCATCCATCGTCAGTTGTACAATGAGAAATAAACTGAAGTTGAGCAATAAATAGTGTAACAAAGTGAGATATAACATGAATAATTAAGGATGAAGGCGAGAACAGAATAAAAACACAACCACAAAACAAAAAAACACCAAACTATTTAAACTAAGAAAAGAAACTAATTAGTATGAAAGGGATAAATTAAGATGTTTGACTTGGGAATTTAAAGATGGCTGCTCCCAAAGGATATGCATGGCTTCTATAATTTTCAACTGGAAACGCGTGGAAGCAGAGTCGAGGATTTTAAAACAGTCTTCTGAACAATGGGAGCAACAATTTTCAGAACCTCTCAAGTGCTTAAAGATGTGGGAATGTTTGTCAGAGGCGAAGTGTCTATTGGTTTCACCAATATAGCAGACATTACAGCCTGCACAAGAAAACTTATAAATGATTCGCCTCTGACAAACATTCCCATTCGCCTTCATCCTTAATTATTCATGTTATATCTCACTTTGTTACACTATTTATTGCTTAATTTCAGTTTATTTCTCATTGTACAACTGACGATGGATGATGTTTCATCTGAAACATGTCTTGATTAAAGATGAATTTCAAAAACATCGTATGGATCATCAAAGCGATATCTTACTTCATGCTGCTACGAAGTCTTGGTATTATTATTATTATTACTATTATTATTATTATTATTAAATAGTGTATTTTATTCATAAATTTGTATAAGCATACTACTTGTTTTTGACTTCTTAATTTTGTTTTTCAATGTGTGTATTTTTACTGATTATGTGAAATAAATAAAGTTTTTTCTCTTATAAAAAATCATTATTATTATTTATTAGTATTGGTATTATTATTATCATTATTATTATTATTATTGTTACATTATATTTTGACTATTAGTATTAATATTATTAGTATTGGTATTATTAAGTTAACCTGCTATATAACTGGTATTCAGTAGATGTACTGCAAGAAATCTCTCTCAATTACCTTGTTTCTTGAATGGTGTTACAGACATACTTATCAAGTTGAACAACAGCCTTGACATCAACCTGATTTGATGTTACTAAGTCATTGAGTTGAGTGCCAAGCATAGCAGCTAAGAATAAAAAGAATAAGTGAAGACACAATGTTCCATGTAGGTTATGCAGTGTTACATACATCATCTAGTGAAAGACTGATATTTACGAAATTCTGCATACACCAGCATGCATGAGATGTTAGTCTTAAGTCATTCCCTCCCTTCTGGTTAGAAGCTGGAATTCTAAAATTATACCTGGACAAGTGCAGAACTTTATATTTCAGAAGAAAAAAACACTTTGGGCCTTTCCTCATTTTCATTCAATTTCTGAAGTCAATGAAGTGAGGCTGGGTTCATACTCTTTTTGGCTCAAGAATTTAATGATAATATTATTATTATTATTGCTTATAGCGCGCAAATTAACATTCAAATATGATCAAATGCGTGTTACATCTAAAATACCTGAAAACTACAAACAAAATGCCTATATACATCATATAAAAGCTAAAATACATCATAAAAACTAATTACACCATATTAAAAATAAGATAATGAGCAATTAAATCAGGTAAAATTTGAAGGAGTTCCAGGACACAAGTGTCAAAGAATAATGTCTAGAAGTACGCATTCCTTTGACTAACTTCTTTTAATTGTATTCAGTTCTACCCGAACGAATGACCACAATGCAAAAGGGTGTGCATGCCCATATATGGTCTGTCACGCTAGATACACTGTGACATCCACCTCTTTTTGTTAATGGAAGAAACCTAGTAGTTACATGCAAATAAATTGGTATAAAGAACATGATAATCACTGCTAATTGAATCAAACAAATGTCTATGAAATGGCAACAGGAACCACAACAGTTTTATGGGTGTCAGTATGAACCCAATTGTCAATAAAAAGAAAGTTTCATTTGCAAGTCTCTGTTTGTCTCTATTCAGTCCTTGAACCTGGGTGACACTCCATGTCCTGGTAACCTGGCTCTTTGGCTGGAAGCAGGTCCTTTCACCAGCTGCAAACATACTTGCTGTCTGAAGGTCAACTTGCTTCTCACTGCAAGGTAGCTTTGAAGTTGACTGTTCAGGTGATGGTGTACTGTCTTTATGCCTATCCTCTGCCAAAGGGGGAAAATCTGGTTGTTATGTGTGTATCTTTGGGATCGTGCTCTGGAGCCAATGCACCCACAGGCGGAGAGGTATTGTCAGCTGGGGGAGTGATTTCACTCTGGCTTCTTGGTCTGAGGTGTTTCCTAGTTCTCTGGTAGATTTTCCCTTGAATGTCCACCGTATAGGTCCACGGACGCTCTGTTGGCTGCGGCCTGTTTAGCACAGTTGCTGGTTGCCAGATTCTCTCCAAGGCATTCCAGATGAACACTGGTTCCCAGTTGTTAAGGGGCCTTTTGTCACTACCAGCCTTTGTCATAAAATACTGCCTGCTTTTCTGGTTAGCCTCTTGGTGAAGGTCATTGTCTGGGTGTTTGGACTTCAGTGTGCTTCTGCTGCTTGGGAGTATTGCTTGGAGTTTACGTCCAAACAGTACCTCATGGGGTGAAGGGGTCTGGTCATCAAGTGGAGACGTGCGATACATCCATAAGGCTGTGTAAGGGCATTCATTCTCCTCCAGTGACTTTCTCAAGAGTGATTTGCAGGTTCCAATTGCTCTTTCTGCTTATCTGTTTGCTTGATGGTGATATGGAGAACTGCAGTGTAGTGTGATACCACCTTGTTCACATTTCGATGTTAACCTTTTGCCTTTTGCTTATGTACTGGGAACCAAAGTGAGCAATGATGGTGGCTGGTAGGCCATACTCTACCAGGATGCTTGTGAAGTGGTTGCACACGGTATGACTGGTCACGTCATTTGGGAGTCTTATCACAGGGAATCGCGAGTAGTAATCAAAGACCATCAAATACTTCTTTCCATTGAATTCGAAGATGCACTATGGGTAGTTAGGGTTGAGCTGGCTGATGCTTGTTACACAAGTCACAGTTCTTCACCATCTGCCTAATATCAGTGGAAATACAAGGCCAGAACACTGATTCACTAGCTCGAAGGATACACTTGCTCTCTCCCTGGTGTCCTAGGTGAATTGCTTGGAGGACCTGGTTTCTCATGGAAGCTGGTATGACAATTCTGCTGTCTTTTAGTACTAGGCCATCCTCTAAGGCGAGGTCACATTGAAAGTTCCAGAACTCCCATAGTTCTTGCAGGCACTGCTTTTTGTAGGGAGGCCAGCCATTGAAGATGGTACTCTTCAGTAGACACAGTGCACAGTCCTATGCTGTCGAGGACTTCACTGCCACTAGGTCAGTAGGGGCAGATATAAAGTGGATGTTATGCTGTGATGCAGAGTCTTCTGTCGCCTGCTCAGAGTTGTGTCCTGCGTTCCTGTGACACACTCATGACAGGGCAACTGGGATGGATCTCCCTTGCTTGTACTGGACATGGGCGTCAAATCATAGGCATCTCAGGAGTAGCCTCTGCAACCTGCTTGGAGCTTTATTGATATTTTCCTTGAAGATTTGCTCCAAGGGGAGTGGTCGGTTTCAACTGTCACGCTCTGACCGAGCAGGTAATACTCAAACCTCTCTAAGCCACATGTGATGGCTAAGCACTCACACTCTATATTTGAATATCTTGATTCAGCTTCGGTGAGGGATCAAGATGCCATGGCAACAATGTGTTCATTTCCTTGAGAGTCTAACTGTCTCAACCAGGCTCCAATACCTGTTTGGCTTGCATCGCACTGAAGAATTGTGGGCGTAGTTGGATCTGGATCATAATAGGAGATGAGCTTGGATGAGCACAGTTCTTGCTTAATCTCATCAAGTGCCTGCTGATGATGGGGCTCCCAGCTAAAGTGGACATGCTTCTTGGTTAGCTCTCTTAATGGTGATGTCAGGTCAGCTAGCTTTGTCGAAAAACGGTTCAAGTACGTCACCATGCCCAGGATAGTCTGGAGCTCTTTCATGTTTGATGGAGTCTTCATATTGTAAATCGCTTCAAGTTTCTCCTTTGCTGCTTGGATTCTGTTCTCAGTCAGGACATGTCCAAAGAAATCCACTTTTGTCTGTTTGAACTGCGACTTTTCAGTGTTCAGGCTGATGTTGTGTTTGTGAGTGGCCTCAAGTATTTTGCAGAAGGCTTGGTCATGCTCTGGTTCGGTTGAGCCACATACCACAATGTTGTCAGCAATACCCATTACATCGGGGATGTCTTTGTATACCTCGTCAAGTTTGCGTTGGAAGATGTCTTGGGAGAGCTTGACCCTGAAGGGTAACCATTTAAAGAGCTATCGCCAAAGGGGATATTGAATGTGCATAGCAAGCTTGATTCGTGGTCCAAAGCTACATGCCAATAACCTTTGGTGTCAACGATGGAGAAGAACTTTGTCCCATGTAGCTGTGGCAGGAGGGTGTAATAGTGCTCTTGACGTATATTCTTGTTAAGGTCTTTAGGGTTGAGCCAAAGCCTGATCTTTTTGCCTTCTGGGGTTTCTTTGATGTTACACACGATTTTACCCAGTCGGTTGGCTCATCCATGGCAGTGATGATGTTGTCCGCGATCATTTTGTCAAGTTCCTCTTTGTACAAGGGTAGTATATGTATAGGTAATCATACGGTTTCGAGTTCAATTTGAAATTAATTTGCACAAGTGAGTTTTTCAAAAAGCTGAAATTGCACAAGCCGCTTCGGCGAGTGCAATTTCGCTTTTTGAAAAACTCACAAGTGCAAATTAATTCCAAACTGAACGAGAAAAACCGTATGATTACTTATTAATAATATAAAGATGAAATTTTGCGTGAAGGATATTTTGAACTTTATGGACTCTGAACTCTCTTCCCAGTTTTGTGCGCGTGATTTAATTATCACGCAACCAGGAAAAAATTGCGCCATCCAGGGCGCGCGCTTGATTTGAAAAGAAAAGATTTGATTGGCTATCTGTGAACTTCTTTGTTCATTGACCAATCAGAATGCTTGCTTTATTACCTTTTTTTGCATTCAATTACCTCTTTTCTGCACTGTGTTAAGGAAAAACTGCACTGTTCACAGCCAATCAGAATCGAGTAATTTTTTCATGTATATTATTAGTACTGGAACAGTGCACGGCGGATGGATGACTGGGACAGAGTCGTCAATTAGTTGAATGTGGTACTTCTCTCCCGGGAAGCAACCTAGCTTGTCAAAGCAAACTTGGTACTCTTCCAAAACAGTCGGCTTGCATAGCTGACCATATTGTGCCTCAGCTACTGTCCTGGCTGGGGAGATGGTATAAACTTTGTCTAAATTTGCCGATATTATTCCAAGGTCTTCTGACTGTCAGCATGGATGGGCTTCCTGGGGCTTCCACGATGTTGAATTTGATAGTGGCTGACTTGCTCTTATAGGAGACCTTTAAGATAGCTGCACCAATGTTTTCTATCTCAGAGCCTCCATGTCCTCCTAAAACATTGCTGCATGGAAGGATGGTAATCGGAAAGGGGAAGTGCTGGAGATCTGTAGTAGTGATTACAGATGCATCTGCTCCAGTATCTACTTTCAAGCTCATGTCATAGTGCTTGTTAATCTTGACCTTAGCATAGATCTTGTCTGGATGGCTGTCAAGGGCATTTAGTGAAATTTCTTGGGTTTGCTGGCCCTTTGTCAAGGTGACAGTTCCGAGGAATACAGTGATGGGTTTGGTGTTGCTTGTTTCTTCTTCTGATTCTTCTTCATAAGTGTACACATCATAATCATCACCAATAGGGTGACTGTCTTCTAGGTGGATGTCTTGTCCCTGGTACTCTGGACTACTCACAATCTGGTGAGCCTTGTGAAGGCGTTGCTGCATACACACCCTTGCGTAATGGCCGTTCTTGCCACAGTGCCTGCATTTGGAATTTTTGGCAGGGCAACTTGCTGATCTATCGTGGACGTTTCCGCACCTGAAGCATCCTTTTGACTTGAACGGAAGTCGACAAGATTTTCTTCCAGTTGAATCTTTTGGGCCATATGCAGTTTGATGTTTGAAGTTCTTGGCAGATTCTCGTTGAACTGTGTGTCACCTTTGGAAATGATGTTTATTTGTGCTTTAGTACTTTCATCGACTTTTGCGAGGTCATAGACTTGTTTGAAAGTTAGGCTGTCGCCAAGCGCTATGGCATCTCTGCATACTTTGTCAGACGCCACGCTGAATACCAGTGTATCTCAAAGTGCATTTTCTTTGGCGGCAGGATTGTATCCTCCATCTTCTACGAATAGTCATGCTTCGGTGATGAATTCTTCCAGTGGTTTATCTCCGTTTTAGGCATCAAAGTTGGTATCTAGTGAGGACCTGATTGCTTTGGGACTTTGTATAAGCCTCTAGCACCACCATAACCGGAGCGATCTTGAGGTTGTCACCTTCGTCAGTCCACGTGCTCGCATTGTAGATTTCGAGGCCTTTATCACCGATCCATAACAGCAGCAATCTCATTCTCGCCTTTTTCGCCTCTTTGACTTTATCGAGCGGCCCCGCGAAGATAAGTGCGCATTTCTGCTTGAAGAGTTTGAAACATTTGTGAATATCTCCTGGAGTGGTCCAGCCCATCGACGGTGGTTTGAATCGATCAGCCATGTTGTTGTTGGAATGCTTGAAATGTTACTGTGCTTTTACTCCTTGTGTTTGAATTAACTGATGCCTTAATGCTGGAAATGTTTTACCTGGAGGATCAAGTATGTTCTCAGGATCCCACTCCTGTCACCATGTCAAAGAATAATGTCTAGAAGCATGTATTCCTTTCACTAACTTCTTTTAAGCACATTCAGTTCTACCCAAGCGAATGACCACAAGAATGCAAAAGGGCACGCATGCCCTTATATGGTCTGTCATGCTAGACATACTGACAACAATTCCGATGTTTAAGGACTCTTTCCACCAATATCATGTAACACCAGATGCTTCTTTTCAGTTATTTCAAAATGTGGACACACCTACAATAAATTTAAATTTTCTTTAAGGACCCAGCATATTTTTCACAGATTTTCAAGGCCTCAAAGTCTAATTTTAAAATACTAAACTTAAACTTAAAGACTGTCAAGGTGTATGCAAAACCCAGGGGGTACTCCCTTATATGGGCTATATAAGTATGTGCTGCCCCAAAGGGTATGGTTTTTCGGCCGTTTTGGTCACAAGGAGGGTATTGATTTGAGCTAATTTTAGCCATTTTGGTCACAAAGAGGGTATGGTTTTTGCACTCTGGCCTAATATGGGTATGTTTTTAAGAAAAAGAAAAAATGTGTTTACCACAATTTAACATTGGTCTAAACAAGAGAACTAACTGTAATTTCCAAGATAATTTGGTTTATCAACTGGGTTGACAATGTGAATTGACCACCGTAAAGAGATTCGGAAGCTGACGAATAGAGCGTTAGCCCTTCATTGGAGTGAATCAAGGGATTGTGGGAAATATGGAGCTATGCTATTGGTTGGTGCCTGGCAACTTGAAAAACAAAGAATCAATTAGTTGAATGGAAAACATTTGTTGATACTGTGAGGATTAAGAGTGCTGATTTGAAAAATACATTTTTGTTCTAGAGTTTTGCAGCTTTCTGTGCTTCCTTGATGTAGGGAGAGGCCCCAGACTGTCATATGTTGCTTAGAATGATTTGGCAGATTCAAGTGCCTCGTGACCGGTTTAGATGTGTTTTTGTCGTCTTTCTCTACATCGCGAAGGTGTTCTTGGAATCGGTCACCTAGTCGTCTACCTGTTTCGCCGATATATTGCAAAAAGTGCAAGTTATGCAAGAGATGACACTGGCTGAAGTACAGGTAAAATTGATCAGTGATCTTCTTCATGGATCGCTTGGGTCCCAACAATTTCTCAACATTGCAAATAAAGGACTGCATCGTGCACATGCGCATTTAAGAGTTCCGGATAGTTCACTCATTTGGAATGCAGGTCTGAAGCAGGGTTTTGATTCAAGGGTCAGATCATAAATAAATGGGCTTTCAAATTTACGGCCAGGTCATAAATAAGATAGGGAACATCACAGATTTTGGTCATAAATAGTGGTTTTGGGAAGCAGACTGCACACCCCTACCAAATCCTTCTGGGAGCACCCCCCTACTGGGTGCAAACCCTTTTAGTTTAAGATTCTGGAAAGTTGTCAAAAGCAATATTAGGCTGTTTCATCCATGTCCTGAAATCACATCATATTTCAACTACTATGTAGACTCGAAGTACAGAAAACTGTCCACTAAACAAATGCCAGGAATGTGGTGAAATGACATGTTTGCATCTATAAAATACACCTTATTCAATGGTTTAACATATATGTGCATATATTTTACGAGTTACATACTTAGTATTTTTCCAGGCCACAAACGGATGAGTAAGTAAAACCAGAAGCAAAAATGTCTGCATATAATCTGTGCTGAACCATCAAATATATGTCTGCTCATTTTCTAGTTTTTCAGTTTCTATGTTTTCAATTACATGCCACATCATCTGCATGGCATGTGTTGAACAAAAACTAAATACAGCAGAACTCTACAATGCAATATGGTTAATATTTTATGCATTATCTTTACCCAATATGGTACATGGCCTAATGGTGGAATAATATATAACAATTATTCCATGAGCCCACGTTGAATATGAAATGATAAAATAACCAATGAGCGCGAGTTGGTTATAATCACTTCATATCCAACAAGGGCGAATGGAATAATTGTTTTAGTAAATTCTCAAACCGGGTTTTGCTGCCGATTTTTATTTCCACAACTTTACAAAGCGAACGATTTTACACTATTTTCCATATGACCTAAAACTCTGACTATTGGCTCATTGGCTCATGGAGTTTGTTTTCACCAATCAAAAAGCTAGAAAAATAATCGGAGCTGAGAATTTACTAATGACTATTATTCATTCAAAATATTTCCCGGTTTCTGATTGGTTAAAACCACACGCATAATTCACCATAACCAGCTGCTGTTGACCAAATATTGAACCAATGACATCAAAATGACATCAAAGGTGCAGCCCACTGCAGATTATTAAACTGTTGACTGGGAAAACCTGGGGACAAGGTTGTGTTATTTTTTGGTGATCATAAAAACCAACAGCAAAAAGGCAAAACTCCTTTAAGAACGGGGAAAAATTTTGAATGAATAATAAAGCAATTATTGAATTCAGCTTTTGTAGGATATGGAGAATTTTGCAGATCTCAGGGGGTGTTATCCAGATAACACCCTCCTTGATCTGCAGAATTCTTCATATCCTACTCAGCCTCATTCATACCCTGGTCCCAGAGGTTTTTCTTGATTTTTCAGCGCATGAGAGAGCTGCAAGAGAGCCGCGAAGCAGCAAACACGAGTCACGAAGGGCGAGAACGGAAAACCTCTGGTTACCTTGGACTTGAATCGCACTTTCATGTAGACGCCAGCTGTCAAACACATCAATTTAATAAAGCAATCACATGCTTATCAGCCGCTAATGTTTCCACTGGGGTGGTGAAGACTGGTATTTTTTACCTACTTGGCTGGGGTCAATGTGCGTGTTTGCAAGAATGTTTTCATCTGCAATGATCGCGAAGGTTCTGCTGTTAAACATATTACGAAGCAAGTATCTCCACTTTTCATTTTGTAAGAAGGCCTTGAGACTTCTGAATAGAAAGGCATAAGCTTCTTTGAGCAGATGGTGCTCGTCGACGTCTTCGTTAAAATGGAAATGAAATGGTTTTGCAGTTCGCGAATATGAGAGTCAACCACCAGAAACTTCAGAGTACACAACCAATATGACATGGTAAGGGGGTATGAATAGCCTGTCAGGCTCAGGTATTTGCCAACATCAGTGATCAACCGAATATTATAATCAATTGACTTTCTATGTCCGGTTGGCAGAATGGTGAACACATCTTTGCGATTTATGACTGTGAGCAATTCAAGGCTTTGATATTCGTTGATACTTTTCAGTCTCTGGAAAACGCTCCTTGAGCACAGAGTCAAATTCCTTCAAAGGCACTGTCGGAAACAAAATCAATGTAGAACATAGACGAATCTTGAACCTTTATATAAACTGAGAACTGCAGTACTTTGCAAACAAATTATTTCCTGGTAGAGATCGATATAGGTAAAAGTTTACACACAAGAAGTGCAGTAACAAATATCCCCACCATCCCCTCGGTATTGCCAATCAAACAGACCAATTGTATTTATTTGCATGTTTTGTAAAAATATCAACCAATCCGAGTTCGAGGGTCAGATCCTGACCCTGACATCTGCATGAAAGTGAGATTCAAGTCCAAGGTAACCAGAGATTTTTCGATTTTGCCGCTTTGCAACTCATATTCACCATTTCGAGGCTCTCTCGCAGCTCACTCATGCGGTGAAAAATCAAGAAAAACCTCTGAGACCAGGGTACCTCATTCAATAATTGCTAACTATGGCATAAAGTATAAATGATCTAATCTCATCTAAATATATAAATTGTTTTTCTACATACATGTGTAAAGATTGATTCCATCAGAGAGCACAAGCCTGTGTGATATAAATGAGATGCAGAGGTACCATATTGACCATACAACAAACTCCATCCAATTGATAAATGTAAATCATTGCACCATAATTTCATCACAATATAATCTAAGGTATCAAGCATATCCAGGCCTGGTTCAAATGTCACATGATCAATTGATAAAACTCAGTTGGTGACTTAGTTCAACATCAACACATCCATAGGTAGACTTTTGGAATCCAACATTATATTTTTGACAGACCTTAGGTCTGCATCATTCTTCTCGGGTTAGATCTGCTCTGATTCTTGTTCCAGTTTCCACTTGTTTTAACATAACCTCGCTTAGACCGCCAAATAGCTTAAGAAAGCAGGTAACCCTAACCCTAACCCTAAAAGTATGACAATTAACTTTTGATGTGAAAGTGAGTGGATGCGTGCCTTCTTACGCTCAGAGCAGTGATGTCTGTTTCAAAACAAGATTACCTACAACCTCGGACCATTAAAAGACAAACTGTAAAATGGTCTATTGTTTGAGCTAGGTCTTACTGGAAACCTAACAACAGGCACTGAACATTTGATAGCAACCAATCACTTCACACACACCTGTATCGGTCATTTCCTGCTCCATCATTTCCTTTTGTTTGAATTTTCTTAATTCCCTGTAAAAAAAAATTGTTCCATAAACAAGACTGAACAAGTATTTACGAAGTAGACCCAACATCTGGCTATCTCTTATGTTAACTTAAGCTTATCATTATCTAGTCAGACAGTCTCAGATAGCGCCACAGGGTGTAATTTGCAGCTCTGATACAGCAGTCACACAAGTCCTCACCCCTACTGTTCTCTCCCTTAGTAATTAACCAGGCCTTTTTCCCTTTGCTGAGTATGACAAGACAAAAATGTGATAAGACATAGTGGAGTGTACGTCTGTATATTTGTATTTTCTTTCAAGGCCCAAAAATAACTTGCAATTAGGATTGGTCAAGGTGGCTTAGAATATTATTGTGGTGTTTTACTTTTGAGTTTCCTTCATTTTACATCAATAATACATTTCAGTACCAAAGTGACATTTTTACTTTTCATGCCAACATTTGTAACTTGATACTTCTGTTTTGCTCGCCTAGGTATGCAACACAATACCCTTGTTTTGTTGAAAATATAGTAAAATCTCTATTTTTTCACTCACTGCTGAAGATAAGTGGAATAAAGTTAAGTATCTGATAAAAAAATGAAGAGGAACTGTGTTTTATTCAAAAGGTAAATTTTCATTTCGCCAGTAAGCAAGAACCTAATTACTAAATAGTCACGCCAAATCACAGAATAGTGTGTTCTTATTCAAATCATTATTATTATTATTCATACTATTACTATTATTACTATTATTATTATTATTATTATTGAGTGTGGTGTCACTCAAAAAACATGTAGATCTGAACTCTAGATGGGAGTTCATTATACTAGCAATGCCAGAATGCATGCATGCATCTTACATGTGTTCTACCGAAAGGAAAAGTGCTCTACATTTGTGTCATCCACATATGAAATGTATCTTTTTCCTAACATATAGTCGTCACGGATGCTAATTAATCTGTGCATGCATTTCAAGCAAACTGCTTTAATTTGTTCTCAAGAGAAAAGCACCACAAGGATAGCAAGGTAATTACGAAAATACTACATAAGTTTGTCATGTTCCCTAAAAAGCAGTGTAAGTATAATGCGTTTTGCATCATGAACATGGGTACCTTCCCTTCACCCAACCCTCATCCCACAAGACTAATTCATTAATTAATTTTAATTGATTAAACAAACATCAAAGTTTACACCTGGACTGCAAAACAGGCATAATTATTTGCATATTGTAGGAGAACAGCAGTGAAAGCGATGCGAGCACGAAGCACAAGTCGCATGCGAGGGGAGGAGCGCAAAAAAATTAATGCCTGTCCACATACCATTATGCAAGCTGTTTGAGCGTTCAAGTATGAACGCTACTATTACATCACATCATCTTCAAATGTTTTTCAAAGATGTCACACAATCACATATTTACAGTTTGATCATCACAGCAACAACAACAACAACAACCACCTTTATTTCTGATTAAAATTTACATTTTACATATTGACTGGCCTGCAGATAGCTAGTGCTAGCCTAGGTGTGCTGGTCTAGGCAGGCCAGTCTATCCAGGTATAATCAAATATTAATTATGTAGTACAAAAAAATTAAAATAACAGTATGGGGTGATCAACCTGGTCTAAAAGGCAATTTTTTTACTTCACAAAGACAACTCGTGCGAAAAAAACACACGAAGTTGGAAAAGTACGGGAAAAGTGAGTACGAAGGCATTGTTTGCGCATGCGGAATAAACGAAACGAACCACGGGCTTACCATAGGCTCATTGTAATAACGTATGCATTTAATTTGATGCATCTGTTGCACGACGTCTAAATTGAAGACCCCCTATCACAATTGTATCCTTCCCAGCAAGGCGGATACAACGTCCTGGACGAATTCAATTCATCTTACAAATGTAATTCGATTTATGCGTCGCGCAATCGTTGAATTTAATATTATTACTAGCACATCCTCGAATTAAATTCGTCCGAATTAAATTCAACGATTGTGCAACGTATAAACAGGGCCTAAATGTACAAAAATGTCCAAGTTAAACAATTCTAATTCAGTTATGGAAGCTACATGTCACCGGTTTCGGTCGCGAAATTCGAAACTGAGAATTCCGAGTTATTAAACTAAAATAGCCTTTGATTTAGGTTTAACACGCATGACATTAAAGAGATGCACTTAACTCTGAACAAATAATTATGAATATACCAACCAAAATTTGAAAAACAGGCTTCTGAGGATGCTGTTCTGCTGGTTTAGATAAAATGTCCTGTTTGAAAATAGAACAAATCACAATGTTCGCGTGAAAATTAATTCACTATCAAGCCGAAGCTGCAGAATAAGGAATGAGTATAACTACCATATAAACGACCTGAAAGAAATCAATCAATCAATAGTAGTCAAAAATACCATACCTGGATTGCTCCTTCACTTAGCATCTTACAAATACAAGAAACAACTACAGCACAAACAGCAAAAGACACTGGTGAGTTACACTGCAAACTTCAAAAGACACTCGTTCCCTCACTCGTTCGCGCCAAATTTCTAACATGCTTTTGTGCTATTTGCTGCTGACCAGTAGTGTCTATCTACTCGAAGTAGAGAGAGAACCCTGGGAACGAGGTTGCACGACTAACTAGGACCTGGGAAGTAATAGAATGACGTCAGTAAAAAAGCAACATGGCTGCAGGAATTCAACGCCTTTCTAGGCAAGCGTTGGTAACGTTTATGACAAGAGAAACGGCGGCCTTCTCTGCCAACTTTGAAAGGTTAAAAACAATGGTGAGTCAAATGTTAACAGTTTTAAACGGTCAGATACATTTTGAGGTCGTCTAAGGGCACTGATAATAGTACATGCTCAGATGCACGCAGGACCCACGCGATTGTGTGCATGTGCATGAGTTTCGCCGGCAACACTTGCCTTGAAGCTCATCACTGTAAATGAATCGTTTGGTAGACTGCTAACTTTTGCTCAGGTATTTTTTTTTTGTCGTAGTGTGTAGTTTCTGTTATCTTTTTTGGTCTCTTTTACGTCTGCGATTGACAAGTCATCGGGCATTCATTTTTGACTTAAGCGGAAAAGTGAATTATTACGGACGAGTTTTAAACATTACGCACAGGAAATCATGAACTCTTTTATATGGCATGAGCTTAGTTTATTTGTGTCGTTATGTATTTTATTCTCATTAAGTCTGCTTAGTTAACATCAACATGACTTCACTAGTTTTAAAAGTTGAGAAAAGCAGAGACACTTTTCTTGAGTCATTTGAGCCAGTGAGGAATCTCACTCAGTGTATGCGATTAAAAGAAATTGAATAAATAAGTACTGGAATGTTGTACAGGAAAACAGTGTAATTCAATTCATAAAATCTCTCATTTTTTGAACATCGCCAGTGATAGAAATGTAGTTACATCAGTTGGGAGCTGGTTACAGTCCCTTGACATTTTGTGGAAAGATGAAACATTAAACTTAAAGGGCATGTGGAATTTAAATAAATGGCTGTTTCATGTTTAACATTTGTACCTGCAAGTGTGTGAGTAATTTATATAAAAAATATATATATATATATTTCTTTCTTACTGAGATTTTCGGTTAGAATCAACCTCATAAAAAACTTGCACAGAAATTTCTTCATCTAATGACCATCACAAAATGACTTTCTCACACATTGGAAAGCATTTCATCCAATCAGAAATCAGCTGTTAAAATGAATCGGTCAGTTTCCAAGGCGTTCATATTGTTGTTGGTACTTTTCCAATCAATATTCACAAAATTTTGTTTCCAGAAATTTACTCCAGTTTTCTTGCAAACAAGCTACAGACAATGGCTGAAAGTTTTGACAGGTTTATCACTTTAGAATGACCCATTAAAAAGTACACCCAGGAACGGCAGAACAAAAAGATTCGAGCAAAATAATGACAAGATGTTAAGGTTAGCTTGCTTGGGGAATTCCTCAAACAGAGGTGAGAGACAAGAATTGTTTTAATGTTACTACGCACCTTCAGACCGACTATTTTGTTGAAATTTTGATTTTTAGGTTAATGTATAGGTCTACACGTGAACTTTCATCTAAAAAAAATTCTCAAAAATTTTAAATGATGGTGGAGAAATAGCGGTTTTACATTTTCGCTGGAAGGAAAAGTTTACGCCTTGATTGACAGTCCTATGATGTTATGCAATCAACCGAGATGACTTTTGCGGGATTGTACAGATGTGAAGAATCGGCTACTCAGTTGATCAGTCAGCTAGTATCTTCCTTGGTGCAATTCTTTTGGGTATGAATAAACCTAGACCATGGAAATGTCCATGGACCAGTTTGAAGAAGCGAAAGAAGCAAACCAAAAATAAAAAATACAGCAATGAGGGAACAAGCGAAAGTTGGCAGAAAGTTGAAGCTACAGCTATCTGGGATCAAATGCAAAAGATCAAGTCGAGAGTTGACAAAGGCACTGTAATGATAGTACATGTTCTTTCTGGCTGGCTTACCGCTTCCTATCCAATCCCACATGCTTTTCTCCAACGTATCAGCTTATGAGTTTCTGTCGAATCTGTCATAAATAAACGAAAGAGTTCTTGCCATTTCGTGTGAAGGAATGGCTCGATTGCTGTATGGATGTTTGCTCTTCTTTACAAATACGGCAGACTTGAAAGGCTTTCTTATCAATCAAAAATTAATTTTATCAACATCAGAATATCACCATTATTATCAAGGTTGAAAGTGAAACTAGTCTCTCTCGCAGCCGTTTTTAGTCTCGTCACGCAACGCTAAAACAGCTGCGAGGGAGACTAAAGTAAAACATGCCCAATTCCTGAATTCTCCATGATAATTCTCTCTCTAAAATTTATCAGTTCATTTGAAGCTGTCGCATTTTCTTTTACTAACTTGTTTTTCCCTCCTAGCCACTTTATTTTGCTTTCTAGCGGTCATTCCCTTTGTTGCCTTCCCCAATTTGCCCTAACAGCTTTAAGAAAAAAACGAGCAGCCAAAAAATTCTCTTCGCTTTGAGCGGAATGCGAAACACTAGCTAGGGTTGATTGAAGATTACGCGGGTAAATGTCACCAGGAAGCCAACGGAAGTAAACTTTCCAAGCGCTGATTGGCTCAGTTATCTGAGAACCCAGTTGACTGTGTTTGTGGGCGGAGTTTGTTTTGCGAAGCAGGAAAATTTTTCAGCGCTGTTTTCTTGAAACAATTTTTTCACTAGAAGGGGACACTTTAAAGAGCTACAAGTCAAAGGGAATTTGTTCAATTGCTCTCAGATTTTGACAGTAGCTAGTTTTACATATAAGCAACAAAAACTTGTCTCCGAATTTTCAAAATACTTTTTTTTCGAGAGTGCTTTTTGTACGATCGATCCACATTTTCTTAAATCCTATTTCAAAAATGTTCTGTAACTTTTCACTGAAATTGAATATGGCAAATTGCAGAGACGTTTTTTTGCGCTTTGGCCCTGGAAACGGAGGAACACATTAAATAAGCGAAAAACAAAATTGCCTTTGACAGGTAACGCTCAAAAGGTGATTTGGGCGCTCGCATTTAGGAGTCATGAAAAATTCAACAGTTTATTTTTTTTTCAAAATGTTTGATATAGTCTGATAGTCAGTCCTATAAGCTTGCATGTGAGACACCCCTGAAGGTGCATATTAACCTTAAAGCATTATCGATGACAAAGAGTTTTGCCTAGAAAGGAAATGTCTGGAAGCTTGAAGCAAACAACTTTAAAAAAAAAAACAAGGCAAGGGAAACAAATCAAACACAGCTAAAGCATTGACTGATGACAAGGTAAACATTCAACAAAGTGCTTGTACCCGGACAATAAAAACATAACTTGACATTTGTCCTGCCAGCTGAAGGGTGAAAACCTCCCACACTCTTGAAAGTGGCGCGACTTGGCATGTAAGCAAGGTTTTCTATTTTTGCACATAATTTATGATCAGGCACAGCTACAGTGTACCACCAAATGTGCAAAAATATTGTTCTTAAAGAATCTTGGTGGATTTTGAGCAGTTTCCAAAAGGTTTTGATAGTAAATATGATTTTATGTGCCTTGAAAGCACTATGGAGAAAATCAAATACACTTAATTTGCAAATTTACAAAAATACAAATCAGTATGAAGAAATTAAATTTCAGAGATAGTGATCTATTGACACAATTGGGCACATTTCAATATTTTAATTGGAGTTCAGATGTTATTAATTTAAACTACATATCTATGTAGTTTTATCAGATATCTATGTAGTTTTATCAGTCTGTTCCCTTCATGGCTGATATTTTTTGTGGTTTTTGTATTTTCTTTTAGTCGTAATTATTTGATGCTGTTTTTGACAACACCCTAAACAAACACGAAAAATCTAATATCCTTTATACATGTTTGTATTAGTGTTTCTTTGAATGAACGTTTTTAGGGGAACCTTCAGTTCTAGACAAATTGTCAAAAGATTGTTTCAGGCAATTTAACTGGATTCTTCGACTCTGAAAACATTTTTTAATTCTTGTGCTGAACTTGATGTTTTTAAATTTAAATTTTGATTGACAGCAAAGCATGACCATTTTCATGTCAACTGTCAACACAGTTGGAAACAGTAATTCGATCCAAAGACATTAATGTAACTAACTGCAGTCATTCCAATTTAAAAGCTTTTGGACAAACTTCTGAGGAATTTTAGATTCAATTTGGTTCTTGTTCAGTAATTAAATCCACAAAACTTACAGTTAACAAACAGCATGTAATAAAATAGGACATTTAGTTTTTATCTGTTTGAATGTTTATCTGTGATGGCCATGCGCACAGTGTTGGTGTACAGAGCCGTTACAAAATATGTAACCCTAAAAAACACGGTGGAGTATAAAATTTAAGGACGGCTTGCACAATCTGACAGCACAAAAGGAAAGTAAATTGTATGTGCATTTATCTCCGAATGAGAAAATTCCTGAATATCTTCTTACTTTCACTTGAAAACAAAATGAAAACACCATACAGGAAATTAACGATAAAAAGAGGAGTGAACATGTTCGAAATTTTTGACATTATTTCCGTCGCCGTTAAAATTTTGAGACAAAAGTCTCGAAAATCAAGGTGCACATGAGTTGCAGAATCAAGGCGAAGAAGTATTTTTCGCAGAAAGTCAACACCATCAGAGATAAAGCTGATTTTCTAGCGTTACATCCATATTTTTGAACCAAAGTTTTGGTTCAAGATTCAACTTCAAACATTAGCGTTTCGTCCTGCATGTGAGAACGTTTGCATCGTTCGTTTGGTTCGTTTCGTTTCCATCGTTTGGATCATTTCTACCGTTTGCAATGTCTCTATCGTGCGTTTCGTTTCTATCGTTCGTTTTGTTTCTATCGTTCGTTTCGTTTCTATCGTTCGTTTGATTTCTACTTTGAGTATCGTTTAAAACTATCTTTGGCATTGTTGTTCTCGGGAAGAAGGAACGTTCATGCATTTGTTCTATTTATGACATTTGCCCATAAGTATATCCCCAGAA
>CM042753.1:0-38542 GCA_022496165.2 Catalaphyllia jardinei | reverse complement strand
TGCAAAATGTTTTAAAATTAATTTACAACGCTTGAAAATGGTACTTCATACCTGCCAACCCCCAGAGTACAAAAATCGGGAGACGTCTGGAAATCTTTGCATTCTGAGAATGTCCAGGAACAACCTCCGAAAACCACCCAAAAGGCATTCCGAGAGACCGAGAGATTTAATGAAAAACCGGGAGAGTTGGCAGGTATGGTACTTGGAAGACTGACTGGTGGAGTATGTTTCTAAACTGGACCAGAACCACGCTGCTCTTCCTAAATTTATTGCGTGACGAGCCAGTGCTATGATGAGGCTATAACTCACTGAACTTGGAATCAGCTTAAAGTTTCGTGGCTTCCAGTGCCAGCATTTATACTCATGTTATGTCAATTTCTGTTATATTTAGGCATGTTTGGGAAGAAAACTTTTTTTTAAACTACAAACGAAACTTCTGTGCCTTCGTATAAAAGCTAGACGCATCCCAGACGAAACGACTGTGTTGACTCTTTTTGTTGACTTATGATAAAATACAATTACAGGCTGGCCAATCACAATCTTTGGTTCCCACGGTTAGAAAAATTCCACAGTAAATGAAGCAGAAAGTTTTTCCTCTGATAGACAATTTTTTTTACTTTGAATGCGTTAACAGTTGATATATCTTTAAACTTTTGTGACGACATTTATTGTAGCTAGGTAATAGAGCAAATGATGTTGACTTCACCAGAAGACAGAGGGGAACATGATAATATCTTTTTTGGAAATATACCTACAAAATTGATTGGAACTTGAAAACAAATAATCGCTTTGTTTAACATAAGCCAGTTTTTCGCGTGAAGAGTTCCTGGAAATCCCTCAATAGTGTGGTAGGTGTCATATTGTAAAATAATTCTGGCTTGATGTTTTGATTAAGAATTTACGTCTCGAGACAAACGGATTAAACGTTCGAAACGAAACGAACGATAGCAACTAAACGTTCCAAACGAAACGAACGATAGAAGGAATAGAAAACGATAGAAACGGAACGTTTGACACGATATACACTGGGAAACCAAACGAACTTTAGACACGTTGTAAACGCTGCAAACGCTGTAAACGCTGCAAACTCCACACCGTTTGGGATTCAAAATGTAACGCCGCCTACGAGAATTTCAGCGAGTCGTGTGAATTTTTCTCCTTATTCCTCGCTAACCCGATAAAAGGGAGGAGATTCAAACAGCAACACCGTCAGCTGATATAACAGAGAATCTATGACTGGGATTGTTTTTGTTTACATTCAGTCCATGACAAAAATATTTGAGTAAAAGTCAGACATTTATCAATGATTAGTGTATGTACACCAACACCGTGCGCAGGGCCTGATGGTCGCACATACAGTACTGGACAGAAGTAACTTAACAGAAAAATCAGCATGGAAGGCATTCTTGGAGCATTCTAATTTGTGCTCCTTTTGCATTCCCTTGGCGTTCCCCTAATATTCTGGAATGCAAAATAGAACATTTTCTAAAGAAAATTTCAGAATGCAAAGCAATGCAAGAGTGCATTCTGATTTTTGTCTAGAATTTTCAGTAGAACGTGTTCTCGTTTCTTCCGCCTTGAATTTCATTTTAAAAAAGCAGAGACAGTGGTAATTTGTTTGATGCGGATATCTAAATATGGATGACAAGCCGATTGCAACAAACAACCCGAGTAAGATAAGTGTAAGTTTTGTATCCTACATGATGAGCCGTGACGTTCACTGTTTCGGCTTTCACTGCTATCTGTGACACAAGCCAGTTATTAGCATATTCTGGAAATTTCTTCGGAAAATAATCAAGAGTTCTTTTAAATGCAAATTTATCTTTTTTGCTAGTTGCGAACATGCAAATGAAACTTGAAAACAATGCCATTGAATAATGAGGATGCTCACTTGAAAACTCAAATCTGGGGGAAAAATTACTTCTTTTGGAGGCCCTATTTAAAAGGCTTCCCTGTTTTCAATGTTCTTGGAACTTGCAGGGTATATTTATTGGCAAATGATATATAGATTGTCAAGTTTATAAAAAAATGTATCAAGCGGTTGTTGTAATAATGTGAAATTTGTAGGTGTGAACCAAATAACGTATACAAACTGTAACAAAAGCAGCTGAATGCGGGATAATAAAATTCTTCTTTCTCACAATGGCCCAGGGCAATTCCCCTCTTTTTTTGTACGCAGTTTTCAATGACTAATTTTGTGGATAGCTTGCTATTTCACTGTTTTTATGATTCTTAAAACTTCTTTTCAAAATGTCTCAAAGACACTGTCATAGAATTTGTTCAAACTTTGCCATAATTGAGGCAATTATGGCAGGTACATACTCGCTGA
Organism: Catalaphyllia jardinei; assembly: GCA_022496165.2. Lineage (NCBI taxonomy): Eukaryota > Metazoa > Cnidaria > Anthozoa > Scleractinia > Caryophylliidae > Catalaphyllia > Catalaphyllia jardinei. Next base: position 36,213 of record CM042753.1, on the reverse strand, counting down.
AGCGATTTCTTTAAAAAACTCCTGGTACAGAGAAACAACAAGATAAATGAAACATAGGCACGCAAGGCGTGCAAGAGTTATTTTTTTGTGAACTGAAAGGTTTCGGAGATAGTAGAATTAAATCAATGACATGTAAAATGTTTTACCAAAAAAACTACAGTAATCTGACACGTCTCCAAATTAATATAGATATCATTTTATTTTCTAACAGGCAATTTGATTCATTCTTTGACACTCCGGCCACAGTGATTGGTGTAACATGCGCACATGCATACAATAACTCCCCCTCACTCACCGATCTCATAGCCCTTTACATACATACATACATACATACATACTTTATTGACAACTTCCCCAAAGGGCTTTTCAGCGTCAATCACAAAAGAAGCATATAGAAATTATGAAATAACAATTTCATAATTTCCTTTCAGCCCCAAGAGGAATTTTTGCCCAAAAATACTCAAATTAAGAGAACTATTCGCATTTTATACGAGTCGTAAGGTTACCCTTTTTACAAAACAAAACTTTCTGATACGTTGAAAGTCTGATTTAAACAACAGGCCATAACTTGTTAGCTCTGATTGAATTTACTCCCATGTGAAAAACAAAAGTTTTAAGTGACCATTTGTAACTAAAAATAGCAATTTCTCATTTTGTTTGTTCAAACATTTCATGGGAACAAGAGGTGACGATTCGTCAGCTCTAATTGAATTTACTCCCTTGAGAAAAACAGAAGTGTCAAGTTACCATTTCTATTAAAAATAGCAAACATCCCGGGGAAACAACTGCTCACGATTCATCACCTCTAATTGAATTTACTCCCTTGTGAAAAAACAGGGTGTCAAAATACCCTTTGTAACTAAAAATAAAAATATCGCTTTACATTTGCATACAAGAACAAAACAATTGTCACTTCCACTTATTTTGTAAACTTTAACTGTTTCAAATTAAATAGTCTCGTCTCCACTAAAATATGTTCTTTGAACTAGAAGCGACGATTCGTGACCTCTAATTGAATTTACTCGTGAAAAACAAAAGTATCAAGTTACCCTTTGTAACTTGAAATAAAAGATCTCTTCCCATTTGTTTACTACTAACTCATGAACTACTTCAAAACGCAAAACTCATCTCGTTCATAACTTGCCACCATTACACTGAGCAACCCAATGTATATTATGTAACTGTCACAACTAAAAATTACAAACCGGCAACATACACGTCAGTCTTTGTTATTCAATCACCAAAGTCCTTGAACTTAATACAATCATAGAACCCCCAAGACTTCATATACCTCACTTAAGTTATCTTAAACAATAAATTTTCTTTTTCTTCTACTACAATTCGTGCTGGCTGTGATAAAGCGAAAACCCTGATAACATTGATGAGTAAAGATTAAGTTTCATTTATAGCTTATCTTCTCATCCCAGTAGTAAACAAGGAACATTTATATTGGTAAAATCGTCACAGAATAATTCTTTTTGTTCTGTTGAAGAAGTTAATCGTAGTCTCTTCGCGTTTCTCGTTGAAACTTAACACTGAAACTGATTAATGGATGCTGAAATTAACGACTCGCCCTGAATTCTACAGCAATATTTAGGTTTCACTACAACACGCAAACAATTCGAACCTGGTCACAACCTCTTTATATTCCCACTAGTGCATTCCGCCCCCTTAAATACAATTGTTCCTATTATAGAAACCACATCAACATTAGTAGTAGAGGGGCTAACTCTCATTTAATTCCAAACCTTATATAATGGGAAAATCTTACCCTTCATCGCATGTTCGCAGTTATTTCCCAAACACTATGTTTCTTTGACTGATTATCACAAAATCCTTAGCCTAACCCACAGAAAATGTCGAGGTAAACCCAATATATGAATACTTCCTCCTCTTTTACAGAAGAATAAATATGGCCATTCTCAACTGTATCGGGATCAAATCTTCTCAGATACCATTTACCTTTACAACAGGAAATTTGATTGGTGTGACATACATACATCTCTCACTGATCCACCCGCCCATAACATACCCGGCGCGCCGACTAAGAGGTATTTTTTTTAAAACAAAAAATAACTCAAAAACGTAATGACGTCATTATGTTGCTATGGCGACTCTGATTGCAACAAAACAAAAACCAGATCATAAGAAAGTTTCATCTTTATATAATACAGATGTGGTAACTTTTTTTCCATATCTCTACTCACTCCGACATAGTTGACATTCAAACCTCAGAGATATCCCCCCTAAAAAATCCAGTCGAGCCACCTTAACCAAGCTAAGTCAGTCTGTATTGGAGAATCTTGACCTCGGTTGTGTGTACAGACCTCACTGTGTCCGGTCTGTACTTGTACGACCTCAATCATCAAAAAATTCCACCTTATTAGTCTGATAATTTTGCCAAAACCCTTGACCACTGATTCTGTACCTTCCTTCTAACATAATTTTCAACCTACTTGAACACCCCAGGTATGGGTAGGAGGTCACATTCTCTAATATGTGTGCACAAAATCTAACATTTGTTTGTGGTTAACCTTTCTTGTGGATGGTTTATTGAGTTGTCTATCTCTAGTCCAACAACACAACCTGCAGGTAATTCCAGTATGATCAGATAGCGGTTTAGTATACATGTAGTTGTAACTGAAGCCAGGCTCAATGGAACATTGTAAACTGTAGTGCTATAATAACGATAACAATCACTAATCTTTATTAGCTCACAATCATTGAAGATATTAAGTATGTTAGAAGTTGATTAATAAGTGCACATTAGTTTCAGGGGAAGAACTAATGGGCTTAAAGTACTCTTCTGAACAGCAGCTAACAGTTTACATAATATAAGATATACATATGTGTGTTTTTTTTTCTTTAAGCTTGATTCAATCACAGCAGAAGACATAAAGCTTACTGTTCCAAATCATATAGAGCAGAGTAATGGAAGCTACACAGGAGCACCTGCTACTCATGTGTCAATATTTGAGTGTCCATTCTTTTCTTTGGGAGTTTTTATATTAAAGAAGGGAGGTTCAATTCCGCTTCATGATCATCCTGGAATGTTTGGTTTGTGGTAAGTAAAACATTGTGGCATTTTGACCTCTTAAACTTTCTAAAAACCGGTTAATCAGATTTTGTTTTCATGTTAATTTTCAGTAAAGTTGTTTATGGTCAGATATCAGTAGAATCTTACCAAGGACAGTCTGAGTAAGTATCTTGCTGTTTTGATTATTTCACTGTAGGTATATCTACGGTGTTTTTATTTTGAAAATTTGATCATGTCAGTGTTTAAGTCATTGTGCCATTTGGTGAAGAGTAGTACCTTTATTCTCTTTTGTACAGTACCTCAATAAATGGCAGAACAGATGGGTTTTCCAGGCACCCACTGCACACTCGTAGACGTAAGTGCTGCTTAGCAACATTTAATAGATCGAGAGTGTCAACAGAAAAATGTTTGTATTATTCTATTTAGTGAAGTTATTCTAGTGTGACCCTCTAAACATGTGAATTAAATTGTAATTTTTGCTCCATGTATATTGCAACTCAAGATAGTGGTATAACTAAGTTAGCAAGGTACTTGTAATTGTATATTTTTATGGAGTCCAAGTCACTTTTTTGTGTAGCTAAGTCATATCTATACTGTAAAGTTGCAAAGGTAATGACCCTTGCTTATTTCAGATGAAGTAGCCTTTTCCTTCCCAACATGGAGGTGCAATAGCTAACACCCTCTTGAAATCTTGCCCAAGTGTTCTAGATTTTAAAATACTCTATTTGCCAAGATGCCAACTAAACATGATAGTTTAAGTTTAACAATACTTTATCATGCTAGATGTACAAGTACATAAATTACAGAAAAAATGCAAATAGTGCATGACTGGAGAATAATTGGGGGAAACTTTATTCCCATACAAAGAATATTTCCCAGTATTTAATATTCTAAAAATTAAGAAGTAACATTAATCACTGGGCACAAATCTGTCAAAATTAGTGTGTGGTTCCTTGTGAAACACTGAGGTCATACTACCCAATCGAAAGAAATGTACTTGTAGTAACCTGTTAGTTTGACTCAACTAGGGAGGCTGATCAGGTGCAGAAAAACAACGCAGTCTTTTGAAGAAACCAGTGAAAGCTGTATGCTAACACCAACCACAGGCAACCACCATGCTATTCACAACATTAGGTAATCAAACATTTTTGAACCGGAATTATTGTTAATTGTGCAAACTCTGAAAATGTTAGTTGCTATTGTTTTCTCTGCATCCCTGCATCTTCTTTGCTCTAACTGACCCTTGTTTGCATTATAAATTATTGATAGAATTTTCTGTCAAAGGACCACAGAAGTGTGTCACAAGCTGAAAGGATGGTCTCTTCCCACAATTTTCACATTATGACTGATTGATGTTTGCAAGATCTGTTGAAAGCCTCTTGAGGTTATCATGTTGATGTAACCTTGTACTGTAAGTCAATGTTTGTGATAATGGTTCTTTATTTGTTTTAGTCTAGGACCATCAGCATTTGTTGACATCTTGGGTCCTCCTTATGCACAAGACAAAGTAAGTGCACCACATTGTAATTCTGTTACCAATTTATTACAGTAACTACAAGTGATTACTCTTGGGTGTAGCAGCAGTAGCAGTAGTAGAGGTGGTGGTGGTGGTAGTAGTCGTAGTAATGGTAGTAGTAGTGCTTCTGGAAGTACATATATAGGATGTGCTGCATATTTCACTTTAAAGTGCTACTATGATCAAATTTTTACCTCTTGATTTTTTAGGTGTATAGACCCTATGCAAATGTGACTGCCTTTATATTATTCTTTTTTTGGTATTTAAAATAGCCTCCCTAACCTCGCTTTTGAGACAAAAATTTCAAAGAATTTATTATCCCAAATGAGGTTAGTGAGACAGTTTTTAATACGAACTAAAGAATAATTTAAACATAGCCATTTTTGCATTGGGTCTATCACATAGAATTAAAAAAGAATACATAATTTGGCGAAGATTAAAAAAAAGAATTGAGTAAATCCATCAAATCCTGGCGAAACTTTGAATGTTTGAAGTGGTGATGTTCTGGCTCACTGCCCCGCGACAGGACGTCTTGGGCTAATGCACTTGTGATGTCAGCAGGGGAAGCTGGTTTCTTAGCTTTTGAGGCGATCGTGTGTTCAGCTGGGTCTCGTCTGAAATTTCTGGCCTTCAAATCCTGTGAAGTTTGTTCCCAGCCACTGAAATCATTAAAACATACAAGAAATGGCATCAGACAATACAGGTTAGGATTATTAAATTGAGTCTGAGGTCTCTGACTATCTGTTCTCTCTCGGAAAATAGCATTGAAGACATGTAAGTGACACCAAGTAAAAGCGACCAATCGAAAGTCTGTCAGAATGTTTCTGGATTAACTTGCTTTATATACCTATGAACCAATGGCTGACAAAGAGTTGTTAAAATAAGATGAAAAGGAACAAGGAAAACCAAAAGTTGTAGCGAATGATGGTAATTGGAGGCCTCGAACTGAAATAAGCTGAAGTACACATGCAAGCACTGTGATTATTTTACATCGCTTCAGCAACCTTCATTCATGGCTTCGCTAAATACTTACTTCACTCATCATGAATTAGAAATACCTCCAAGCAAGAGGAAGAGCTATAAAAATCTCCAAGATGCAGCCAATAACCAGTGCCATTGATATATAAAAAAAATCAAATAACATTTGTTACAATTTGAAATCAGATACTGAAAAGTACAAAAATCGGGACATGCTCCGGTCATGCCTTTGTTTATATCCTTTCAATCTTTGCCGGTTTTCTGCTGATTTTGTTGTGTGTTAATATGGTCCCAGAATATGGTGAACCCAACTTAGCATTGAATTTAGAAGTTTACTCAAAGAACTCGCTCGCCTCGCTTGAGAAGTGAGTCATGCAAGGAACAATTGAAATTTACCAATGAGAACGAGCATAACTCTGCCTGTCAATAACATCAATATAGATCACCAAAAATTCAAGAATTTCAAGTTGACAATCAACCACTAAGAGTGAAAAAACTACATGAAAATAAACACAGCTTTCTAATTACGAAGGAAGGGATAATGGGGAAACATGGATTGAGTAACATAAACGACCATGGTGAACGATTATGTGACTTCTGTTCAATGAATGGCCTTGTCATCACAGGAACATGCTTTCCAAACCGAACATCCCATAAAGCAACTTGGTTGTCACCTAACGGAAGAACGCGAAACCAAATTGATCACATGATGATCCGTAAAGACTAGAAGAGATCTGTAGAAGTTACAAGAGTGTACCGTGGTGCAGATGCAGCCAGTGACCACTACCTGCTAGTCGAAGTTGAAATTACATAGAAACCCAAATAGAGCCAAGACCAATGCAAGATTTGACGCCCAAAAGCTCAAAAACGAAATGTTCGAATCAAGGTTTAGTGTTGAACTGCGCAACAGATTTGCAGTATTGGAGGTGGAAGAAAATATCAACGAGGACTGCATACGAATGGAAAAAGTTTACACAGAAACTGCTGAAAAAGTCCTAGGCTGAGCAAAGTAGAAAAACAAGCAATGGATAAGGGAGGAAACCTGGAAAGCAATAGACAAACAGGAGATGATCCGTGACAAAATACACAGTACGAAATCAGAGAGGAGAAAAAACAAGTTACGACTAGTGTACAAGATGAAAAACAGAGAGGTTAAATGCAGAGCGAGAGAAGACAAAAGGGTTTGGCTAGAACAGATGGGAGATGATGTAGAAAAGTATGCAGAGAATGAAAGAACCAGAGAACTGTATCAAACAGCCAAAAAAATCACAAACAATCGGCGGCATCAAGTTGCAGCAGTTAAGAATAAGAGGGTTGAGATAATAAAAGACAAGAATGTCAGGCTTGAAAGATGGGCCAAGCACTTTGAGGAGGTACTAGTCAGGGAGGCTCCGACAAACCCAGTCAAAGAAAACAAAGGAAAGCATGGAAACTAACAGTTGCTGAAGAGAAGAAACTGGGTAGATTTCAATTCACATGCCTGAGATGGATTCTAAGGATTTGGTGGCCGCAACGCAGGTGTAACAGGTGTAAAGAAGATCAGTGATGAAATCCGAAGGAGAAGATGGAATTGGATTGGCCATGTGCTCAGAAAGGAGAGGGATGATGATTGCATGGTGGCGATGGAGTGGCAACCTGAAGGGAAGAGAAAAGTGGGAATACCAAAAACCACGTGGAGAAGAACAGTGGAAAAAGAATCCAGGCAAGAGAAGTGGACCAGCTGGGTAGAAGTCAGGGGCGCAGCACAAGACAGGGCTATTTGGCAAGGGAAAGTTACATCCTTATGCATATTAAGAGAATACTCTTAATAATAATATTTAGAGAAATATTGTATGCAAAAAACACAATTTTCCAGCATCTTTTGGAGATCTATTGTTGAACGGAAAACAAAAGATACCCTATTATTTTGTTGAACAGCAAACAGGCAGACCTTCAATAGTGTATCAAGTCAAAATCAAGGCCCATAAAAGCTTAGCTGTCTTAAAAGTCAAAGGAAAATAGCACATACAGCGGAAATCTGTGAGCAGATTGTTCACATCGGTTATTGTGACATGAAACACAACACATGAATCAGTTGAGTATCATGTGATGCATAAGAGCTCCATCAACTAGCATCTTAACCCATTGACTCCTGTGCTGGTCGTAACCAGCCATGACGAGCGAGCCTTGGCATTTCTTCCACTTCTGACATCATCACCTTTGACCAAAATTGGCATCATCTATACTCAACTAATGCAGGAAGAGTGATCAACCTAATGGAGCCTGAGATATGGACAAAAATGCTCAAAAAGTTGAGTGAAAAAGTCTCTGGAGCAAAATTTCCTGCCATCACATGTGGCTACTCCATGGTTAACTTGCCAATAGGCAATATTCAAAATGGAGGGTAGATGCCAATTGACAGCAAAGCAGGCAATGAACAAGTGTAGGCAAAATGCAAATAAAGGGAGTAACCATGACAACCTCCCACGGGTAACCTTTCCCTGGCACCTGTCACACTGAGATTCTCAGTATAAGTATACTTGCAGTGTGTTAAAGAAGCAAGGGCTTGGTACAGGGATCAGAGGCAATGAGCTTCTAAATGACTATGGAAAGCTGAGCTAAGAGCTGAGGAGGGGTGAAGATTGGTAACTTCTTGGCCTGTTGTGCTTGAGAATGAAAGACCTCAAAATTGAAGCAAGACAAGGTGTCAGCTATGCCATTATTTCTTCCTAGGACATGAATTGCAGCAAATGTGAAACTGAAGCAGGCTGCCTCTTTAAGTAAGCTACGTGCCGCATTCCCGAACCAAGTCCTTGTTCAATAAGTATTGATTCGGAGTTCGCTGTGATCAACCACACAACTTCTGGTTCTTGATTGTAAGTTTATTCGATCGATTAATTGAAGTATGCTGTGAGAACTTGAAATTACATAAATGTGCATTATGCAACAAAATAACCAAACGAGAGAAAATGATCATCGAACAAAATAATAAAGCGAAAGAAACAACAAAAGTGGAGAACCTACGTTATAATAGTTATAATCCTTCTAGGGCAGGTAACATGGTAAATATCTAGATCTCTACAAGCAAATATCTCCAAAATATCTCTGCTAGCTGAATCGACACCTCGTCTGAATCTCTTTCTTCTCCAAAAACAACGAAGTTTCATTACGAAATACTGAGAGCTTACTAATAATTATTAACTTAATACGTTCATAACACAAGGCTTCTTATCTGTCACACCTCACCCAAGGATGTCAATCCTTGTGATAGCAATGTTCTAATCAATAGTCTTAAAATCAAAGTTTCAATCAAGGTAAACTATGACATAGGATTTGTAATCTTGAAATGGTCTTGGCACTCTGAAACTGTCTCTCTTCCTCTTTATGTTTTAGTAAGGGGATGAAGCTGCCGATTGGGCAGTCATAGCTCTCTGCATTTCCTTCCTTACATGTTGTCACTTTGGCCCTCCGTACCTTGCCGTCCGAACTTCCTGTGACTTCTTCTATCCAGCCCAATGGCCAGCCGTTTCAATGTGCGTCGGTTTCCTTTAAGAGTACAACATCTCTCACAAACACGTGTTCATGGTCCACTTGGGCCTCTTCTGAAGGTTTTGCACATACTCCTTCCTCCATCTCACCCAAAACTGATCGACCGGGTACTGGGCTTTTCTCCACCAGTTCCGCTTGTAGAGGTCTTGTCAAACAAATTGGCCAGGTGTAGGTGCAAGTCGGGGGGGTCTTCATAGTAAGCAGGAGTTAGGGGTTGTGGTTTGTCTGTGTCAGAAGGTATTGTTGCAATGGGACGGCTGTTCACGATTCCAGTAACTTCTGCCATGAGCATCACCAGTAGTTCGTGTGTTAGATGGGAACGTCCTATCTTCATTAGCATTGCGTCCAATACATGTCGGACCATACTGATTTAGCTCCCACACATCGCTGAAGTGTGATGCATGGGGAGGATTGAACACCCATTCGCAACCTTGCTCTGCCATGAGCTTCTGGATCTGCATCTGGTCCATCTCCAAGTGTGTCCTCTCACTGTGATTTTCCTACTACAAAGTTAGTACCCTGATCACATCCCATTTTTCCCATGGGACCGCAAACAGCGAAGAAATGGTGCAGTGTGCAGATGAAAGAGCTGGCGTCCATTGTCTCCTTCGTACTTTTATCTTTTATATTAAGTACAGCAAGGCAGTTTTCCTCTCCATTTGATAAATATTTTGAAATTGCTGGAGACTGCCCTTTTTGTTGACATTCTATTACATGATCTTGTGGGTGACTTTTGCATAGATTTTTCAAAGCTTGCACCATCGTGTGATTTTAAAACCAGTTTTCATGTGGTCAAAAATCTATAGGGAGCCACCTTAAGAAATCTGAGTAGTGGTCGCTTGCGTGAGACCTCTTGGAACAGTATTTGACTGAGAAACAAAAGAGTTATTTACAAAGTGGTCATTTGTGGGAGGTGGTTGCTTTCAAGAAGTGGTCGGTATGAGAGAGTTGGCTGTACGTGGAGAATATTTTGTCACATACCACTGGGGCCTGGGCCCAAGGGGTTGTTTTTGAGTCTTGTGCTGAGTGTTGTTTGTCAGCTGATTTTTTTTTTTGCTGTCTGTCATTGCAGACAAAAATTTCAGAACCCCAGTTCCCATCCAACCCTTTGTTTGAGTTAAAAATATACACTTTATTGGTTAGATATTCTTCATTGAAATTGTCAGCAGAGAGACTAAGATTACATCTGTTGCGTCATATTACTGTGTTTTGCCTACATTATCTATACTGTTAGGCTAAATTGGTATAAGAAATAAGAGTTGCTGGCAGTCAGCTTGACAATTGCTCCCAGAGGCGTACAAGAAGTGGTTTTAATATATAGGTAATGTTGTTAATGAGATGGGGGTGAAGCACTCCAATATTGTTGAACATTGAGTCTGAATATATTGCTGACTTTTAACAGGGACGAGATTGTACATATTATCAGGAATGTGATCCTTCATTATACCAGGTAACAGTCTTAATTTTTTCTGTGTATCAAGTTGATGTTTACAGGTATATAAAACAGTAACTGAGTAAGTATTCTTTTACTCATGGGGCTCAACTTTAGAAAAAACCTTAGGGCCAGCTGGCTCCAAAGTTTTGGTCGCCAGCACAAATTTTTTGGTCGCCAAAAATCTTACTTTCTGCAGTACAAACTGTCAACACCGCATTCTCTCATCGCTTCTCTTATTGCTCTTATCTCAATCACTATGCCTAGATTTCTTCAGTGCGAAGGAAAAGTAAAGATAAAAAATCATACGTAAAAAGAAAATCCTTGATGTTGCATTGCTTTGTTTCATTATTTTCACTCTAATATCTCTAGTTTTTCAATATGTTTAATATTGATTAGTGTTTGAGAACATACTAAAAGCTTAGCTGAAAATATGTGAATACAGCAGAAATAATCAGAAAAGTTATGACAACACTTTTAATCAACTTGAAAAAAGATTTTGATTTTGTCGATTGAGTTAAAACTCCTTGTTTCACTATGTGAAAGAAACACACATGATGTTAGTAGCCTTTTGGTGAACATTGGTGAAAATTGTTGTAGCATCTCAACCCAAAAGACAACGCAACAAATTTTTGTCATGATTTGTTGGCCATCTGAAAACACCGAGTCGGACTTCCAAGTGAACACACTGCACTATGCAAATGAGCTACTCATACGTGTCAGATTTGCCTTTCAAAAACTCTTGCAAACTAGCCAAACGAGCAGAAACAACAAGAAACTATCAAAAACAGGTTTTGGTTATGATAAAGCATTGTTTGGCAAACTCACAAATTAACTGAATACCAGAGTAAACAGTTTTCTTACAGACTTCTCTATAGAATGAACACAAAAGTTTACACGTATAACTAGCCGGCGAGTGAATTTTATTGATTCACAGCGTGAAATTAAAGATATTCTCGACTCTGAAAAAGGCACCTTTTCCTTTCAATCAGAGCACAAAAGTACACAGAAGAGCCCTGGTTCTTCTTCTCTACCTTATTCCCTGCCATCGCTGTGAAAAATCAGCAAGAGAATTTCGCAACTCTCACCATTTCATCATGCAACATGACAACATCCATGTGAGAGCCCAAAACACGTGTGTAGATTAGCGCCGATATATGACGTCAGGATGGCGCAATTTGTTCTAAAAATAGAAAAATTGTCCCATATCATGGGTCCATGGAGATCCCAGGACTTAAGACTTATAGTCTCTGTCCCTGATTATGGCTCCTGATTTTATAGTATTCACTGAGGAGTTGAAAGAAATTGTACTTGCGGAAAGATATATATCTGTAATTGTCAGCACTGAAGCACCTTGAAATGAGAGCATAAAGGCATACCAGCCGCAAAAAATGAAAAATAAGAATGGTCAATAGCTGTTTCTTCATTATCTTTACACAATCATTTATCAACAGTTTAGGATGTGTTGTTATACAAAATATGAAGTAAGACGTGTTCTGGTGAATACTGCTGACCGCTAATGCCCCATGGCAGAAAGTTCTCTCGAAGGTACTCTCAAAAACAATAGTTTTTTTCTGCCATCTGGGCACCATAAATAAGGGTAAAATGATTGGCTTATTGAAGTCTGCTCTGAATGTTGCATTATTGCATCGTTTGGAGTGAATGGTGTCGTTTGTTTGAGGAGTACGGCAAAAGGCAAAGTTGAAAACTTATACGTTTGTTAACTTAATGTCGGCTTGCTTTGGTATGACCAAGCCTGACTTGAGTGAGCTGAAAAAGGGAAATGGGCTGCTGCTGGAGATGAATAGGTAAGACCAGCTGGAAGACAAGGTTCCCGGGACTGGATTTCTGAATAATACGAGTGTTATGTGGAAATAACCAGCTCCTTCAAGGCTAGTCAAAAATTGGAGAAATGAAGCAAACGTAAAGTAAGCTCTAGTTCCATTCAGTTTGTTTCAACATTCACGGTCATAAACAAGTGTTTTTCAGTAGAAAGTCACTCAATTTGAAGGCTCTCTCGGTCTTCTGGTTTTTCTAGACAACTGAGGAAATTTTAATTTTAGTAAAATTTAAGAAACCTGATTTTCATGTTGTTTTTGCTGATTGCCCTGAGAACAAAATAAGCCCACCCTGCACAAATTTTTACAGATTTAGTAACTGGAATGTTTGTTTTAAACTATCTGTGCAGTTTCAGTTCTAGAACTGATGTACTTTTAGAGAAACTGAGAGGAACATGTTGCTTGTTTCACCCAGAAATTCAAATCGTGGAGACACTTTGTAATTCGTTGGCCGTTTCTTCCATGTACAATATATATAATAAAAAGCCACATACATGGAGGGAACCTATGATAGTAGTTTAACATTTAGCGCAGGTCTCAAGTTGCAATTTTTCACACCATTTTGTATATGTAATTGCATGGGGCAGAGGGCAATTAAGGATTAATTTTACGAGTATTTTCAAAGTTTTCACTAAATTGCCCGAGCCAGGAAGCAACAAGGGCAATTTGAAAAACTTTGAAAATTAATCCTTAATTGCCCGAGAGCACTTGCGATGACTTGTTATCACATAAAGGGCAAAATTTTGTACAAAGGACAACTTTCAAGGTCTTCCCGCCACATACACAGGTTTGCCAGTTGTCATTATTTAACCAGCTAGCAGTAGCACGGGGAAAGCCTACTATAATAGTGAGCAAAACAGAGCAAGTTCAATTAACTCAAACCAATTTCTTTACAAACAAAACTTTAAGCAATCTAATTTTATTCATCTGTTTTGCGAAGCTTGCAACGCCATGAAACTACCTCATTGATTGATGATAGACGTAAACAAGTGTCCAAATGAGCTGTAATAACTTGTTGAATCCAAAACTGTCCTTTCCACGTACCAACACAATTTACGCTGCTTTTACGCCGATAAGGTGAGCTGTAATACTAATAAGGCGACCCGAAGCAAAATGAAGAAACTAACTTTCAGTTTGCTTTGAAGTTCTGTAATTCTATGCTTTGTGCAGCACCAGCCGTACCCACTCAGACGTTTTCAGTCTGCGAATCAATACAGTTTTAGTCGAATAAATCCTTTTGATTTTCCACCAAAAGACTGCGCTTTGTTGCATGTTGATTTTCTTTCACGTTAAGATAAAATAACTGTGTAGATGAAACAAAAAAGTGACTAGTTTCTGAAATTCCTTTTCAAAACCCATTTGAAGCGGGAAACCAACTTAACTCAGGCGTCCTCAGCCAATCAGCATCAAGTAATCATGTCCTCTTGATTACCAAAAGTGCCCTTGTTCAGGGCTCGAAATTGCGACCGATACGGTCGCATTTGCGACTTAATTTTTCTTTTTGCGACTAGAAAAAATAGAGTAGTCGCAAATTTGCGACTAGGTTTTGCCTTGTCTGATACGAAATAAAAGAGCTAGCAGTTGAGTTTTTGCTTAAATAACTTTAGAAATGAAAAGATTCAATGAATTTGCGACTTACAATTTTGTTACAATATGAAGGTTTATTGTAATTTACCTGGATTACATGCACGCAATGATTTTCCTTTGATAGCCCGCCATTTTCAGCGGTTTCTTTACAAATGTATATCGCAGGCTCATATTACGTTTCGCTTTGCCGTTTGATGGCGGATTGCTGTGGTGCACGAGTCATGGCACACATTTGTATTGAATGGTTCAGTCATTCAGGGTTCTTTAGATAACCACTGTAGCAACACCCCTGAAACTTAAGGTGTAAATTTGGTATATAAAAAAAAGAATTCAGTACTTGTTTAGTCATCGGTGGAAAACCTTCGAAAGGTAGAACTACAAATGTAGGTAAGCTAATATTTCTGTCCAGTACATGTGTTAGGTTATTTTGCAGAGATTGGATGCATTTACATGTAAGAACTGCAGTTTCCAGCGGTAATATCTGTTCATGATTTGTAAATCTATCGCTTTGACTAAAATAACAGGCACTTGTGTGCCTTAATTTTCAGAAAGGGACACAGGTTCAACTTGATCATTTAGATGGACTAGTAGTGTTGTCTAAGATGCAAAATGTTCTGTACTATTAAATCTCTAAATGACATGAAAGCTGTAGAAACAATGGAAATTAAAGCGCTACACGTTTCAAAGTCTATTTTTAATCACTTATTTATTAATTAAATGACCTCAATTAATTTTGGGACTAAAATTTTCAAAGTTGCGACCAAATTTTCGTAACTAGTCGCAAATTGCGACCAGACATTTTTTTAATTTCGAGCCCTGTTGTTATTGAGAAAAAATGCCCTCTGTCTCAGGCAATCAGCATTCAGTAATTTTGCCCGTATGTAATAATAAGTTAAAAATTGAGTTCTAAGCCATTAAGAAACATTCGATATTACCAGGAAACAATTAAGTTATGACCTCAATGATTGACATTTTTGAACATCCCTCATGGGGACCTACTTCCATGTAAATTTGAGTGGGGTGGTTAAAATTTTTCACATCCCACTTTGTTTGATTCTTGCAGAGAATTGCTCTTAATAGAGGTAATGTTACCTGAGCCAACTTTTAATGCTGGTTTCACTCAATAACTTTTAACCAATTTTTTGGGAACAGTCAACAACAATACTTTGCACAGGATGATCTTGTTTCCCTGTGAACCATTTACTCTAGGTTTTTTATCCAATGTTGCATTTAAGATTAAAAATCAGCTTGTTGATCAAAGAGGAAAATGGTGTTTGAAATTTTTCGTAATGAAGCAGTAGTTATGCTTTCACCTTTAGCAAGTTCTTTTACATGCAGTATTTTGTTTATTGTCGAAAATAATATGTTACACAATAGCCTTTGAAAGTGTATCTCAGATTTCTCAAAGTTGTGATATTCAAATGCTGGGGTATCCCTTGACAAACAATGTCATAATTGTAATTGAAAACTCAGAGACCTTGAGAGAATTAAATCTAACAATGGTTCAGCCTCGTTTACAATTTGATGCCATTTTTAATGCATAATTTTTTATGGTGATGAAGGTTACTGTATTTTAATCCAAATGTCCAAATCATCCCATTTTAGTCAGTGACAAGAAACATTTTAATATTTTTTCAAAGGTTTTTAATAGATTTATAATTATTGTATAGTTAAGAGGGCCACAAATGAATTAGTTGTGTAATTATAGGTTGTTCACCCTCTATAAATAAAGATTAATTGATGGACGGATGAACAGACAGAAAAAGGGACGGACGGACAGACAGACAGATCAACAGAGGGAGGGACAAAGGGATGGATAGACAGACGGACTGATTGATTGATTGATCAATGGATCAATCGATATAAAGGCTATGCCACTTTATCTTATCTGCAGAATCGCTTGCATACTCACTTTTTTTTGAAGTAGTGTTTGACTTCTATTGGCTGACCTGCATGCAAGAATGTGATTCAGGTAAAAGTGGTGACACTTTTGGGTTCTTGCTGTAAAAGAAACAGCTGTCTTAACATGATGGAGCTCCAAACTGGGCTGCATTTTATGGGCGTTTTTTGTTGCCACCCCAATTTACAAGTCTCACACAAAGAACTAAAAACAGCAATGGATTGCAAAGACCTTGCTGCCTAATGTACTGAAGCATATTTCATTCTGTGATCAGGGTACACCCATAGTAGAGGACAACAATGACAGGTAAAAGATTTTTGTCTTATTTGTGAAGTAGGCTTTTGGGAATATTATACTGGTTGTTATACGCAGTTTGTTTCTTGTATGGAAGTAGTAGTAATAGAGGGATGAAGATAAGCCCTGTTGGGGTCCTCCTGCATACTAATGAGGATTTCTGCACTGTAACAATTTGGATTTCCTGTGTACTAATTTACAATAGGCTCTAGTATAATGAAAAAATAGGCATACCCGGGGTTGCTGTAAGTTTTTTTGTGTGTGGCATAAAACCTCCGTCAGAAGAACTTACATTGATCTGGCCATTAAAAAAAACCCTCTTGGTTCTGACTGTTCTTTTATTAAGCAGTAGTTCCGTTTACCAAAACACACCCAGAGAAATATGAACTGAAAACTCTATATTTCCATCCCAACTGAATGTTACAAAACCACCTCTCTCCCATCTCAACAAAATGTCTAAATATTGATACTATATGATCTCTCAGCTTTGGCGATGAGAGAAAAAATAAAATCTGAGGTAACTGGTCGAGTTGTCTGCTACATTAGTCATGCACTGATCTCAACTCTATTTTTAGTCTTAGATTTGGATACAAACTGTAACGGAATAGCCCATGGGACAGCTCTTAGTCTACCATTGAAATTACAACAATTGAAGTTTGGAGCACTCAGTTTAAACATGCAACAATAAATGTTTTTTTGAACAACACGTTTCCTTAAGAGGTTTTATTGCTTGTTAATAGTGAATACAAAAAATGGTTTTGTAACATCCAGTTGGGATTGAAATAGAGTTTTAAGTTCAAATTTCTGTGTGTGTGTGTGTGTGTGTTGGTGAATGGAACTAAGGTATCATGGTAGGTGGATTTTTATGAATAATGCAAAAAATCTTTCTTTCGTTGTTTAAATAGAGAAGAGTGAGAAAAATAATTTGCAAAAGGAATGGAGAAAAAAGCTTTTACTTTTTACAATAAAGAGAAAAACTATTTTTGAATCTTATTAAAGCTCTTACGACGCGTTGACACCTCTGATTAAAATTCACCGCCAGTTGTCACATGTAATGCGAATTGCGGTGTGATATTTTATTTGCACACGCCAACTGTTCTCGATCTGGTTGTTTCATCGCAAGGTAGCTTTCGTTCTTGTCAAATTTTCTTTATGTCAGGACGAAAAACCGCAAGAAAACTTCTTGCCCATTTTCGTCTCCGAGGAAGAGGAAGAGGCGAAAATCTGGTGGAACCAGCAGGTTCGGCAGCGTCGAACAAGATCTTTCGCTCCTGATCTGAGTGACTGTGGGTCGCATTGTTTTAAACTAAGAAGAATGGTTGAAGGAACTCGAGGACACTAGTCCCACCAATAAAGCTGAAGGTCAAAATACGACAAGTGCTAGTCGCAAGAAATTGCTGGACAACGGATGCGATTCTGAAGAAAGAGTCAAGCACAGATGTAGATGTAGACGATGTAGACCAAGATTTCCTCTAGGAGATTTCCTTTTTTTGGTTTCACGAGGCATGGTTCCAAAAAATGTTTGGAGAACGAAGAAATCTAAACTCAAACAACATGATACCAATAACGCCGACAAAATCTTCTTAGTAAAAGAAATCATCATGGCCAGCAGTTTTCACTGCAACATAGACGTCTGTTTATTTCAAGTTGTCATGACCGATTGTTGTGGTAAACTGACCCATGCTGAAATCTGTCAGTGTGGAGGGGATTCAACACCTAATCATGCCAATCTTGTAAAAGGTTTTTCATCTTTTTGTCGATAAAATAAAACTGCATATAGGGGTTAACATTTTTAGTTCGTTTAGGCACTTCCAATGGAATTGGCCGAATATCGGCAGGTATGTTCCAGGTTAGCTTCTCCGAAAAAGGGTGTCAGGCTTTGTTTAATACACTTCTGTTTCAGAGTTATGGCCTCTTTAGTGAAAGAAAACAACCGCGTTCAGAATATCAAACTTAAGGAGGGTGTAGTAAAGAAACCAAACGACATCTGGAAAATCGTCGACCCCTTTTTGAGGGTGATGTGTGAGAAAACATTTCCGATGTTGAATGCGCCGCTCCAATAATTCACACATGGAAGCGAACCAGTTTAAGTGTAGCAGTGTTTCTGGGCATTTCTTTTCAAATCAATGCGACAATGACTTTTTAGAATATTTTAAAAATATGATTGTATTCTATAAGTATTAAGCTTTCAGAAAATGTATAGGTTGATGGGGTTTACTTTCAAAGCGCTAGCGTAAGAGCACCAAATACTGTCAATCCACCTACCATGATACCATGATACAGTCAGAACCAAGTGGTTTTTTCTAATCAAGGTAAGTTCTTTTGACTGAGGTTTTATGCCACACAGCAAATAATTTGCTATATTTTAATGCTTTCAACTTAGTTACAGCAAGCCCGGGCAAACCTATTGTTTTTGTTGTACCAGAGCAACGCTCATTAGTGAATCTATTCCTAATTAGTATGCAGGAAACCCAAATTGTTAGAAATCCACATTAGTATGCAGGAAGACGCTTCATTAGTATGCAGGAAGATGGGAAGACACCAACGGGGCTTATCTTTATCTCTCTATTACTACTGGATATAGATAGGGGTTCAGTAGTGTGGATATACATAGGGGTTCAGTAGTGTGGAACAGGCTATTCTAACATGTTTGTCATAATTTGGGAATATTTAGTATTAAAAAATAGGAAGCAATGGTGCAAATCTAGAAGGCTCTAAGTTTTATTACACATTGTATACTTGAGTTTCAAGTTTGTTGTGAAAGTTGCTTAACTCCAAAATGGAAACAATTTTGCTTCAAAATTGGAAGTTTCTTTTCGAGTGGCAAGAGATCTGTTACATTTATTATCACATTTAATTGTTATTTGGTTTACACATTTAGATGGATAATGGAGATCCCTCCTCCAAAGGACTTTTTCTGCAACACTCAGGTATTAGTTTTTAAGAGATGATATCATTTTGTTATGAAACATTTAGTATATTTACACTAATTGACATTGGTGTTGCAAGCAATGTAATTGGGTCCCTATCTTGGGCTAATCAACGATTATTTGATGAGTGCATATTGGTTGGGAGTTACTTGTAATCATCTCATATCCAACAAGGAAACTAGACTTAAAAAACACCCTATAAAATCGCATGTAAAGTTTGCATATTTTTAAAGAGAGGTATCTTGGGATCATAAATATGTACGTATGTACGTACATACCTTCATACATATATACACATTATTTCGCTGATGGAGTTCTAAGCTTCAGATGGCACTCATTGCTTTATTTGCTACAACTCTGTTTCACGCACATTACATGCAGTGTCCGTGCAGTGTCCACAAATACTGCACGCAGACTACACACATTTTACACGCTTGTAGGTGCTGCAATCCTTTTGACCGGTACTGTACAGACAGACGGCCAGACAGACGACAGACAAACCTGTGATGGCTAAATCAATGAAAGCTCTTGGATTCCATTATCCAATGATACAACTTTTAATAATCAACAATACTCACTCTTCAGAGAGAAAAAAATCCTAATCCAAGCAGAAACATTATGGTGGGCTTAAATTTGTGTTTTGGCAGTATTTCTGACTCCGAAATCCTGAGAATACAAGATACTGTACCTGAAAACCAGGCGTTTCAGTAACTTTAAATAAGCAGGTAGTGAAGGTGTAATAGGCAGCTGTGACCACTAGAGGGGCCGCAAGGCCCTTATCCCCTAGGAGGGTCTGGGGGCATGCCCCCCCCCCCCCAGAAAAATTGGAAATCTAGAAGCTCGGAAATGCGATTTCCAGTCTTCTGGGCATTACAAACCGTGCTGTTTTTGTAGCATTTAAAAATTTTAGTGGCCATGGTTTTGTTGAATTTGGTTTTTTTATCAATATCGTTTTTATTTTCATTAACGAAATCCAAAAGGATGGCGGTAAGGGGTCCTACTGGCAGCAGTAGACCGCTGGTAACCGGCTTTTATTGAAACCCCTGGAAAACACGTTTTAGAAGGCTTTTAAATTTGGCCTAAAAGTGTTTAAAGGATAGAAAAGAGATGCAAATGTTTGACTTTCGAGCATTTTAAGTATGTGTTCTTGGCAATCACAGATTTCATCAACCACTAAGTCACTCTTCGCTGAACATTTGCAGAGATTAATATTGTAGAGTTCCTCTGCAGAAGCATCAAGTGCTATTCAGGGAATCACTTCCATGTATTTGTGAAGGAAAACATTCAGTTTTTGCAATAAAATTCAGGTTGATCCTTTGCCAAATGTTAAATGTTTATTTGAAGTGAAAATGGCAACTTTGAAAGGTGAATTTGCTGATTTGAATGATGTTTGTCATGTTTGAAAATTATATAGACAGTTGCACATGCTTTGAGCTCATCACATTGAGTGCTAATTTTTTCATGCTTTAATTTCACAGCTCCTTAAGTTGTGTATAAAAGTGTGATGGTAAATGCATGAAAATTACAATTACACTGGGATGCATGCTACTGGTTATTTAGTCAAAATTGCAAAGTTTCTTTTGTCCCTCAATTCCCAAAAGAGACTTCAATACAAAGAAAACAACACCAAATATAGACGTTTGACCTTAAAGCCTGGGAGCCAGGTTAGAATTTTGATTAATCGAATATGGCCTATTTGCATCCCAGAGTAACGGTTTTGTGTACTCTTTCACCTATAGCTTTTTCCTGATAAATTGTTTTAGTTTTTCTTTCACTTGAAGGTCAAATGAACCAAAAGTTAGGAATTTTTATCATTTGAGTCCAGTGTGTCTGTTAAGTGTAAAATAAAGGTATTCTGAAGTTTCAGAATAATTGGACAAAGCATTGCTAAGATATTGGAATGTCTTTTAGCCTTCATAATCATAGAGTGGTCGAGAGAATTGTCAGAATATTGTCCGAAATAAAATGCTCCAAAAATGTGGGAAATGTCAGAGGAAAACCACGCAAAATACAAAGTTAGCACTTTCAAGTTAACCCAGGATCCAAAACTGAAAAGAGAACTGAAAAGAGGATGCTTTACACTCTAGAAGCGTTTGCACATTTGTGCAGAACTCTTTATTGAAGACAGCTTTGATCAAAATCTTATGGTAAGGAGTTACTTTGTTCGAAGCCTCATCAACTTCAATACGAAAAAAGACTCAGTACCCACGATTTGTACCTTCACTGAAGAACATTGCAAGCCCACAGCTGGACAAAGAAAGTACAAAAAACAAGCAAATGATGCCCTCTGAACTTCAGGTGAACTTCTCGGTCATTTTCGAAGTGAAATAAGGTTTGTATTTAGGTCCAAAACCTACCACATGAACGAGTCGCTGACCCAGGAATAAAGGAATGTTCAAGACGACAGTGACATCACAAAGCCATTTTGGAAACGTTTTCGTAAAGCCATTGGCTGTCTTCGTACTTTTAAGGTGGTTTGATACATTTTTTTCTGGACCATACCTAGCATTTTCAGTTGGCGTTTTACCAATCGTCTCTTGATCTGATTGATGTGAAAATCACCAGTTTTTGCAAAAGAATTGAAGTTTTGTTGAATGTGATTTTCAAGGTAATCGATATTTCCATGGAAACAATATATCTAAAACTTGGAAATTGGTAAACCGTGAATTTTGTACCAACCAGATCTGTTATGGAAAAGCTGATGAAAATTTCTAAAATTACAATGTATGGCAAGGGAAATATGCAAGAATGACAAATTTCTGTATGTTTGATTTGAAATAAATAGCGAAAACATTGCAAACCATGGGTTTTGTTAAACTGCACCTAACCCTAACTTGTTTTTTGAAATACTTCTGGGAAAAATTTTTTTGATTTGGATAAATCCTCGAATTTCTGTGCCACGATGAAATCCCGAAAACACCGCCATTTTTGTTGCATGACCGAGTCTGAGGAGAATGGGTCCAGAAGCTCTTGTGACGTCTGCCCAGGAAGATCGAATGTCTGCTGTCCTCTCATTTCCTTGAGGATGATGCAAAACATATAAGAAAAGTGCGCAGAAACGCCTGCCAGAGGTGCTATCCCAGATTTAAAGCCTGATATACTATACAATTTAATGGGGATGATCAGTCAATAGTACAATAAAAACATAAGCGATGGTTGATTTTGTCGAATTATCAAACAAGCGAACTAACTCTGTGAGAACCATTGAAGAACTCTTAGTGGAATTTTTTCCGCGGACTTTCAAACGCTATTTTCGAAATTTTCTGCTGAAAGCCAACCAGCAATTTGTAGAGATAATAATAACAACCTATATCTTCCTATCCCACAGTATTTATAACATATCCCGTAAAGTCGTGCGACCGCTATATAAGCCTACTGATACGTAAACAAGTCGCAACTATACGCCGCCACCAACACTAATTTATCTTTTGATTCAGACAAAAGTGGCAGACTAATCCTTTAAAATTACACGATAACAAAAATTGTTAGACTCGTAGAGTTTTTCGAAGGTTTGGAAGACGGTAGTTCGACAAAAATTCTGTGCAATAGTGCCGAAAATATGCCGGCCGCGTAATATTATCTGCAGACCATTTAGGGAGCACATCCTGTTTGCTTATCCGACGAATTTCACGCTAAGCATTGAGAAAAAATTACATTGGTGATTAGGAGTTACGACTTAAAACGTGTAACGATGTGAAATCGGTAATTTTATGAAATGCTTCTTGCCGTCTTGCTTCCCGAAGCTTCAAAAATAAAGGTCTAAACAATTCTACGATTTTCGATTGCTGGATTGAAGCCAGTATTTTGGAGGCCATCAGGTCTCGAAAACTGCAACACGTACTCCGCTCTAATAAACATGAAGCATTCTAGAAAGTAAAATACAAACTGATTTAATAGAAGAACCATACCTGGACAAAATACATTCTCGCTAGCGACAACTGTAAACAGGTTTGGTAAACACTTGTGGGGACCTTGTGTTTAGGTAATGAATTTACCATCCAAAGCAGTCCTTGAGTTTCTTTCCTGCTTTTTGTTCTCCTGCTCCTCCACTAGCTTCGCATCTAGCTTTCCATTCCTAATATACAAGCAGCTCGTCCACAAAGAGTTCTTCCCCGTCATTGAAATATTGCAAAGTGCTCCCAACGCTCCAGGCAGTGATTTCACAGTTGTCGAACGTCTGAACGTGCCCAATCGAAGTTTTATTTGGGAGTCTTTGAATCAAAACTTAACTCTGACTCCAGTGATGAAAAAGAAATGATTCTTAAGCAAATCTCGGATGTTTTAGTTTCAAAATATATTGGAACGATTGATTTTGCTTTCCATTTTGTCTGCAAATACAGACAGCTGACTGAGGCGCCATTTTGTTTGGTTCCTGGGTAGACGTCATCCGCAACCGTCGCCCTAGACTCCCTAAAACTTGGTCGTGGAACACTTCAAGTGCTACTTTAAGAGGGCATAGAAAATCGAGGATTCAAGCAAATTCAAACATTTTTGCAGCTAAATGCTTCAAGTGACAAGTAGATTCGATTTAGCGAAAAACAATTTTGGGGGTTAGGTGCACTTTAAATGAAATTTAAAAGACTGAAAGAAGAACACTTTTTTCAATAAAAGTTCTCCAAAAGACATCAAAATGCCGATTGAAGGTATATGTTGAAGCCAGGAAAGTTTTGTTTGTTTGTGTTTTCTTGATCTCAAGAACGAGACTTTCTCTGAACATCTCTGCCATAATAAACTTTAATTTTAATTTTGGGCACTCATTCGAAAATCGTAGAAAAAGTTATGTTAAAATATTCAAATGTATGTGTGCAACATTCTCCCATGATCAATACATTTCGTTGATGCATATTTTAAAATATTATTCCTTTTATTCTGGATTGGCCTAATGTATTGATAGCATCACTTGGGCACAATAGTTAGCCCTTTTTTCATCTTACTCCTGACCTTGTGACTAATTATGTTATCTGACCTGGTGGTTCAGATACGTTGACGATTCAAACGCGTGTGTATAAAGTCGACAGAGCTTGACAATTTCCATCGCCATCTTAATGCAGTCAACCCACATATCCAGTTCACAGTAAAGTGCGCCACACCCATGGACAGTAAACCCACCATCGCGTTCCTGTATACCAATGTATCCACCCTCCCCAATGCTGAGGTTTAGGTGCAAGTCTACCGAAAAGCCACCCATAGCAACAAGTACTTGGCATTTGATTCACACCACCCTGCACAACATAAGAGATCCGT
Organism: Catalaphyllia jardinei; assembly: GCA_022496165.2. Classification (NCBI taxonomy): domain Eukaryota; kingdom Metazoa; phylum Cnidaria; class Anthozoa; order Scleractinia; family Caryophylliidae; genus Catalaphyllia; species Catalaphyllia jardinei. The sequence goes on along the minus strand of CM042753.1, from coordinate 11,929 downwards.
TGTCAGCACGTTGATGTGCCGTGCGAACATCATCCCTTCTAGCAAGGCCCTGAGAACAGAGGAAACATCCCACGTCCAGGACAGCCTACTGGTCAAAGGATATCTCACCAAATTCATTGAAAATGCTGCCCAGCCAAGGTCAGGCCCACAAAACCCTTCATCCTGACCCTGCTGGCCTTGCCGTGGTACCCTGTGTTCAAGGGATATCGGACAGGGTGAAACGCACACTGCAACAGTTCAACATAAAGACTGCTTTTAAGCCTATACGCACACTTGCTTCTGTCTTCAAAAAACCGAAGGACCGTCCATGGGAAGGAAAAAATAGTAGGCATTGTTTACAGGGTTGAATGCAAAGACTGCGATTTTTCCTACAGTGGTGAGAGCAAACGGTGCTGGGCTTCGAGGAGAGTGGAACATGAACCCGCGCATGCCGCAAGTAAAGAGTCGGCAATCCGACATGCCGAAAAAAACACACACGACATCCACCCACGCTACGGCGAAATTCTCTAAAGGAATGAAACTAATTACAAGCACAGAATTTTTCTGCAGTCTTTACACTCAAACATTGATAAGAAGTCTGTGAACGAAAGAATGGAGTTCCTAAGGGTATATGTGCCGCTGTTAAGATCTCTTGGGAAGCGAAATATAAAGCAGTGATTTTGAATTTTAGATTCATTGTCCCTGAAGAAGGACTAGAGATACGGTTCGAAAATTTGGGAAAACCTTTCTAAGTTAAGATCAGTTTTAAACCCCCGTTTTAGCAACTTTATAAAATTTACTATTTTCCCTATACTTGGGTGTAATTTTCGCTTTGATCAGACCGAGGGAAGGTTGGTAAAATGGCAATTGAAAATGCTAGGTATAGTCCCACAAAAACTGTATCGAACCACCTTACTGTACTCGTTTTCATGACTGGGAAAAAAATTTCTGCACTAGATTCCTTTGACATGTTGTGTTTAACATTTCGTCACTTTGAAGTGGCTGAAGAAAAGATGTGTTAGTTTTGGTTCATTTGACCTTAAAATAGGATATTTGTACACTTTTATTATGCACTGAAAAATATAGGTCGCCATGCTTGTTTAAAAGTGAAAGAGCATTTGGCTCTCGAGTGTAGCTTGGAGGAAAGTTCTTTCGTTGTGTACGTGCACGCACTCGTTGCACGAAAATCTTGCGCAGTAGGGATGCACAATGCAATACTGAGGAATCACCTTAAGCTTTATTGTAACTTAACAATTTTGCAAGCAGTTTTATTACTTGTAATGCACACAGCTAAATGAGATAATCTGAACAGACATCATCACTTTCATCCAAACACTTACGACTCGCTGGGTTAATTGCTTCAAGAACAGGTCAGTTCATCTGTAAATCTAGGGCCCATAAAGCACGCTCAACTTGGCGTCCAAACACAGATACGCAAAAGTTTCGAAGGTCCAGCAAAGCACATTGATACTTTTTTTTATTTTCTTCAGCCTTACAGTGGACCACCTGTGAGCCTTCAGTTAATTTCTGAACCATTAGAGCAATGAAAAGTGAGAGACAAGTGCACAGTGGCAGGGAGGTTGGTTGCAAGTGAAAGATTGTGGAGATGTTATGCAAGGTAGCTTATCTCCAGACTTGCTTGAAAGGAAAAGTTTTCATGAAGTTTCTTATGTCACTGGATACTATCTGTCAGTGCGCATCAGATGTCATGCAAGTATTCTCACATTTGCATACGGGAAAAATGTCACTGTAATCTAGACATACGTACATAATATATATTTATTAGATAAGTTACTTGTTGCAAAGTTGAAAAGGAACACTTCACTAAGTGCCAGACGTACTTATTTCGATATCAGCTTTGTTCAATTTTTTTTTTCAATTCCCGAGATTTAACCCATTTTACGAGTTTAATAATGATCTCTAGAAACAAGCATGTAGCAATTCAATCGTCACTTCATTGTTGCATTGCATCAAACTGCATTACTGGTGAGTGTGCAAGTTATTTTTTGAAATAACTATGGAAAAGAAGTACAATGACATTAAGATTTAGTAGTAGATGTTGCAATGTGTTTAACGAAACCGGGGCCACCCAAACAATGATAACGTATCAGATGGCAGATCTGAAACTATATTTTTCAACATTTTCCAAGCCAGGCAATCATATGTCCTATATTGAAATCCAGCCAATGAAATGTACGTTACAAAACAATGAAATCTCAACTTGTTGGCTGTCATGTTTACGCGACTGTGGTGTCACTTATCAATAAATTGTCAAGCTCAAACCATTAGTACTTTCACATGCTTGAATTGTATTGTATGCTGGAACTTGCAAGGGGAATTCGGTTTGTTTAGGAAATACATGAAAAGAAAAGCTGAGGAAGAATGTCACTGGTAAATATATATTGCCAGGGGTATGAATATTGTCGTGGCTGTTTCAAAGAAACCCATGATATGATTTCTGAGTAGGGAAGGTTGCAATGGCGCCTTTTGTTTTTGCCTGAGTGATTTGACACCTTGAAGCTCTGACAATTAATTCCCTTCAGCATTCTTTAATAAAGAAATATAGGGGAATTTTTTTATTGTTATTTATTTGCTGGGTTTCTTTCCTTATTGCCACAAAGCTGTTAAAAAAGATAAAAGTTTTGAACAACTCTACAGTAGCTATTCAACTGGCCCCGGTTGTTGGAAGGCTGGATAACGCTATCCAAAGGATAAATCGCTATCCAGGGGATAGGTATTAACAAAACAAACCATGCTATGCACTGAATTGTAATTTATCGCGTGGATCCACTTTAAGAGCAACCAGGGTCTGGCCCGGGTTGTTCAAAAAGGTGGATAAAGCTATTCATTGGGTAAATCGCTATCCAGACTTAGTGATCTTTTGAGTGGGTACCGATAGCGTGCAAGCAGGGTCTAGTGTCTAGGTTCTTCACTGAAGCTTTTTTTATTTGCTTTTTGCTTTGACATGTGAGCCAGTGTCTTTTCACAGCTTCATCACTCGCGCCTCAGGGCCAAACATGAGAGCCTGCTCGCAGGCTAAGTTAACCATCTTTTGTTCAAGTTAGTCCTGGTGAGAGTGCAGTTCTTGTTTAGATCAAATTGGTCTTAGAAAATTGGTGAGTAGCACAATAGCACCAAGGTTTTTTGTTTTTTGCCCGAGTCATTTTGCACGCTGAGGTTGATAGTACAACACAGAAAAAAAAAATTGAAATGAAGATGGTAATACAATACACTGATAAACCAGAAAGGTAGCTCAAACTCCGAAATGTGCAACTTCTGAGAGGGTTAACGCGATAGTATTTCCGAAAACGGCATGGTGAATTTCATGGTATAAGGTAATGACAACCGAAAGCTGTGTAAAAATAGAAACATTATGCACAGACAACAGGGGCGTATTTTTTTTTGTAAAAATCTGTCGAAATATATTTTATGATTGTAAACAAAAGCTGTAACGATGATTCTTTGGGCTGTACGTTTACAGTGGAAAATCGTCATTGTAATGAATTCATCACGGTTGTAAATGTGAAATGTAAAGTAAAGTAACACGGTATTTTTGTAATAGTTCAACAATTTATTGACAGACACCGTAGTGAAAATTTCATTGTTTGTACTGGACATTAGATTGGCTGGATTTGAAGAAAGGACATTTGACTGGCTGGATTCTAAAATGTTGGAATCAATTGTCTCAGTTCTACAATCTGATTGGTTTTTCAATGTCTGGTTGCCCCGAGTTTCAGTAAATGCACTGTGATGCTAATTGTCATGTACAGTTGAACCCCGAGAACTCGAACCCTCGGTAACTCGAATTCCGCACTAACTGCAGGAAAAAAGGGTTTTCGTTGGATTCACTCGTTATATTTAGTGTAATTTTAACCCCTATAACTGGAAACGCTGCCGACTCAAAGGGATTTTTACTTCCCTTCAGGTACTTTTCTTTGTAATTAAATAACTGGAAATTTGGCTTATTGGGGCGCAAAAAGTAGAAAATGATCTTTGCAAATCGCTCAGTCTTTTTGTGAAAGTGAGATTTAGTGCTAACCACTCTGAATAGCAGCTATTTTGTATTTCATTTTGTATTTTCATGCTTTTGTATTGTTTCCTCGTTTTGTTTTGTAGTTTCTAAGCTCTTACATTGGTAGAAATCTTTCACTAAAACATGTCTAAGCATAAAACCTCGTTAATCAATTGTTTTTGGTCAACAACCCTAAAACACAAAACCCTGAAAACTCGAAGTAATTTCAACTTCCCTTGGCAATTGGAGTTGTCGAGGTTGAACTGTTCTTGAGGGTAGAGGCAAAACGTGGGTTGGGCCAAGACGGTAACCATACGTAAGTTGTGCATGTAGTAACATGCAGAACCTGATATGCATGCCGGGGAATTTTTATTTATAAAGTGGCACACCTGTGAACTAGCTAGATGTTGCTAACTGCTGTGAATAGCATAATATACAGTTTAATCAACACTGCAATAAAGACACTAGAAGTGCGATAAGACTAGAGTAGTTGTACACTAAGAACAGTCTTTTAAAAGCAATTTGTAAAGAGAATGTGTGAAAACGGAGCAATTATGGTCTGGCAAGGCCTACCAGTGGTTTATTTTCCTAAAAAAGAAGTTATTACAATAATGAAAAACCGTCAAAATTCTTGAAATGCCTGTCATTAGGACCAGAAGCGATGTTGTGTGTTTTGGCATCGCCGCTAAAAGAGATGCTATTGTAAGCTTGTACATGAGTACGATTGCAATATTTAGTCTGATGAATTCCCATTGCGTAGCACGATGGCCGAGTGCACGGTGTGTCACTGCCTTTTCTACGTAGTGTATTTGTGGTAGAAATGTATAAGTAAATCTGTTAAGCTATGGAATAAGCTGAATTGACTAAAACAGTTGAGCTGTAAGAGAACAGTAGTAACTGTAGATAAGTAAGTATTAACTGTCCTTTCGGAAATGTAATGTTACCTCCTTTTTAGATGAAAACAGGATGACAATAGCTCTGAAAAGTTGTGCTGTGTTTGTTATTGTAAGTGATGTCTGTCATGCTCGGACAATATTTTATTGCAGTAGAAATATAATTGAAATATAGCATTGTTGGGATGTTCTTGTTAGGCCTTTTGCCTGACTCAGTAGATGAGGCTATAAGTTAATACTGGTCATGGAAGCAGTGTTAATGTATGCACGTGTTCCATTCTATTTTAGTGTAGATGCATATTGTATAATGTTTGTTATTTTGTTTGGCATTTTACAAGATGATCTTCATGTTTTGTTTTGCTATGAACGTGATTGTAGTGAGAAAGGTACCCATCACTTTATAAGGATGAAAAAATTGGTATTATTATTTCAGAGGAGATTTTGAAATATTTCTAATATGAGCAAGAATCTTTACCTCGGAGAGAAATTGAGCCCCCTAGGTACGTTAACGAAACACATTATAAAACAGAAGTTATTTATTGTTATGCTTCATGCACAGTTGATGATTATGATGTTCTTAACCTTGATTAAATGTATTTATTTTTGGGAATGGTTCTATTAAATTTGCGGGGAGTGCTAACATCAAGCTCTACTAAGCAGTGTATAGTGTTCCATGAAGTAAGTCTGGTGGGCAAGTTTCATTTCCATCGTACCTTTTGAAGTCAAGTGAAGTAGGAATTCCATGCAAATAGCGAGGAATTCTTCCTAGTTGTCATAATGGACATCAAAGTGAAGAATGATGTTCGCAGTAAATTTTCCAATTTAGCAATTGGAAAGAAGCCTGAAGAAATGATGGCTTTAACGAGATTGAAACCCGTAACGTCCGTGATATCGGTGCGATGCTCTACCAACTGAACTATGAAGCCACACAATGGTAGCAAGGTCAATTTACTGAGTTCATATCTCCCGTGAGGAGTGAAATGATGTGAAGTGGATATGAAATAATTCAGGTGAGTTCCACAATGATGAATCCAGAGTAGTGCTCAACAATAATTGAGCGGTAATAACAATGTTTTTCTACTCAATATAGTTTCATATGGACTTAAATACAGCTCTGTTTCGTATACCAACAAAGACCTGGTCGACTAAAGCAATTGCAATTGCTTAAATTGGAAAATTGACTGTGATGATCATTCTTCACTTTCATCTACAACCCCAGTTCAAATCTGAGTTATTTCATATATACTTCACATCATAATGGACATCAGTCGAGTTGTAATGAAGCTGCGGAGTAGCATGTGGCGGGGCGGGTCTTGCGAATACGCCATATTGGTATTGGTATTCTGAGCCTAATGTAGGGGAGAGTCTGCGTAATTTTTTAATGATGTTACCCCGGCATGCTGCGCTACCGTAGCCATTTTCCATAATCCACTGCTACTCCGTAGGTATTCCCTATGTTCTGTTCATTTGTTAGACCATTTTTTGGATGTTCAAAATACAAAAGGTGAAGCCTTCTGTGCATAGCTTCCTTGGCCTTATCTGAGTACCAGTTGGGATGTCGATGAATAAACTTGACCTTGTTCGAAATGGAATAGTCCCCTGTCCCGTGGGCGTGTTCAGGAACGGAGGTCTGAATAAAATTTTTCTCGACGATAATGCTTATGGCATAGCCTTGTTTCAAACTTAACTTACCTCTTGCTTCTGTTTGAGGAATTTGATAAGCAAGTTAACGTTAACGTGTTGTCAGTTATTTTTCTGGATTATTTTTGTTCTGCTGTATTTCATTGTTTTTCTAAAGCGATAGAACTGTCCTAACTTTCCGCCATTGTTTGTGGTAAGAAGCATACCATCAAAAACAAGTTGATATGGCTCTGTTGTGGTTTATAGCTAGTTTCCGAGAAAACTAAAGTAAACTTTTCGAAACGCTACAAAATTCTGTGAATGAAGATTGAGGAGCCGCCAAGAACAACATTAACGCCTTGCGAACTGAGTACTTCCTTTTGAGGGGTGATTTCTGATCAGATAAAATACCTTTTTCACGTGTGAGAGAGTCCTTTTGGCGATCGTGATTGGATGGAGAAATTTCTGTATAAGTTTTTCTGTGCGATAAATTCTATGCGAAAAGCTCAATATAAAAGATATTTAAATGCCACTGCCCACCTGTTTGTTAGAGAAAAATTCAGTAGCAGAAATATTATTTGTAATTGACGTTACGTCTTCGATGGCATCCAATGTTGGTAGAAAATATGATGCCAAAAATGGCACCTAAAATACAAAGGCATGGTTTTGTTAATACAGAATGTGTTTTCCGTCGTGCTTTATTATTATTATACTTAATTGTCTTAAAGTGGATAGGTAGTTTGTTGCACCAAGAGCTATTAAATGGCATTTTGTATTGCATTTACTGGCCGCCTAGTAGGTGCAATTGCAATGGCCTAAAAACGTTTCTGAAACGAAAATCAGTGCACGTTGTTATTGGTGTATTGAAAAGTAGTTAAGTGTGTCCAGGAGAAAAGCATACAGGAGTTGATACAGCTCAAATCACCGACTTTGCTCAAACTTGGCACAAATGTTGGTTTTATGTGAGTAAATGATTATGGCAAAAACGTAAGTTAAAGTATTATATTCCCTTCAAGTTAGGGGGACCCCTTGAAAAACGGCCCTTTGTCACTAATATATGCATATTTAATAAACTGTCTTTGATTTAGGATTTCTTCAACAAGAAAGGCCATGTGAAAATGAAATCCACTGATTATACTATTATTAGTCTCAAAGGACAGATATTCATTTGAACCAGACAATTGGATTTCTCTCCGCTGCTCCACCTGAAGTAAGGTGCATATTTTGTAGAGTTGTGAATAGCTTTAAATTGATGGCAAATATCTACAAGGGGCAACAGCAAATACTCATTATTCTATCGTGGATAGTGAGTGCAATCACCAAAGTTCTCCAAAAAGTCATAAAATTAGTAAAAATTTTTGGGGACCACAATATTTTTTCCTTGCTGGCACACTGTTTACATAGGACTTCGGGATTTGTGGCCACTTTATGGACATTCACTAAAACACAGTGTTATGGTATTGCGTAACAGACAGAAAGATAAACTAAGAAACTCTTAAACAAACCCAAGTTATTTATTTAACAATACGAAATATTGTGGCAAGTTTGCGCCAAATCGGTTATTTTGAGCTGTATCACCTGCCTGGTTCTGCCTGGTTTTGTCATGGACTCTTCAATCGTGAGCGTACGAAAATCTCAGTCACTATGGAGTTATCGATGGGAGCAAGGATAATAGATGTCATGAAATCAGATTGACTGAGCGATGTGACGTTTGAGCAATGTACCGTGGTTCGTTGGTACTAAATGAACAGTGGATCAAGGTATGAGGGAGAGAATGGCGGTAAAAGTACCATAAAGTAGGGGAAAGGAATAGGTGATTTGGAATAATCGTGGGCAGGGTTAAGCTCCATTTATTGTTTGCTGGAATTTGTACCGTAAATAAAAGCACCGTTGCTGTTCCCCCGAAACGGGGCTTGTTAATATTGGTGTTATGTGGTTGCTAATTAAAATTGCTTTAAAGCAGTAGTGTGTAAATTATACATGACACGGGTCCCTGGAGTGTTGATAAACGGAACGATTTTCTTGTTACGTTTGCGGGAGAGAGTCCAAGTATAACTGGTATTGTGATGACATAGCATTAATAATGACAGTGATAATGGTACTAATAAGTTTTATAGCGTTAGTTTTATAATGTAGTGCTATTTGGCAAGGGAGCCTGTCAGGTGGAAGCTGCAAGACAGGTTTGTTGGGAGCTTGCGATTTGCAAAACAGTAGGCCTGGGTAAGAACACCTTGGTAAAGGCATTGTGATGCGAGGCAAGGAAAAACTGGGGGAAATTGTAGAAGCCGAGTCGGAGTTAACTTGTGTTAAACTAATTGCGCCGCCTGGTGGTTGAAGGACATCATAAAGTCTGGATACCCGCAAGTCTAAGCACCTGTCGAAGAAATGACAAGTGTTCTGCTCTTGAATCTGCTTAATAGCGCTAATTTGGCGCTCGAGGTGGCAGTTAGTAGTGAAAGGCAGATCGATTCAGGCGGAAAGTCCAAAGTCAGATTTCTTGTCGAAAACTGTGTCACCCTAAACTATGGCCTATCGGAAAAGATAGCGCAGCGACAAAGTTTGCGACAAGCTACCTGCTTTTGGACTTAGTATTTTTTCCCTTCTAGAGGCCTACGATGATTCCTTCGCAAACCACCTAACAACATTCCACATCATGTAAGCCCAAACAAAACATCCCAAACTCCATATCATCACACAACACAAACTTCTCTCTTGTTGCTTTCTCGAGAGTGAACACCAAACCCGACCCCGTAGCTTTGCCCGCAGGGAGGGCTCGTTCCTGCCATAGCACTTGGCCAGTTTCAATCTTATCTTGGAGTTCCTATATCCCCGATGGGGGCGCGTGCAGAAGTCGCCAACAAACTTAAGGACGAACTGTCGAACATCTCGTCAGCCCCACTTAAGCCATAGCAACGTATATACACTCTGACCAATCACCTCGTGCCCTCGATCCACCAGCAGCTCGACCTTCCCCGGACGACTAGTAAATACCTTAGCTGGACAGGCCTGTCAGATCGGCGGTCCGATCATGGCTGAAGCTGCCCAAGGACACGCCGATGGCCTACTTCGACGCTGAAGTGGTCGACGACAGCCTTGGGGTCCCTCTCTTCGATCAGTTAATCCCATTGCTAAAGTGCAAACGTCTATCCAGCCTCAGCGTAAGTGACGACCCGGTGATGCAGGGGTTGTTCGCCAGCCCTGTATAGGCAGCTTTCCTGCGATCGCAGCTAAAGCCGAGGTCCTACGCGGGGTCGGTTATCAGTGATAAGCAGTCCCTGCGTGACACTCTGGCTCAGACCCTCCATCGGTCTGCTGATGGTCGCGCGTTGGCGGCTTCATATCAGCTTCTCCGGCAACACCAGTGGCTCCTGGAGCCGCCACGCACTCTTACTTGGGGCGCTTACATTAGTGCAATTAATATCAGAGGCAAACTACTACCCACTCTGCTAAGAGCTTCGAAAGGCCGCCCATGTGCCCCGACCTCCTTGTGCCAGGACGGCTTCCCTTGGGCACATCCTCCAAGTGTATCCAAGAACGCACGCTTCGCGCGTGGCGCGTCGCAACAGAATCGTCGGGCTTGCTAAGAAACACGGAAACAGGAGTTTACTAATTTTTCGCACAATAACTATTGTTTTCACTTTTTCGTTTCCATGATAAAACGATACTTGAAAAACAACAGTAAAAATGAAATTGTTGACAGCATAACTTCAACCCGGGACACCAGACTCCTACGACATCACGATCTCCACTTGACCACCACAGCACCCCTGAAATCTAAGTTTTCCTCCTTTAACACAAACATCAGATTTCGCCACTCTTGAAAACTCTTGCTAGTGCAATATTGCTGGCATGACACAAGCGATACTTGCTAAATTTTAGAACTATTGTTGATCTCTCATTTTTTTTGGAAAATTTACACAGAATGTACCTGCACTAACATGCAAACAGCAGTTTACAAATTTTTTTCACAAAAATCATTGTTTTCACTTTTTCGTTTGTCTGATAAAACGATACATGCAAAAAGAACAGTAAAAAAGAAAAAAAAAGAAAATAAAATTGTTGCCAGCGTAACCTGAACCCGGGAAATCAGACTCCTATGGCACCACGATCTCCACTTGGCCACCACAGCACCCTGTGATTCCATATCCTATTTTCCACCTAATAACGTAATACAATTGCACTACAAGTAATCTAAGTTTTCCTCGTTTAACACAGATGCAGTACACGCATTACACACGCAATCTAGTAATACAAAGACTAACTCTCGAGTTTCATTGAAATATTAAAGGAAAAGCTCTACTTGCACAATGAATTCAACTTACTTTATTCTTAATTCCTACTTTACTGTTCAATACGAACTAATGAACAGATATACTAGTGCAAAAGAAGATATTTGCTTCGCTAACTTTCCACGATGTACGCGATTTTTTGCGTGGATTACTCGAACATTGTTAAACTCGTTAACCATCCGAAAAACAAAACTATATTTCGCCAGTAACGCATCAAAAACTCCTGAGAACTTTAGAAACAGTTAATAAAGTCCTTTTCCATTGAAACAAGTTGAATATAACACGAAACACTTGTTTGATAAACGGCTAGAACACAACAAACATACACACGTTCAAACACGAAGTTACTATCGTTCAAGATGGCACCCGTTGTAACTGTAAACAACAGACTTAAACTAGTTCTAACTCTCGATCAAACGATCTTTTGGTCATGAAAATCGTTCCACATACGCAAAAATGTACAAAACAACAAGAACACAATATCAAAGACAAAATAAACTAAACATGAGTGAACAATAATATCGGAAAACCACCACGACCATCGCAGTACAACTGCTCGTTGAGAACTACAAGTCTTAGTGCGGCTCGAAAACATTCCTGTTTATGCTATACATGGTGTCCATGAAATCACAAAGACTACTTTACTAATCTTTGGCAAAATAACTATCGTTTTCACTTTTTCGTTTGTGCGATAAAACGATACTTGAAAAACAACAGTAAAAATGAAAAAAAAAGAAAAAATTGTTGACACCGTAATTTGAACCCGGGACACCAGCCTCCTATGACACCACGATCTCCACTTGACCAGCACAGCAGCGTCTGATTCCACATCCTGTTTTGCACGTAATAAGGTATTACAATTGCACTACAAGTAATCTAAGTTTTCCTCCTTTAACACAGATATCAGACTTCGCCAGTCTTGAAAACTCTTCCTAGTACAATATTGCTGCCATGACACAACCGATACTTGCTAAATTTTACAAGTATTGTTGAACTGTCATTTTTTTGGGAAAATTTACACAGGATCTAACTGCACTAACATGCAAACAGGAGTTTACTAATTTTTCGCACAATAATTATTGCTTTCACTTTTTCGTTTGTCTGATAAAACGATACTTGAAAAACAACAGTAAAAA
>CM042752.1:29996169-30014999 GCA_022496165.2 Catalaphyllia jardinei | reverse complement strand
GAGAATAAACGAAAACGCTGCGGGTTTCTATCGCCGGTTTAGTGACGGTTTACGTAGGATCTGTAAAAGACCTGATCAGCCAAAAATAAAAAGACTAGAAAACAATGATGCAAGGCTAATTCACACATCGCACCTCCCAACACCCACGCCGTGGGTCACCACTGGTGGACAGATACCGAGGCTAATAAAAGAAGTAAACAATTACATAGCGAAATCGCGATTACTTCCCGAATTAGGCTTTGTTATCTTTGTATTTTGATTTTTTTTTAAACTTAGTTTGGTGACTTTGGTCCTTTCAAGACAAGTATCAAATTCACCTCTACCCGTCGACACTTTCCCAAGGTTGTTACCGCCTTCATTGACCTTCTTTTGCTTTCAAATTGTTCATGACTTTCAGCGCAGCTGGAGAACTTTGCGACTTTTATCTCTGGTAAACATCAGAAACGAGGGACATCATCAAATTAATCCCACTACAACAGGAAGTTTTGCAGGAAGCGCTCAATTTCTTTCTCTCAAGGCACCAGGTGACACTCTTGATTCGCGGGAAACTATTTGATATTTGATCCGGTCAAAAGAACCAAAACCACAATGAAAGCACAATGTGCTGCTGTTATGAGCAATAAAATGATCTCCAGGGTTAACTAGCACTGAATGAGTTTCTTAAGTTCATCAAAATAGTTTTTCTAACTCAGGAATAGATTTAAAATCTGCCACGTACACTAACGGAAATACGTACAGTCTTGTTACTTTGGAATGCCAGAGTCAACAGTCTTTAATCTTGAGAGTATTTGGGTTTCACTCACTCGAAAATCCCATCTGAGCAGAGCTATTTTAAACCAGCAACACGCCAGATTGTTACGTTCGTAACTTAACTCTACAGCTGATATTTTCGATACCTTTTCAAATGATACTATACAATTCATCCCGAAACCCGACGCAGTATAAGACCGGCGCGATCATCGAACAAAAAAGACCATTACGACACAAAATTCCGCCTCTTCCGAGTGTAAACGACACGAATGTCCACTCTATATGGCAGCCGGTGGGGCAGCCCTGTTTACCGTAATAAACATCTTGTTGATTTCGTTCTTATCTGTAAACTTAAGGGCGTTATTGACGCCAATCAAACAGCTCTCCGACATCATTTGACCCTTAGAAGTCTCGTGTTGCGGAATTCCGCCGAAACGATTGGCCAATTACTGTTTGAATATACCCTTTGTATGAGCTAAGCCAGTAAGACGATACAAATACCCGTCAAATACTGAGAAGAAAACCCGATTTTTCTATGACGACGGTCTCCTGTGGTTGAGGAAAAGTGATACTCGTGTTTCCAGATCAAAGGGAATGCATTCAGGGAATTTATATTCCGTCTTGATTTTTCGTGACCCTGAGAATTTTGCCGCGCGCAGAGAGCGGTCACTGTTCCGATTTCACTGTCTGCACTAAAAAGGATCACCATATAATTTTTCAGTGCGATCTCCGCTCCACATTGTGTAGTTACTTATTTGCCCGCCAAGTATTCATAGCAGCACTGTGTAATTCAAGGTGAGTTCTGGCGATGTTTCGTTGTTGAGGCATTTAGTTAGATTTCGCTCCCACTCTTACTAAACATGTAAGTAGGAACCTTTATGAAGTCAAACGCAATCCTCTGTGTATGTTTCAGGATGTTTGAACTCTGCATTCGACAATTACTATATATGATTTGATCGCATGTGGTTGTACAACTGCCAAGGCTGTGAAGAGCTCTGTCTGGTACAGTGTATTCACGCAAGAAACACCTGGGTATAATACGGAGTTGATTTAATGTGTTCTGCTACGTGATAAAAAGTTCATCTTTGGGCAGATTGCCGTGATCTGCATCGTGACCCATCCTGTACGAGGACATAGAGCGGAAACGTCACTACCACAGTCGCGTCCTAAACAAAACCCGATTAAATCGGCCAAGGTTAAAGAATTTGTTGTGTTCTAAAGCAGCGTATTTTCAAAGCGCTGTTTGCACTGGTGAAGAGACATGGATGAGTCAAAGCCGGAGATACATTCCGTGAGTCGTGCTCACGATCAGGAAACCCAAACAAACTTTGATGTGAGCCACAGGGAGCCATCGAATAATAGGACTGCTTCTATCGAGAGCAGACGACCACATGGTTATTCATACAGCCATAGACATGGACCATCATGGGGTACAAACCACTCCTATCGTTCATCGCCATATCCTGAATACTACCCTTATGAACTTCACTACCCACCTCCTCACATTCCACCACCTTCCATGCCAGTCCAGCATCACACCAACCACTATTATCCTGGTCGGACACCACATTGGCATAATCCTCCAAGCCCTGTTCTACCACCACATTTATCCCCAGTGCCTCATCCCCATCCTCCATACCCTCACTATCAATATCACCACCCGGACGGATTTTATTCGCGTCCATCTCAAATACCTGGAGTGGTCCCTCCAATGCCCATTTCTCATGAGAGAAGGCACACAGACTCAGAAATTGCCCGTCCCAAAGCAGAATGGCCACCTGGATACCAGCCCTTTGTTAAACCTTTAATACCATCAGACTACTTGGCATCACTGCACAGAAATCCAGGATCAGATTATGGAGGACCACCATCAACTGCAACATCACTGAGGTCAACGGTTATAGATCTCCAACATTCTAACTTTCCAAGCCCAAGACGGTCAGCAAGTATGAGTCGAAAACGTGCACTTTCTAATACCCCATCGTCTGTTGAGTCAATTGACTTGAATGCACTGATAAGGGGTTCACCAGATTCCTTGTCAGGGTACCTAGGACCAACCAGAGTGTCTTCAGCAGGGTCCTTTGGACATTTGAGCCCCATTGGATTTTGCACCTCTCCTGGTTCACGCCAGGCATCTCGCTATCCCACTGTCAGAAATGTGTTTATTACCCCTCCGCCCATTGCCCCTTCCCGATTACCAACACCGGCTTCCATGAGAGACGCAGTTCCAAGTTCCACAACTGGTGCTGATGGGACAAAGGAAGAAGCACCAGAGAGCATGAGTTGTGGCGAATCACCTAAAGTGTCAAGCATTAAAGAGTCAGAAAATGGCAACTGCAAAGAGGAAAGTATGGACATTTGCCCCCTTGACTCCACAACCTCGCCTGGAACTTCAGAAATAAAGGTAGCATGTTGTGCTTTGTATGCAGATCACTGTCACATCACTTATACCTAGAATAACATTGTCCAGGTACTAAGCAATACTAATTTGAACTCTATCCCGTCACAATTTCCCTACTGACAACCCCACAGTCTACAGTCATGCATATTAATCATAATCACATAATCAGGATGGCAATCTTGAAGTCTATACATGTAGCTCTGACAATTATACCACATATAGAAGGCAAAGGAATTCTGTGTGGGAACAACATTTTCATAATTTCCTGGCAGAACGGAGTGTGTCAAGCTTAAAATTGATTGTTACATTAACCTTCTCATGTTATAAATTATAACACTTTCGAAGTATTGAACATTGTCTGTCATTGTTTACATTTTTCCTATGTGCTTCACTCAATTAGCCAATTTTATTTTTTTGTTCCATTTTACTGGTAACTTATGTCAACCAAAGGTGAAAAAGAAGAGATAACTGTGCCAGTGTTAATAGCCATTTAATTTAATTTTGAATACTTCCCTGCATTGAAGCTGTATTGATTTAATATGAATAACATATGTAGGTTGGTTTACACTGAAAAAACCTTAAATATTTATATTATAGATAACTCTTCTTGAATTTTAAACAGTAGAATTAAAATGGTCTCTTTATTACAGTGGATTGCAACTAGGAGTTTAGGCAGGCTATGGTAATAATTGTTGTAGAATTTGAAATATTTTCTGACCTATGGGTGTGGGAGGGGGATTGAAAAGTAATCAGCATGATTTTTGAGTATTTGAAGTGTTTTAATCCTTGTTTTAAAGGAATGTACTTACAAGTACAGGACAGAAACCTTTAATTTATTACTAAAAAGGTTTTTGAAACTTTTCTTTCTCCAAGTCAGACAAAAGTAAATATTTTTCTAGTCATTCGCAGTCATTATAGAGAATTAAAAGATTGATTACATTGTTAGAATACTTGTGGTTATATGTGAACCACTTCTTGAAGTATATTTGGCTGGACTTTAATCACCTGGCATGTCCTGCTGTGCTAACCAGACTGTAAATCGCATGCAGTGGGAATAAGCTCATTATAAATAATTTTCATATCTAGTGCTTGATGATCCTTTTGAGTTCACTGGAAGTCGTAGCACAGTCTATGGCTGTTTATATATCACTTTTGAAACAAGATTTACATCTGTTCCAGTCCAATCTAATAGATTGGTAGAGCCTTGGCTTGTGATGATCAGTGTAAAAGCAGAAGTTCTTTAGTTGGGGTGGTCTGTTTGACAGAAACATGTTTTACAAAATGAGTTAAGATACAATAATGCTGTCCGTGACTCTTTTTACCCTCATAAAGCAAATAAACAGGTTTTGAAATCCCTTTGAAAAAAAGATGAGAAAATTGGCATATGTCTTTTCACCACAAGAAGCAAAACAAAATGGAGGTTTATGTCATCAATTGCTTTTTCAGACACAGGCCACTGGACTGAATAGAGTACAGTGTAACATCACACCCTCTCCTGACTGTCAATTCTGGCTTTCCGAGGGGTAGTGATTATTTCTCAATCTGTGTGATAGCTTTTCAATACATTTAAGTAGGAAAAAAGAAATATGTGAAAGTAGTCAGGTGTTGTTTTAAGTTTCTGTAGTTGATCTGCGAGGGGAAAGGTAATGTTATGTCTACTCTGTTATCCCTCTATCAGCTGGCAAATAGATACCCTACAACTGATCGTATTAACTAAGCATGTCTGCCATTCTCAGGTAGTAAATAAGGTGCTGTTAGACAATGAAAAAGAGATTTGATGGAAGATTAACTTTATGTAGTTTTACCAATTTTGAAAGTTTTGAAAGATAATAAATTAACACTTTTGTACATAATTTCGAGTCAATTGCAAAACTTTACTCCACAATGATGATGTACATTCCCTGGCAGAAAATTGAAAACAGAAACATAAAATAGGCTTTCTGAAGTGATTAGGACAACTTCATAAACATAGTAAAGACATACATTAAGTCTGAAGTTCCTTTAAACAGTTCTTGTTTGTAATAACTGAAATTTATGACTCACGCTGATGCAGAAAATTTACTTAAAGTTTTATTGATATTTTACATGTACTTTAAATTATATTGTTACAGGCCTCCTGTGAAGTATTTTCTTTACATAACTTACATTAGCCTCTTATTTACTGAATTCCTAGGTGGGATAATTATCATGTATATAACAAGGTATAAGTTTGCAAGAGATAGCATCTTTAACAAAGTGACATTGTGAAATGTTGATAGCTAAGTGCATTCAAATACATTATGTGCAATTTAAAATTTAGTCACACCTAGTAACACACAGTTGAAACCAGGTATTAGCTTTATTTCTCACAGTAAATGGAAAATGAATTCAGTAAATTAATCTATCATTTCAAACTTACACTCTGCAAAGAAAGAGCACAATATCAAAATATTAAGACTCACTGTAAACTGAAATGTTGACTGGATTATCGCAGTCGCCATAGACTTTTTCATGTCATCAATCAATTTGCGTAGAGGCTCTAAAGCCTTCTCCAACAGTTTCTTGAATTCTTCTGCCATTAGACCTCCCATAATGGTACATAGATGACTTAACACAACATGTAACACGAAAAGAGAAAAAAAGAAAGGGAAAACACAGCTTTGGTAAGCTAAATTCAGTTTAAATTCAACGAAGCCCAAAACTCGCTGCCATCTTTCTCACTCAAAGATTATTAGCTACTTATGTTCTTATTAGCAGTTTTATTTCACTTTTAATTGACCTGTAAAGTAGTCGTTTGTTTATTTCTGTCACCTCTCTAAGTCCTTCTTTTATAGTTTAACATATAGCTGTTACTAGTTGCAGTAAAAATTCTGCGCTCTTACATTACTGTTTTGTATTCATAAATAATTTTAACTATTTTAGACTTCCTTTATGTCATATAAATACAATTTCATATTGTTTTTTTTTTCCTGTGTGTGCATTTGTGCTCCAATCTTCTTGCTGACCTTATTTTAATTTTATTTAATGCTGATGTTAACTGGCTGCCTGGCTCCACTAGCCCTTATGGTTATTCCAGGCAGCTAGTACTCTAATTTTATTTTCAAAAATTTTGTTCAATTGTGTAACTTTTTGTGGTTTTTGAGCAAGTATGTGTGAGTACAAATAAAGATTGTTGTTGTTGATTAAGCATGGTTCATCTGACAGTTAGCCTTTCACAGTCTGTCTGAAGAAAATATCAATGGTCAGCCTTTGTATTGTCTCACAATTGTCACCAGCTGAACTTTGACTAAACCAGGAAACTAGTCAATGCGTGTCAAAAAATATTCTCAATGTTCCTTCCATCTACAGCACGAAGGTTCAGATAATGAAGGTGAGGAAAATCAGACTGAGCTAGATCAAGAGCATGATATGACATGTCACTGGAAAGAATGTCAAATGCAGTGTGAATCACAGGACGATCTTGTCAAGCATGTCAACGCCGATCACATCAAAAAAGATCGCAAGGACTTCACTTGTTACTGGGATGGCTGCACAAGAGAGAAGAAACCCTTTAAGGCTCAATATATGTTGGTTGTACACATGCGTCGTCACACTGGGGAGAAGCCACATAAATGCACTGTAAGTCAGAATATCGGACAGCATAATATGTTCTGCAGCTGTCATACTTCCAGTTAGTTAAAAAATAACTTGTCATTAGTGAGATTCCTAAACTCCCCAGGTCAAAAAGCAATTTCTCTTGACCCTTTAAGCCCCCTGAGAACTGTACTTTTCTAAAATGATCACAGATTAAAAGACCATGAGTAATATGCCAGTGGAAAGGTATTGTTTGGGATATGTCCTAAATCAGCACAGCAGACATACAAGATGTCCCAAATTGAATTGACGAGTCTGCAAAGCGAAAAAAATTAAAGAGATTGAAAAAATACCTTATTCCTTGTATATAATGGGTATACCCCTAAACAATAGCTAAAATTTGCAGCTCTAGGTGTGATTTTTTTATTCACTCGACTTTGTAAAGCACAAAAGTTTCAAAAACTTGAGCGGTGGTCAATCAAGTCTAATTCAGGGGGGGGGGTTGATTTTATGCGTCCAATGTGAAGATGTCTTAAAGATCTTTTTGGTGTCCAAATTTGAAACGATTAGGCCAAACATTAAGCTTATTAAAACATTTTGTGCCACACTGCACCTGCCATAAATGCCTTTTCAATGCCACTATTGAAAATAAGTTGTCACAAGTCAATCTAGTCCCTCCAGTTAATCTTGTTTTCTTTTCTTTCAAATGTTACTTCTTGTTACCTGTTCTTTCCTCTTGTTTCCTCCTGTTACCTCTCTGCCTTACAATGATTTTTTGCAAATAACGAAGGTTGCTTGATGTGTTTGTAAAGGTGGCAAAAACCAGTGAACATGTTGGGCTAATGTCAAAGCTATGCCACTCTGTACCTCGACCAATACTACTGAATATCTATAAGTCACTAAGTCATGGTCTTGTTGCCTGGGGTCAGGCATGCAAGACTTACAAAATTCTAATTCTTCAGAAAATAGCTCTTCGTTTCCTGTACTTCACTGACTGGCACGGCCATACATTTCCTTTTCCCTCAAAACTAACATGCCTAACATAACTTTTCTTTATTACGAGTCCAGATCAACCTTAATGCAGGATATCAATAACAATAAAGCCCCAGTAAACATGTTAAATTTATTTCAGAAAACGTCTTATATGTACTCATACAATACACCATCATCTACGTCTGAAAGGTTTTATGTTAAAAGTTAGCGATACTAAACAATTCTCTTGGGTTGGAGTAAAGCTGTGGAATAAGATACCAAGCTACATAATGAATCTTCTAAAGAAAGCTTTCGAAAGAGTACTCTGCAAATTTCTATTTGATATATTAGAAATAAAGTATGACTTTATTGAAATCCCCTGATTATTAACAAAGTAGGTACATAGCTTTTCTTGTCTTTATACATTGTATGTCAGTAAGCGCTGTATTAATTCAATCACTTAACTTCTGTGTTTAATTTATTATTTAGTTGCAATCTGCAAGGTTTTCTATAAGTTTAAGGTTTTTTGTTTTTATTAAATTAGATAATCTGTTTTATTTATGTACTTGTCTTGCCCCTCCACGACAAGCTTTCCAGTTATTTGCGCGGCAAACTGTCTCACTTTTGTATTTTTATACAAAGAATAAACAATTAAGTGGTAAAGTGGCAATACTGTAACAAGGTTCACCTGTTAAAAAGTACTGCAGCAGTCTGACAAGCAGCAGAATCTCTGTTTCTCTTGTTAAAGGCCAGCAGTGTCTATGTCTTTATCTTCTCTTTCTTTCGTCTAGTACGATGGATGCACCAAGGCTTACTCCAGACTTGAGAACCTCAAGACTCATCTCAGATCACATACTGGAGAGCGACCATACGTATGCGAGGTGGAAGGGTGTAATAAAGCCTTCTCTAATGCTTCGGACAGAGCAAAACACCAAAACAGGACACATTCCTCAGTGGTAGGTAGAGTTTAAGGTAAAGGTATGGTTATGTCAGTGAGTTTTGGTGAGCCATACTGAGAGACTGCTGATTTTCTCTGGCTTCTGTAGCATGAAGGTCTACTTTCTACTGGATGGGATGCCGGTCTATTGAAGGGTCAATCACAGGAGACTACTACACAATGACCGGGGAGGACTTGAACCTGCCCTAGTGCACTAACCATTCCCCTACCTACCAGTTTGGGTATATCTCAATTGATTACTTGAATGGTGGTCGTAGTGGCATTGGACTACAGATTAAACAACACTGGGACTAATGCGTACCGGCTAACTGTTTGAACAACCGGACAGTCATTGCAGGAAATGGGTGCTACCCTTAGAATGACTAGTATATCCCAACCATACTGGAGAAACTGGGATATATAGGCCAAGGGTTAGGCTTAGGGTTAGTGCTGCTTTGTACTGACTGCAGACTATTATAATGTACAATCTTGATACAGTGTATCTATATGTGTTTATAGATTTGCAGTACTGTAGACATCCTAATTATATAGATACTGTTATTCATGTCCTCAACTTGTTAAATCCGCTTTGTGTGTACAAGCTTAGTACAAATTGTAAAATTCTAACCAGCAATCACCTAGGCATGACACTTTAAGCAAATAAAAGTACATTTGCCTCAACAAGTCCTCCTCATCTTTCAGAAACCTTATGTCTGTAAAGTGCCTGGGTGCCCAAAGAGGTACACTGATCCTAGCTCATTGAGAAAGCACACCAAAACAGTTCATGGTGAACAAGGAATCAAGAGAGTAAGTTTGGAATACAGTGTTGTACCTTTTACAAGGTTTTTTTTTGTTTAACTCTAAAGGAATGATACAATTTCCGCAAGTCAGTTACACTGTATACCTCTTGTTTTGCATTTCCAAATGCAGAGTTACCTTCAGAGGGTTTTGGTGTCCTGCAAGAATTTATCAGTCTTCTTGTACTATCAATAAAGTCACCACTGTAAAACGTAAGCACTTTTTAGAAATCCCTACAAGAGAATGCCCTCACAACTTCCTTTCTAGAATAAGCCTGATAAAATGCCTGTCAAAGCTCACTCACTCGGGCCTTGTAGTTACATGGACAAGAGTTTATTGTATCGCTCTAGTAATTGCTAAGCTGAAGCTTTTTAAGGAGGCTCGAAAGGGGTTTTAGCTGCACGTGCGTGCACAAACACGCATCAGCAAAGTGAATGAAAATTAGCCAACCAGAAGTTAAATCTTGTGTAAAATCACGCAAACCAGAAATAAAATCTGCAGAAAATATTTGTTTCTATCTCAAAAATTTTGATCGGTGACCTACATCTTAATTTTTTGCATGCAAGCACCATTCACGATGGCACAAATATAAAAGTTTTGGAGAAAATTATCTAGTAGAATTTTCTGTAAGCCATAAATCGCATTTTCTTTAAATATATTTAATTCTACTAGATAATTTTTTCCCTACTGAGAATTTAGGGAACTTTCCAACAAAGAAATAAAAACAATAGGTCACTGAATTAGTTTTTCACATAATTTACAAAAACTGAAATCTAGTGGACGTTTTTGTGCACCTTGTGCATTGCCATGGTAACTGATATGATGTCACAAGTACCCTCAAAGTATAGCCCAGCAATAGAGTTGCAAGGAGACATATAGTTCGCCCTCACCATTAAACATCCTTCTTTGTAACCTTCCATCTTTTCACAAACACTGCAGCAATGAAAAACCCTTTCGAGACTCCTGCACCTATAGTACAGGCCAAAGGGATTCCATCATTACAGCATATGTATGACATGCAAATTACACGCAGTGACCACGCACTTAAAACATGCAAACAGGCAAACACACACAAATGCATGTAACAAATTACACACACTAGTGGACTAGCTTGATATTGCTTGTAAAATGAGGAGTCATTTAACAGGAAATCATCAAGTGCATGTAATGAGAACAAACATTAACAGTGCATGTAATGAAAATAATTCATTTTCCATACTGGGCTTCATTGTGACACCTTCACTGCCTTCTTGCTTTCTGTCATTATAATGTAAACATGTCATAATAGAATCAACTAAGTTTCTTTAAACCGGTTAACCATAAAAGTTTTTTTCTCGATTTCATACAAGTTACGAATGTAGTAATGTCCTTTTTTGCAAAATACATGCGAATGTGTGTATAAATAACAAATGATTTCTTCTTTGAATTTAAAAACAAACATCAAGCTAAGGCAGGTTATTTATGCCAATAAATTGACCTATCGTATTCAAGGCACATATTTTTGTTGATCTGATGGTGGTCTGTCATGTGACATAACAGCCAATCATGTTATTAGGGTGTTATCTATCTGCCAGTATGAAAGATGGGTCACATTCTCAAATATTCCCTCTTGCTTTCATCATCACAGCGAGTATATCTCTGATGTTATTGGCCTGCTGGGAGGTCCATATAGTGAAAAACTGTGACAAAGGTCTTGAAAATGCTGTCGGATGCCACAAGCTGAGGGCAGCATTTTCAAGCCTGAGGTCACAGTTTTTCACTCTGTGGACTGCCCCTAAGCTGGTAATAACATGTTTTAACCTTTTTTCCTGCAGTAAATTGAGAGGCTGCAGGCAAGGGTATCCCCTAGAGTTTTTGGCCAGTTTTGAAAGTGCTCAAAAATAGCTCAATTTTGACATGTGGGCTTTGTTTTACCTGAGAAACATTGCTCTGAAGTTTTTTTTCGCTGGGTTGCTCTTCGTTTTTGATAAATAATGTACACAAAAACCTCGGTTTTCCAAGAAGCATCTTTTGGAGATCTATTGTTCAACAAAAAAACAAAAGAAACCTTATTTTTATTTTGTTGAACAGCAAACAGGCAGAGTGTTTATATTTATAGTGTATGCAGTCAAAATCAAATCCCACAAAATCATAGCTGTTTTTTAAGTAAACGGGAATGTAGCAAATAGGGCAGAAATCTGGGAACAGATCGATTACATCGGTTATTGTGATGTGAAACACAACATGTTAAGAGATTGAACATCAAAGGAAATACCGTCAAACAAAAGAGATGTGATGCACTAGAGCTCTGTCAACTGGTACCTTTTATAGTACCTTATGCTTTTGAGTACATTGTATGCCTGCCTGGTAGTAATGAGAGGCATCATAAAGCCTTGATAAACCCGTAAGTCATCAACACGTTTTAATGAAGCAAAATGTTCTGAAACTCCAAATGCAGCCGATATCATTGATTTATCAGCGTTTGGAGTCAGATCGATCCAGACAGCGAAGTCTAAGAGCAGCTTTTGTCCAACAAAAAACCCTAACATGACTTGTGGCCCATTTGCCAATCATTGCTAGTGTAAAGTTTTGGAAAGCGAGAGGTGGTTTTAGACTTATACCGGTATGTCTTGTATCGACTCGTCTTCCCGCATCAATTGAAATTTTGTGCAAAGTTGAAGTTGTACAACAAAAAACAATTATTTCTGTCAGTCGTTGCAAAGCTCTCAAATCAGAAGATGGCAAGGAAATTTGTGCACAGAATTTCTCTCAAATACAGCAATGATCAGAGAGGTAAGCTAGACTGAAATTGACTCAGTTTTTACTTAAAATTGTACAGAGAGAGAAACACATGTAGGATTATGCACCATTACAGTGTCGAGCAACAAACAGCCAAAGAAACTCTCACAACGTGACAAAACTTAATTGAATATACTTATGTTGACTTTCCTTGTTATCTAAAGGTGAATAGAGAAAAAGTTGTATTGATTAATCGTCTATGGAAGTGTAAAGAGGGCAAAAGATTGACGATAATGGCTAATTCATTTATGAAAATTAAGACCGCCTGCTGTGGCAGTCTGGATGAGAAAACTGTTGTTTCAGGAACCAATCAGATGGCATAATTTGTAGAATTCCACCTAATTCTAACCCTAAGGGCAAAGACCAAAACCTGAAATGTTTACATTACCAGCAAATATTTGATACTTTAAAGAAGCCTTTTAAGCCTTATAATTATCTAATTTATCAGCATTGTCATGCATCTTGTTTCTTGCTCATTCCTACTGAATCTGCTAGATTCCACCCGCTCACGAGCTGAGAAAAAGATAAGGTGCATCAAATTATACACAAATCCATGTAATTACAGGCACAGTAAATATTTTGTGTGTAATTTCAGGCACCTTACACACATTTTACACATACTATACTACATACATTTTGCACACAATATAATAATACGACTGTAGTTGCTGCAATCCCTTTGGCCTGTACTTTACTGCTACTCTCTTATTGAAAACTCACTTTAGAGCAGTTTGCCAAATTGATTTAAATTGTTAATTCACTCTTATTACTTCAATATAAAATGTAATGTACCATTTTGTTAATAACAGCTGAAAGCAGAAGGAGGCAGAGAGAAACCACCATCAAAACCAGATAAAAAGGGAAATGCAGCTCCTGAGAAAGGTCAAGGAAATCAAATGTCTGCCAGTACCTCACAGGCTGCACAGCCAGTGAGCAAACATGTTGAAGAACCTTTATCACCAGGAATGGAAGGATCAAGCAGTGCAAGCAGTGTGGTCCAAGGTGGAAGTTGTTCTCAAACATTTGTAGGTAGCAGTTTTGAGGGCGATGCAGTTTCTTCAAGCTGTGATAGGACCCCAGGTGTGCTTAATATTCCATCCAGCCAAGACAGTCCAAGAAGTTTGGGGCAGTCCACATTAGGCATATCTCCAAGGAGTCCCCCATTTGTAAGCCATCTTCCAGATATTTTGGAAGGGGATTGGGAGCCTGCAGAAAATGGTGCTGTGACAGTAGCACAATCTGTTGAAGCCAGACCTCAATCCCAGAGCTTCAACCTTCCAAAGATTGATGTCCACAAGAGAGATGTAGAAGATTGGGTGAATGATGTACACAGACGAATGAGCCAAACATCACGCAGATCAAGTGAAGGCAGCCATTTATCTGTGGACCTTGCTGGTAATGCAAGTAGAAGATCAAGCCAGGAAAGTGGTTGGTCTTCTTATGGAAGTCGTCGATCCAGTCAGGCGAGCCCCTTTCCAACCACAAATACTCAAACTCAAGAGGTTATACCCCATTTCCCCAATGGCTACAGTGTTCCTCCACTACCAAAAGGGATGACTCCTTCACATCGTAGACCACATTTACACCCAATTGATGGAAATGATGATACTCTCCGTCGTACCAGTGAGACAAGCACTTGCAGCAACCAGAGTGCACCTCACAACAGATTGAGCCGTAACAGCAGCGGTTATGGAAGTCAGTCAAACTTGGCCATCATCCGAAGCCCCATGTTCCACAAGATCCCACCTTCATTACACTTGCTACCCCAAAGAGTTACCAGTACATGTGCTGATGCCACTAACAGAAGGAAAAGTGACACAGTGATTTGTGAGGCAGATAGTTCTGGAAGCTACCTTCCAAAAAATGGCAGGGGTGAGCAGCGTCGTAGCAGTGAACCCATCAGACAAGCAAGAGTACCAGTTGCAAGGCTTGAACCCCAAAGTGTGTCCGTTAATAGACAAGCTACACCTACGCCAAATGTAAATGAAACAGAACTGATTTGTGGTGAGTTAGATCCAAAAGAGTTTGATGCATACTTAAATCCACAAGAGGAAAAGAACCTCGAGTCAACTCCCCATATGCACCCTCCACCTGGGAATCAAAACATGAGGCAAACAAGAAGGTTGTGTCATTATCCTGAGGGAGACCTGAGAGCTCAGCAGTCACAGCAACAGCAACAGCAACCTAGTTTACAGACTGTGCATCATCGACCTCAATCCCTCTTCCCATCACCACCCAACCCTTCAATCCAACAAGATCCACAGTCTTGTGACTTGAGAAAGCCTCAAGAAGGGAACTGGCCTCCGCCAAGGTACAGAGGAACTGGTCAGCAGTTTAGTGCAACTGAAGTCCATAATGGTTTCTTCCCACCATCAGAAAATGTAACTTATGATACTGCAATGCAGACTTCTAGCCAGAGGAGCCCGTTTGAAATGGGAAATTATGAGGATCTGATGGTGTCAGGTATTGGTTCACTATCCACTGACAATGCTGATGTATCAGACTTTGTTGGAAATGGGAACATGGTTGTTAACGATATGAACACTCTGTTAAATTCTCTTCGTGAAGAAGAAAGATACCTTGAGATCTGTCAAAATTCAAGAGGTCAAGTAGCTGGAAGCGCTATGTCAATCTTTTAAATCCACTCTTCTTGTATTGCAGTGGTTGATCTATACTCAGCTATAAAATTATGTAGAGGTAGGTGGGTAGAGTAGAATGATTAGCCCATCTGTCAAAACAATTACCAGTCTGCTCATGAATTGAGTGTAACTTAACTAGGGGCCCTTCAAATCATTCAGCCAGCATGACACTATCATCAAATCCAAATATTGATTATTTTTTAGCAACAGCACATAATTACTAATCACAAGGATTGTCATAATAGTGAAATTAGTACACTGCGTAAAGGTGCCATCCACTCAGGAGCCTCTGAAAAGGAGGGAGAATGAAGATTGCTTCAATATTATAGATAACTTTGATTAATTATACAGTGGAACCTCAATATCTCAGACTTAGATATCTCAGATTATCCCCTACCTAAAACCCAAATCACTCTCTCATAACTTCCATTGTGTAATTCCAGAAAATATCCATACCTCCCCCACAGAAGGGATTTTTTCTAAGACCCCCCACCCCTCTGGAATTCCAATTAAAGGATAAGGTCACTCCAAAAAGCATAATTTATTTGTCATCACCAATAAAAAGTTTAAATCGAGTTAAGTTACTCACTGAAGTTTCAGCTTCTAAAGTGCCTTCTACCCTGAGAAATTTGTCTTCAAAGAAGCCTCAAATTTGGAACCGACAGCCGCCATTTTGAAGCAAATGCTTAGTGGCCAGGTCGGGCTAGGCTGCTAAGCCTGACGTCATCGTTGCTATTTGTTTACTCGAGGTCATGGCTGATCTTCAACCTTACCATTTTGAGCCAGAACGTGTTCCTAATCCTGAGGTTAGCTAAAGCAATTTAAATGAAGAAGTAAACGATCGGTTTGAAGGCACATTTTGGTGTTCTTGTGAGCGATGTCAAATAATGCCAACGCAAAAAGAACGTGTTTGTCACTGAGAACAGCCAGAGGAAGAAAACAAAGTTCAAGGTACAATTTTAAACTTATACTACATCAGTTGCAGTAAATGGAATGCAATTTTCTTTGTAAACTGCTTTAGATATTGAAAGACGATTTAATAAAGCCGTAAGCAGTTATTTTTTACGTCAACTGTTTGTGTTTTGATTTTCGCTGTGTCTAACTGCCCAGCAGCCGGGCCAACCTTGTTCCCAGGGTCTCTCATCTAACCTGAGGCTGTTTAGATGAGAGACCCTGGGAACGAGGTTGCAGCCGGGCAAGATCTTAAAGGGACTAAATGCCTGGCAGCCGAGTCAGAAATTTTCACAGCATTTCCACTGAAAGATTCTTTCAAACCTCTTGATGGTATTTGACGAAGTAACCAAGCTTGTGTATACTATAAAATCGGCATGTGCTTGACACTTAGAAAATTTACACTTACATTGGCAGTTAGAGATATTTAACGAATTGCTACAGATAGCTTCTTTTGAACCTAATGAGAAAATGCAATGTTTGTTTAGAATAGCCAGGCGATTCTAAAAATTATTTGGGATTTGTAGTGGCCGAATTCTGCAAGCTTTGCGTACCATAAAATTGCAATGGTCTCTATCCGACTGCCGGTCACGGTCTCAAATAGTCTAAATACTCGGCCGGTAGTCATAAATATTCACTGAATTCTGACTGAAATCCCCAATCAAACCTATTAAAGTATTTGGTGTTTCTTTAGAAATGTTAGGCAATCCTAAAAAGTATTTTGGTTTTATAATTACATTCGTTGAATTCAGTGAATATTTCGGACTGCCGGGCGTTTAGTCCATTGAGACCTTGCCCGGCTGCGGGTCACTTAGCCACAGAGAAAATAAAAATACAAACAGTTGACGTAAAAATAACTGCTTACAGCTTTATTAAATCGCCTTTCAATGTCTAAAGCAATTTACAAAGAAAATTGTGTTCCATTTACTGAGCATTTGTTTCAAAATGGTGGCTGTCAATGCCAGCTTCTTTGGAGACAAATTTCTTGGGATAGGATGCACTTGAACTTTGATGAGTAACTTAACTCAATATAAACTTCAGAAGGGGAGTGGTTCTACTCCTGATTTGACGTCACAATCTACTTTGCATGCATGTTTACAAAGAGTTAATGCAATGTAAATCAGTTTGTGACTTCAGATCAGTAATAGACCCACTCCCCTTCTGACTCAGTCATGAACAAAAGATAAAATGGCAGGATTTGATGGAAGAAGGAAAAAATGGCCAGAATGTGTTTCCACAGGGGCAAAGATTCATTTTAGTGAAAAATATTTTTGGGGTTAGGGCACTTTAAAGTCTGGGTCTGAGTTCTTGTGGTCTGAGGTTTTGGGGTCTGAGATTTCGGGGTTTTTACTTCTCACTGTTTGATCAATGTGACAGCAATAAACGGGAAAAGATAAATATCGCGCTCCTTTCTGGCTGCTGTCTGTGAAAATTGCATAAGAGTGTAACATCATAACCTCACTCTCTTTCCCCCAGCCTTAGCTCTCAATAAAATTCCACTGTGTCTATCTTATACTTGTTTAGGGCTGAGTGGCCTTTTTTTCTTTCTCCCAAACTGTATGGGGTTGGATCCTTTGGGTGTTGCATGATCTTTTGCATGCAACAACTAATGGCACAATGTGTTATGGAAAAAAAAAATATGCTAGTCGTGAGCTTAATTAAGGCTCAAACTTGACTTGCTACTGTCATGGATAGATTTACAGTACTGTCTAGACCATCAACTAATACAGACAATAATAATTATTAACACTGTAAATGAAAGAAAATATGAGACCAAAATAATAACA
Source organism: Catalaphyllia jardinei (assembly GCA_022496165.2). Lineage (NCBI taxonomy): Eukaryota > Metazoa > Cnidaria > Anthozoa > Scleractinia > Caryophylliidae > Catalaphyllia > Catalaphyllia jardinei. The sequence goes on along the minus strand of CM042752.1, from coordinate 29,997,434 downwards.
TAACAATCAAATAAGGTGTTAAAGACAGCTGTAGGACCAACAAATACTGATATTTCATGAAAAATACCGCGATAGCTGGATGGTCAACAAAGTATACATTCGATAAAACTTCAGGAGACATGTAAATTTCAATACTTTATTTGCACACATCTTTTAACAAACATTTGAAAACCTTTGTTGTAGCGTGAATACTTTAGCAATAAGTTGACTCCCCAAAGCATGCATACTTCATTAAAAACAGATTTCACTTCATGGCTTCAAAAGAGATGAATGTGGGGTTGATGTTACATTATATTACGTATAAATGTCACTGAAGAGATAACAACCCAAGACATTTGTGTTAATGCAGTTTAGCATAGCTTGGACGTGGAGTTCAGAGTACTTTACATGTCCACATTTGTGGAAGTTTTCTAGTGTTAGAGAAAGTTCACTATTGCACAACACCTTTACACTGTGATTAAGGCACAGTCTGTTAATTCCTGTTAATGTATAATTGTATTCTGTTCCTTCTGTGCATTTGTGTGTGATCCAGAGAAGGACAAAGAAGATCAAGTAGTAACTGGACCACATGATAAAGGACAGTCGCCTCTAAGGGAGTTCTTTGTGATCCTTTAGAATGACAAGTGTAAAAGAACTGTTTGAACACAGCTCAGTTTTGATAGCTTAACATAGTTGTAACCTTATTAACACTGTCTATATTTACGAACCTTGGAGCCACTTGCTACTTGTATCATTAGCTTAGTAAAGCATAACACAATACATTAAACTGCTAACTTCAAATGACAGTTTTCCAGTAATGACTATATTAAAATATATTACTATTCAAAATGATTTAATTCACACACGCATTAAATCTGTACCAGTTTTGTTGGGAATACACCAGAGGTTTGGTAATTCTTGATGCTAGACTTGTCACTCATGGAACCAAAGAGCGACTATCAATTTTTCCTGCTGAAATAAAACATTTTGCAGTGAATATCAATGCTGAAAAACGATGTTTGAATGTCATCTTGACATCAGAGTTACACATGCAAGTTGGAAATAAATATGACAGCAAAGTTTTGTATTTTTTATCTATAACCACAGGTGAGGACAGGTGTGAATAATTTCATGGGTGAGTTAAGTAAAAATTGTTCAGAATAAATTTTGGTGTTAATACCAAAGTCTTTGCATCATATGAATGTTGTGCCATGTAGCACTATGAACACAAATGATGTAACAGAGAATTAACTCTGAAGTGTAAATTTTAGTGCTAGTTTAACCCA
>CM042752.1:29965134-29977634 GCA_022496165.2 Catalaphyllia jardinei | reverse complement strand
CTTTGACTTGGTCCACACAGTTGAACTGCGAAAGCCGAGCTCGACAATTCTTAATTTAGGAAATGTGCAAGAAGAAGAAAATATACAAGAACAAATCCACTCAAATATAGTTTTTTTCACAGGATAGTTGACTCCTGGAATCTTTTGCCCTACAATACTCGTAAGGCAGTAAGTGTTAATATTTTTAAGCGGGGAGTTAAGAAGTTTTTATTGGACAATACATTAAATTAATTATCCTTTGCTGAATTATTGATTATATTTCGATTTTATTACTGTATTTTCATAACTTGTATTAGTATATATTCATTGGTGATCTGGTTTTTTTTTTATGGGGTCCTGGACTCCTTTACGGATTATCCATATGGCTATTTATATTATTCTTATTAGTATGTATTACCTTTGATGCCATTAAATTGTATTAAATAAACTTTATATCAGTAGAAAGGTTATCAAATTTAGAATTCGATAAAAGTATGTTCTGTTTTGACTTTTGATTTCCAAAGGCGGCAGGAGCCATTGACTCCAAAATGATCGGCTGACATTCCAGCGAATTAATCGGGTATGAAATGTGATCATTGATGCAAAAGAACTGTGCAGTGTTAATCACAAAGCATCAATCTCCAAAAGGGTGTGAGCATTTTCTTTTATTGCTATTGGTTATCTTGTAGGTCTGTCAAGTTCCACTATTGAAAAATATGCGTAACGTGTTGCATTAGAGGCTGCCACAAGAAAAGTATTTATCATTAAGAGAATTTGCCGACACCATTTTGTTCCTTATCTATCAAGGAATGGTCTGACCAAATTTCACAGAAAATCATCAAATCTACATACCCTATTAATCCGCTGGAACGTCAGCCAGCCATTTTGGATTTGATGGCTTCTGCCGCCTTTGGAAAGCAAAAGTCAAAACAGAACATACTTTTTCGAATTCTACATTTTATAACCTTTCTACTGATTATAGTCTTTGGGGTTTTATTAAAAACAGGGCTGGTACAATGTTATTGTTTTTCTGGAGGACACCCTCAAAAGTTTGGAGTAACCTTAGAAGGTTATCATTGTATGCCAGAAAGCTGGATCCTTATGAAACCTAAGCTAAATATCTTCAGTGCAGCCCAGGTTAAATTATCTTGCAAATCAGTTTTTTTCTTGTAGCAAACGAGAGCATGAGCGTGTGTAGGCCTTCGTCGGTCAGGGTCGACCATGGGTAAAGCATCCTAGTTGTGTGCTAGGCTGGAACATTGTTGACTATGACTGTGAAGACCGATTAGCACCATTGATGTATAAGCACAAGGCACAAGATTGAGGGCAGAGTGCAAGAAAATAATAGACTAAACATTCTGTAGACACTCATTTATGTTCTTCCAGCTGTTTGTTTGCCTAATGTTTTTTATTTTTCTGATCAATTGCCAAAAATTGCTTGAATAAAGAAATAATAGATTCTTACTAATATTTGTAAGATGTGTTTAGTTTGCCACAGGTCAGGTATTTTGTTTCTCTGCTTCAAGTTTGTTAAGCAAGAAACTATATATTCTGCCAATAGGAAAGCGCTTGCAAACTTGAGTAGTATTTTTACGAAATGTATAATTAGGTTGCTGTCAATAAAATTAAATAAATGTCATTAGAGGTCATTGGCCTGTAAGGTGTCCTAAAATGTCAAGCTTCCATTTTGTTGATTCTGACACCTCTGACAATCCCTTGCATCACATTTGTATGCAACACTAAAACCCTAAAGACAGAAAAAAATTACCAAGACTAGGGCATCATGAGTAATTTCAAAGAAAAAGCAATAAGTCGCAGGAATATATCCATATCACATGTAAATTATAATTATGTATATTTTTTACATTTTTAATTGTCCCTCACACACCTCTTGATGACTCATAAAATAATTTTATTGCAGTGGACTATAACTTAAAACTACAAAAACAGCACAAGCCAATGGCCTAGTACATCTCTCATATTAATATACTTTAAAAAGTAATGTGGTATACTTTCTCATAGTCACAATAGTCTTTTGCACACATTTTTGCCATTTCATTATGAAAATTTAATATTTGAATGGCTCCAGTGCAGACACCCATGAAAGTTCAAGGTTGTGTTGCCTTCAGCTTCAGAGCTGGAACAACTATCTTTTCTTTTCTGGTAACAGCCATTGCTATGTTGTTTCGGAAATATGCAGCCTCATTTATAAATACCGGCCACACAACATTGTGTTCTTTGTAAACTATGGTCTCTCCGTTAAATGCCATGAAGAGAGGATCACCAGGGTGAAGTGGCTTCCAATCATTTCCATCCAAATCAGGGGAAATCATGGCTGTTATTTCACTGTTTTCATCTGTAGGATAGTGGATGACACCCAGAAATCTGAATACTTCTATTTCCTTTTCTTCAAATTCTTTTCCATTGTTAAATTCATCCACTGTGTCAAGCACACCACTAATTATATCCTTTGCTAAGTTAAACATGGATGCATTTAATATTCCATTAGCGAGTGGGCCCATTTCTAGGGTAAAGCCCTCTTTACCAATATTTGATACACTCCCTGTGGGGAATTTGGAAATGGCCTGGTCTTCTTTCCCTTCCTTGTCTTGGCTCTCGCCAAAATGGAGTTTCTCAAAATGACCTGGCGTCAAGAGCACAATACGGATTTCAGGGTACTTAATCTGCAAGTGCGATGCCAGGTGCAAAGAAAATGGACCCTGTGTGTGGTTCATAATGAAAAAGGGTCCTGTATTTGCCGTCGTGTTATGCAAATCGAACCAGAAATCCACTGCTTTTTCTCCGGCTTCATCTTGAAACTGCGAATACAAGTCTCGAGCTCTCTGTATTTCGTAGGGACAACTACCCTTTTCTTCAGTTGAAAATAGATTTTCTGGCGTTATCTGCCGGTTGAGATCGACATCTGTGAAGCGAACACATTGCTCTGTTGCTCGTAAATTCGTCAGCACAACATGAGTTTGAAAGGAATTTCTTTGTATCTCACGCCGACGGGAATCACATTTTAGCCAATGTTTTACCAAATAAACGCCATTTAGTTCATTCCCGTGTGTTCCACCGCTGATGCAAAGAGAACGGACAGGATCGTGGAACTTTGCTTTCATTTTGTTTATTGGGCAGGGGCAGGGAGATGTCAACACGCCAGATTTGGCAACCTCGTTCCCAGGGTCCTCTCTCTACTTCGAGAAAGTACCCTGGTTACGGCTGGTCACGTGTCTAAGCATGCCAACCCAAGCCGCGCAGGGGGTGGGCCCCCAACTTAATTTTGTCAACACTCTCTAGGGAGGTGAATGTTGCCCTGCTACACGGACGCTATTTTGAAAAGGAAGCAAGTTATTTTTCAGAGATCCTGCCTAGCCTGCTGCTTCGGCTCTTCCTGAACTACCATGAGTATGAGATGTTGATTGAGAGGGAATTTTGCTTATATTTCACTGCTTTTTTAAATAATCGTCAACAACCTGCTTCAGATTATTACTCTTCCCAGTAGACCGCGACACCCACGACTTTTTTTGCCGCCTTCAAAAAGCAACGTTTTTGATGCCGTGAGTTTGTTTCAAATCAATCACGTGGCACATTGAAATGCACCACGTGGGGATATTTTTCTTGTGTGTCGCGCGTCATGACTTTTTCGTACTGCGTGATGTTCATTCACAACATGTTTATCTTCAAGAGGAAAGCTTATCGTGGTTTTTGTCTGCCATAGAACTGTCAGCATGGCCGCTGTTTATCAGCTGAAGATAAAATATGATCAGGACAAATACGGAGTAGTTTTTTTAGACGCAAAACGCCCGGTAAGCTTTCCTCTTGAAGTTAAAAATGTTGTGAATGAACATGACGCCACACAGAAAAAATGCTCTCACGTGGTGCATTTCAATGTACCACGTGATTGATTTGAAACAAACTCGCCACATTAAAAACGAAACTCTGGAAGGCGACAAAAAAATCGTAGGTGTCGCGGTCTACTGGGAAGAGTAATAGTTTAATCAGTTTTTCCCACCAAAAGAATTAAATATAAAATAACCGTGAAGTTATCGATGGGATACAATCTTTTGGGAGCTACTGTCTTGACCGAAAACTGAATAGTCCAGTTTCGAATTCGCCTTGACCGCTGATTAAAAGCACTGAGAACGCATTTGTACAGGGTTAACCTCGACTTAAAGTAAAATATTCACAAATTCCAGCGAGAAAATGACCTGTTTACAGCTCTGTGTATTGTTTAATATTCAAATTTGTGTCACCTTCCCGCTGGTATTTATGAATATTTTTTTAAGGTCTAGGCTAACCCTGTAGAAATGCGTTGTCAGTGCTTTTATTCAGCGGTAATGGCGAATTCGAAACTGGACTATTTACCACTAAACAGTTTTAAAACAAAAGCCAATGCATTTTGCAACGCGCGACCGATGTCGTTGTTGTCAAGTTGTTTACAAAATTTGCACTGCAAGAGAATCGAATAACCGCCAAACTTTCAATTGGATGGATTCAATCAAATTCAAAGCTAGTCTCTGCCAAACACTGGACGTATCAAACTCTAAACGAATACATCAATGCCTCTGTTATGATTTTGCCGATCGACAAATATAAGCTGCTTAATTAATCAAACTTATTTGGCGTACAGACGTTGTTGTCAAATTCTTCGTAGATTTTTGTCGCTGTCGAAGGAAACTGTGCATGGGAATAATGAAATCAAATCCAAAACTACCTTTGAAGGCGAACATACGACGTGTTTGATTCTAAACGAATGAGTAAATACATACGTTGTGACTTCGCCGAATGAAAAATAAAATTAAGTTCATCGCGCGGTCCATTTACTGTTGTGGTTTTCAGTTCCAAGTTCTTTGCCAAATTTTTTCACTGCCACAAATTCCGAAGACCGTACAACTGTCGATGGGAAAAATTCAGCCAATTGTGGAGCTAATCTTTTAGCCGAGCATTGAACGCATTGAACTCCAATATCGAGTGCGACGATGCCTTCGATCCACAACGGGAGTTTTAATTTACAAATTCCACTCCCTACTGGGCTCAGTAGGTGAGCTCAGTGGAGACAAACTTTGACTTTCCAGCCCCTCCCTTCAATCACATCTTTGGAATCTGCTAAAATCTAGCAGACACGTGACCAGCCGTAACCAGGGTACTTTCTCAAAGAAAAGAGAGAGGGGAAATCATGGCTGTTATTTCACTGTTTTCATCTGTAGGATAGTGGACAACACCCAGAAATCTGAATACTTCTATTTCCTTTTCTTCAAATTCTTTTCCATTGTTAAATTCATCCACTGTGTCAAGCACACTACTAATTACATCCTTTGCTAAGTTAAACATGGATGCATTTAATTTACCATTAGCGAGTGGGCCCATTTCTAGGGTAAAGCCCTCTTTACCAATATTTGATACACTCCCTGTGGGGAATTTGGAAATGGCCTGGTCTTGTTTCCCTTCCTTGTCTTGGCTCTCGCCAAAATTACGTTTCTCAAAATGACCTGGCGTCAAGAGCATGATACGGATTTCAGGGAACTTAATCTGCAAGTGCGATGCCAGGTGCAAAGGAAATGGACCCTGTGTGTGCGTTATGCAAATCAAACCGGAAATCCACTGCTTTTTCTCCGGCTTCATCTTGAAACTGTGAATACAAGTCTCGAGCTCTCTGTATTTCGTAAGAACAACTACCCTTTTCTTCAGTTGAAAATAGATTTTCTGGCGTTATCTGCCGGTTGAGATCGACATCTGTGAAGCAAACACATTGCTCTGTTGCTCGTAAATTCGTCAGCACAACATGAGTTTGAAAGGAATTCCTTTGGGCCATTCCATTTAATATCTGCACCCCCCCCCCCCCCTATTAAGGTTAAGGGAAATCCGTGGGGGAGGGAGTCTTTTGCGTGTCGGCATCTGATCTTTGAATAAATCCTGAAGGGGGAGTATGTCGGCACTTATTATTTATGCTAGGTTTGTAGGGCGACAGGGTTTGAACCAGAAAGGATAGGAATAGGAGAGTGTCAAGAAGAATGTATGATAGGAAAGGCAGGGGTTTCTCTCAGACGAGTCCACTTTACATGAGTTGGAGCGACTTCAGAATACCCGGCTACGATTGCGTGACATTGAACGCTTGCTCCCGTATTCCCGCAGCCGTGTTGCAATCATTAAATAAGGCTAGTAGAAATATTGCTTCCGCAGTCCAGCAGTCCTGAAGTCGAATTATGATAAAATTTAAAGGAGTGAAACTATTGCTATTGCAGTCCCGCACTCCCGCAGTGGAAAAAATGAATATTAAATGTTTGTAGAACTTGTGCTCCCACAGTTCCACACTCCCACAGTGGAAAAAAATGAATATTAAATGGTTTTAGAACTAATGTTCTCGCATTCCCGCATTCCCGCAGTGGAAGAAATGAATATTAAATGGTTTTATGAACTAGTGTTCTCGCAGTCCCGCATTCCCCCAGTGGAAAAAAAAATTAATATTAAATGGGCGTAAAACCAGTAGTCATGCACCTCTTCGGAACCTCTAATTTTATTTGCTCCCGGAATCATCCACCTCTATTGTTTTCAGGACTAGGGCCATTGTTTCTGTTGTTTATTCTATTGTTTTCTCGGCCAATCCTGTTAGACCTTACGAGAGGTGCGTGGCAGTATAGTCTAACAAGTATTTTGAGTTTTAGTTTTCGATGATTGGCAAACTGGTTTCTCAATGACTGACTGAAAAATGCAGTGAAGCTTCATTTGGAGGCTCCTAGGAACTAACCAATAATACACCTCACAAATTTGCAAGTAAAAAAAAGAATATTAAAATGACAGCCATTTTGGAATAAGCTGTATTGAAGCTGAACAGCTCTGACAAGCTCTGATGATCAAATCTATACAGTAATAGTAATATTCTTTATAAATTATATTAGACGTAGATTACTTTGTACCTTTGCGGGTGACTTTCACGAAGGATTCTTATGGGCATCAGCAGAATGTGCATGTTTCCTCAATGTTTCCCAGTCTTACTATAATCTATACTATATTTTAACAAGAATCTGAACATGTGAGCATCCATTAATATTTGTGAGTACATGTACAAGAAAGGGAGTATGAGCAAGTGAGCCCTCGTGTAATTAAATTTTTTATGATCAATTTGAGCAAATGCCTAATTTTACAAGCACTTTTAAATTGACTGGGACTATTTGATACAACTTTTATGAAATCTGCAAAGGACTACTGGTAGTATAGGTGGCATATTGTTACATGTCTATGTCATTGCATGAATATGTTGCTCAAAATAAAGCACTGATTCCTCGCAGAGAGAAACAAAACATCTAAGTCCATTTCTTGTTGGTTGATCATTCAGTCATCATCAGATCATCCTTACCCTAACCCTGAAGAAAGGGTACCTGTGTTAACATGGCATCTGGATTGGACAAAAAAGTTCTGAAGATTGATGGAGCACAGGTAAGTTTCAGAACAAAAACTAAGAACTTTGTTTAGCCACCAAATTAAGACTCGTCTGTTCCTTACAAGAAAGGCCATGAGTAATATCTCCCTGTCCTGTCCAGCCTAGGCTGGGTTGTTCAAAGCCTAATTGAACTTGTATACTAGGAGGGTGGCAAAAGACGCACTACACATGATGACCTTAAAATCAGTAGGGCCAGGCCAGGGTGATGCATGACTGAGGGAAATGTGATACAGTAGATGTTAGTTGTGGTTGTTACAGTTGTTTGTTGTAGTGTAGTTAGTAGTTGTTATTGTTGTTAGTGTTATTAATATTGCTGCTGTCACAGAAAGTGGTTGTTGTAAAGCCATTTTGGCAGGCGTTCCAATATTACATGATGGTGCAATTTTACACAATCAGCCTAGACAAATCGCATCCGATGATGCAATTCATGTCGTATAATTCTTGAAAATTTTTACAATTTTAACAAAATAAACTATTATTTAACGCTTTATCTGGAAAAAATTTGGCATCTGCATGTCGTTTCAAGATGATTGATTGATTTTGAAAACCTTGAAAACCAATCTACTACCTTCAATTTCATCAACAATGGACCCTTAAGGTGTTTCTTGGATGTCTGCTGACTGCTGCTTGTCATTCTCAAAGAATTGCTTATTGGTGAAATGCAAACCTGTATTCCCTTTCTTTGCTTAGGCCAATTGGAATTACCAGAGTATATATATCAACGACACAGTGATCCAAGCAATGTTTATTCTGATGGCAAAATGTAGGGTAGTTTCTTTCAGGGAATTCGAAATAAACATCCCTTGAAGATAAGTTTGTAGTGAAAACACCTGCTGTATGGTGGCCGAGAACTGCCATTTAAGTATTCAAATTTCTAGGAATTAGTTTTGTTATTTTGTTTTTAATTTTGATTTATTTCTCATTTTTCATTTTAAAATAAAAGCAAATGAAATTAAAATGTAAAATAGAAATAAAATGAAGCCAAAGATAAATGAAATCAAATCCAAATTAAATTAACTACCCAGCCGAACGCTGCAACTAGTGTTTTTCTTTTTTCTTTTTTGGATCGGAAAAAAAAATTGTTTGTGACCAAATGCTGCCACATGGCTGAGGGCTTCCAAACAAACCCAGAATGCTCTGCGGGATCCCTAAAAAGATTCCAATATGGTGGACGCTGCGTGGAAAAAGTTTAAAGATAAGGTAACTGCAAAAAGAGGGAAGAAGCTTGATGCAGCAGGTACAACGCATAAATTACTTAAAGGAAAGGAGCTAACAGTTCAACGATTATCTTCAGAGGTATCAGGAAAAGCCCAAAAGTACGCCAGAATTGGACCGAGGGATTGTCTCCTAAGCAGACGTTCTTAGGCTTGTCACGCGTTCCTCTCCACGAACGTCTGCTCAACGGACAGGCCAGGCCACTTCCATTCACTGGCAGTTAGCCTTTGTTTCAAAAGAACCAATACGCTATTCTGTTAATGTTGACATCTCTGTTGTTTGCCAGGCTTTTTTCCATGTGCTTATGCATTGTTTAGGCTCATTTATATTTGCATGATATTTGCTCTCAATTACGATGTTGACGCTCTGCAAGTTAACAACCTCTCAGTTTTCTATCGCGAAGTGTTGAAACAGTGTCAAAATTCAAAATACGCCTTTCAAAATAATATTCTCCCCCACAAAGAAATAATTTGGAACAATCACAACATTATGATTGATGGTAAATCACTCTTTTATAAGTGTTGGTTTGAAAACAATATTACACGCGTCGAAGACCTCCTTGATAATAACGATAACTTTCTATCCTTTAATCAATTTTCCGAACAATATCAACTGAAAACCCCTTTCACCTGTTATTTTGGAATAATAAGTTCTATTCCTACCCAGTGGAAATCAGAAATAGTAAAAGTACAAACCTCTTTGCAAATTTCAAACGACCAAAGCAAAAATAGGGCAAATACAATCTCCCCCAAAACTGTTTACTCTGTTTTGTTAAAAAAAAATGTTTTTTACCCTCTACCGCAGAAAGCAAAATCTTAAGATACGGTTTTACTCAGGAAAACATTCATAAAGTTTATGAACTGCCTGACATTCAAAATAAAGAATAACAATGTTTCAATACAAGATTATTCACAACATTCTTGCAACTAATGTTAGTCTCTTTAGAGCCAAAATACGTGATTATGATATATGCCCGCAATGTTTGGCTGACAGCCACAGTATAGATCACATGTTTTTACATTGCTCTGTAACTTCACCCTTTTGGAGCTTATTTCAAAACTGGTGAGTTAGTAAAACTAAGGAAAATGTCACTTTATCAAACAGTATGATCTTATATGGAAGCTTTGAAAATGTGGAATACATATATTGTCTGAATTACACCCTTCTTATTGCAAAATATTCTGTATATAATAGCTGCTTACACGAAAAAAGGCTTTGTTTTGACAGCTTTCTAGCACTCTTAAAGGAAAAAATTAATATACAGCGAGAAATTGCTATTGCAAACAACAAAATTACACTATTTAATAAAGCACATGGAAATATTTTGTAATCTTTTTTAGATCCTTTTTTTATTTTATTTTATTTTTGTTGTTGTTAACTTGCATTTAGTGTGTACAGTCTTTTACTAATCTGTAGTGTCTTCTCTTTCTTCCTGTTTTCTCCTTTTTTTTACCGAAATTAAATCTTGTAATTTAATCATATTGGTATGCAAAATTATTATAATCTATGTATAGCTGTATTTTACAAGCTAAGAAAAGATGTAAATGTGGATTTAAGTTACAAATAAAATAATAATGTGGAAAATAAGAATTTTTCCGTGAAATGTTGCTTACTTGCATTTAATATTGTGGCGCTGGGTCTGGTTGCTTCATTAGAACAATTTGTAAGTAGAGCATATGTTGCTTCTTATCACGCGTATCATATTTACTCACGTCTGTTTTTTCTTCAGAGACGCCGTAGCTTTACTTCGAGAAAGTTACTCGTTTCTGTAGAGAGGTTCTTATGTTTCTTCCATCAATTTGGTTAAGCTTATGTTTCTCAAGTTCGATGAATAGGTTTATCACTCCTTTTGTCCATACTGACACCACTTAATTTTAATATAGCTGTTTACGGCCGAATCAGTTGTCTGTTTTGCGTGTTGTATATCCCATTGTTTGACTAAGTTCAGGCAAAACCAAAACCGTACCGATCCTCAATGTCGATCTTATCAGTTGCCAGTACTTCTAAAATAATATGTAAGTCTGCAGTTGCTGGTGCAACTTGTGCGTAAGTGAGAATGTTGAACATTTTGCGGCACAAATTTCTCGTGTTGAAGCGTTGGGTCAGAGTCGGTCAAAGTCCAGCTTTCCACGGTAAGGCAGAGAAGCTATGATTGGCTAACCACCAACGAACGGATGTGACTGGTCCGTTGAGCAGACGTTCGTGGGGAGGAACGCGTGACAAGCCTAAGAACGTCTGCGTGGGAGGCTAACAAAGGGAATTTGTGCCATTCACCGAAGATGAACTAACAATCAAAATATTAAACGTTGTTGTGAGAGGCATTTTGCTACGCAAGTTGGTTCTTTTCCGGTTTGCGATATTCTCGTATGGGAGCAGGGTCCTTCCTGCTAAACCTTGGAGCAGATAACGAAAGAAAATACCCCTTCCATGTGGACGATAGGCTGAAGATGCAACACATGATGGACAAGCACCTTGAGTCTCTTTCATCACATTTTATGCATCTATATGACCCTCAATGTTCAATTTGTCTTTGGAGCAGCCCCAGAGCAGAGCAGCCCTAAAGTAGTTTTCTTCTAAAACATAGTAAAATCTGCTTAAAATAGCTAAGGAAAATATTGCACAATTTGCATAATTTATCGTATAATAGCCCATTCTTATTGCATAATCTGCCTCGAAAATTTCGTGTAACTTGATTTTAACAGACGAGTATTGTTTTTCATCACATCCAATCAGAAGGCTTGTTTTGTGGAGGTACACAAGTGTGTAATTATGTGACACTTGTTCTTTTTTATTGGTGCAATTAAAGGTGTGGCCTACCTACAAGTTTTCAAACGGCAATGACTCACAACAGTTTTTCGTGAGAATACCATCTTTTTAAATGACTAATAGGGTATTTATTTATAAAATCGGCTGGGACATTTCTTAACTTTTGAGGAACAAAAGGGTGTCAGGGATTTTTTGTATCTAGATATTGATCTTGTAATGGCTGCAAATGCAAGACGGTTGGCAACTTGTTTGATGTTATATCTTTACTGGTCTAATATAAAAACATAACCAAAAAGAATACAAGAAAACCCCAACACCCTTTGAGAGGTTGATACTTGCTGATTAATACATGTACTCTCCAGTACTTAAACATCTTTTTCTGCTTTTGATGCCCAGTTAATTCAGTGGAGTGACAATTGGTTGTTTTGTGTTTGTCTGCTACTTTCTTCTCAACAAAGGCACAGGCAAAACAGTGGATATTTTTTTCTGAATTCTACAGTTCATGACCTTTTTATTGATATGTAGTTTGTTGTAGTTTCCTTGAAAACAACACAATAGTGATTTTATTTTCTGAAGGGTTATCTTTTAAGGTATTGTATAACCTTAAGGGCTACTTGTCCTGAGGGCAAGCTGGAATTCAAGTTTTTTTTATAATCCTGAGTGTGTGGCTTCCGTCACTAAACCCCCAATCCCCCTCCCCCCTCCTGCCTTTGCCAAGCAAGCTGGCAAGCAGATAATATTTAGCATCACTGGTCCTTGCTAACTGATTAATCTATCTCCTACTGCATGTTACAGTGTCTCTTTCTCTCCCTTTGTTTTCTTAGTTTTATTCTCTAGCCTCTCACTTCTGTCAAATAAATGGATACTCCTCGCAGTCATCGGAAGATGATTTCAGGTTACTTCAGCAAGCTCTGTCTGTGACTCATTCACTTCATGTGCTAACAAAGTAAGTGACAACTGCAGAATATTTCGTTGCACCGATTGCAAAATTACTGCGGCCTAGAATAAGGAGATTGGCACTTTGTTTAAAACAAGTAGTTCTGTAAGTTGCTTGATGACCTGTTGCCAGTTGTGCACTTACATACATACATACATACAT
>CM042752.1:29910133-29947486 GCA_022496165.2 Catalaphyllia jardinei | reverse complement strand
TTTTTTTTTTGCATTTCTGACATCACTAACTCATCATCTTTCAATGGTAAAATTTTCCAAAAAAATCAGTGTCAGAAAATTTTCCCGCTAACGTCCTTAATCTCCCTATCCAAACTTTGTTACGCCAGTGTGCTATACTCGTGTCTCCTGAATTTTTCTTTCTTTTTAATGGTTTGAATATACTACTTGGTTTTATGATACCACTGGAAAACTGAGGAAAAAGCCGCTCCAGGTTTCAATATTGTGAATTACCATTGACTGTATACACAACGTTAAAGATAGTTCCCACTAAATTCTACTTTGGCAACGTATTACAATAGGCCCTTTGCACGATCCGGTCACATGGTACAAAATAACACATGCTGGTCAGCAAGTTGCACAGTGCAACTTCCAAAACAAAGTCCCTGGCTTTGTTTTCGAAGTCCCACTACGCAACTTGCTCACTAACCTGTATGAATTTGTACCATGTGACCGAGTCGTGAAAAGGGCCTATTATTTTTGTTCTTCCGAAAGGGTTACGAACTAGTTGCGTTTTTCAACAAGTATACTGTAAAACGAACAACTGATAAGCGTTACTAATTAGCTAATAGAGGTTCATAATTGTATGGATTGTTGACTACTTTCATCGCTTTCCGACCGAGGTACATGACTCCTACAAGCGCCATGATGGAAGCCACAGTCATGGCCACTAGAAGGATGTTGGTTGAACTCGGCGCAACGCTTACACCTATAACAAAGAAACAAAACGCGTAAGAGAGAAAATTAGCATTCAATTGAAAACGCAACCTTCGGGAACCACGCTTGCCTTTAACTAAACTAAGGAAGAGGGGCATTACCGGAGGGGTAAAATGGAAACTGGAAATTGGGTATATTTTCACTGGCCATGGGAAAATGGGATTTAGATCACTGGGACCGAACATTACAAACAAAAAGGTAAGGATTCAGATTCAGTTGGACTAAAAATATGCTTAAAACTGATGTTGTGCAAAATTGTGGCTGGGAATTAAATGGGATTTTTTTTCCTTCTGCATGCCCCAGTTCTTTTTAGAACCCTCTAAGAAAAACACCTTCGCTGCTCAGTCAGTTTTCATACCAGAATTCCATTGGCTCAAGTAAAGTACAGCTCGTGCATTTGCCTTAGGAAAATGTAGTGTTTTTAACAACAGTTTTTATTCAGTTCACAAACCTAATTTGTTAGAGTAGCAATTATCGAATTTATTGCAGCTATACACGACAATCCGTTAGGAAACTCCTTAACTTCTCTTCTTGTGCTTTATTAGATGATTTCACGTATTTGACTCAAGGTGAAGCAATGAAAGGCAATAACTTACGTTTGTTCTTGTCTTTGACATCTCGTTCGATAGCACTCCCTTTAGATTGAGCAGACACCTTTTTTGGCCTGGGATCTCTCTTGAAGTCATTTCTCCCATCAATGTCAAGGATAATCGGCCCCTTGATGCTAAGGTCAGCTGACCCTAGAACTCCTCTTTTGCGAGAGCCCTCTGCTGCACGTTTCATGATGCGATGCACAGTAGTCTTGACAGCTTTTATCACTGGCGCTTTAGGTCGATCTTGAGCCTTTTTCTCGCTTGCAAGAGGCGCTTTAGCACGTTTCGCATTTGGCTGCGATGCAGGTTTCCCAGCGATTTTCTTGGCAGCATGAAGCTTTGTCGTCTTCTCGCTAGCTGGAGCCACGACTTTCTTGGTGTGCCTCTCGTTCGGTTGTGCCACGGTTTTAGCGCGCTTGTCCGATTGTTGAGCTCTGTTACCATGCTTGTCTTGATCTCTCTTTGCCGGACGGTTGCCGGGAAGGCATCCCTTTGCGCATCGCGAATCGGAATCATTCACGTCACATACATGGACTCGGCAGTGAATAAAGACATAATCATGGCCTCCAAGAAACTTGAATAAGTCGAAACTGAAGCGAACTTTCCTTGGATCTGACGAGTCATGAAATCTAACACTTGGATCCCTCGGGCAACTAGAGACAAAAAATAAATCCATTAGAACTTTCCTACACTGACTTTCTCATCATCCAATTTTCCGGATCGATAATTGCCAAATATTTCTTTCAGTTTGATTTTCTGGCTGATTTGCTGTAACATCCCGACAAAATATCCAAAAACTAATCATCTTGTTTATTCTCGACAAACATGACAAATGGATCTCGAGAGTAATGCGGCTTCCGTTTTAATGCATCAATTTGCTGTGAATGATGTCATGGATGTTGATTTCTTGAGGATTAGGCCTGTCTTTGAAACAGGCTTGTATTGCAAGAGGCCTTAATTTTTTTCTTGCTTCTTGACAATTAACCATTCTACTAAATATCAAATTTTTGTTAGGAGAAGACAAGTCATTCATAGGTGCAGGACAAAACTCCGTTGCAAAATGAGACCAGAAACAAGAACAATATTCTCTCTCTTACCCTTCAACAATCAAGGCGTGTCTGAATTTCATCGTAGCCTCGTGATCCTGCATAGGTGTTGAGCAGCAATTAGACGCAAATATCTTGAGGTCCGTCTCGCGAGTGTCCAACGAAGCCTGCACGTATATCCTCTCACGAAGATGTTTGACGATCGGGAAGTCTTCCTGGGTGTACTTGGCTGACGATGATGCTAAAGCCACCGATCTTTGATCCCCAAATGTCCCGTCTTTAAAGATATCGAGACTCAACGCGTACTCGCCACGCCCTTGGACGTACACGTGGATTTTCTGCGCCACCGGCTTGTAACCGACAGCGGAAACAATTTCCAAGTCGTTGTAATAACAACTGAATGGGACGAGGATCTCTTTTACACCCACGTGAGTGATGACGTCTGAGTCTTCGTTAGGAGACTCCATTACCCTGTTTGTGTAGACGATAAAGTTCTTGAACACGTGCGATTTGGTTCCGCACTGAGTGATGTCGGTCGACAAGCTGTAGTGGGTAGCATTGCCATGCGCTCTGCAGTCTGGGTCTGACAGGCTTAAGTGCTCATGCTCAAGATTGTGAATAAGGTTTTTTGGAAGGACGATTTCCATGTGATTTGTTTTGCAGTTGAGGTGAACTCCTTTTGCTGTGGAAATACATGAACTGAGAGTTAGCCGAAGACACTTGAACCTTCAACAGTTATTATTTTCTGTACATTTTTAGTGGCCGTAGAAGGCCGGCTTTTCCTTTATCAGGAGTACATAGTGTTTTTACATTTGAAAATACTAACATCATTTTATTACAAGAACAATCTTTGTTCTATTGTCATCTTAAAAATGTACAAAAAATGTCAAGAGTTCACGATTCTAGCGCCCTTAAGAATATCGGCGTCTAACTTTCGATCCGACATGTCCGAAGCTGAGCCGAGACTAATGTTCGTAATGTTATTTGCTCTTAGCCTAACACATACATGTATTTTGTTCGATACAAGTTCGCTACTTTGAAATTACCTGAAAGTGTATACAGTAACAACAACAACAATACAACAACAACAATCTTTATTTGTACTCCCACATACTTGCTTTAAACTACAAAAAGTTACACAATTGAACGAAAATTTTTTTAAAAGTAAAATTGGAGTACTGGCTGCTTGGAATAACTATAAGGGCTAGCGTAGCCAGGCAGTCAGTTAACATCAGCATTAAATAAAATTAGAATAGAGGTCAGCAAGAAGATTGAAGCACAAATGCACTCACAAGAAAAAAAGAAAAAAAAAGAAGAGGAAATACGAAATGGTATTTGTATGACATAAAGGAAGTCTAAAATAGTAAAGATTATATATGAATACAAAACATTAATATAACAGCACAGAATATCTACGACAACTAGTAACAGCTATATATTAGATTACAAAAGAAGTGCTTAGAGAGGTGACAGAAATTAACAAAACACTAGTTTATAGGTCAATTAAAAGTCAATACAACTGGTAATAAGAACATAAGTAGCTAATAATCTTTGACTAGATTGCATTTTACTGACTCCTTGAAGTTTGAGATTGATAAGGTTTCCAAATTTTCACTCATTGAGTTCCATACTTTGGGGCCCTTGAACCTCAAGGCTATCGAACTCTTGCAAAGGTAATTCATTGCCAAGGAAAGGATCTATTCAATAAATGATATATAAACTTATCAGTGGAAGAGTTTCGGGGAGGAAAGTTTAAAGCTGGGAACAGATTTGTCAGGAAGCTACTTACCTTTACATCTTTTTTTATTTTCTGGATCTAAGAACAGTGGGTGTGGACATTTGCACTGAAAACTTCCCTGTCTGTTCTCGCAGATGTGACTACAGAAGCCATTAGCAAGGTCACATTCATTTATATCTGTGTAACATAATCATCAAGTGGCTGAGTATTTCAGTTTAATTAAGGATCAGAGATCAGCCCAGTTCAGTGTACACAACTATAACAGAGGTCCTGGATTCGAATCCCGTCCAACCTTGATTTTTTTTCAGCCTTTATTTTCTTGTTTTCTATGCTGCGTAAGAAATTACGCTAATCTCTCGTGTTTATTAAATCTCTCTTCAGTAACTGTTAAAATAGAATTCAATAATGGTTCACATAGGTTTGCATATGGCTCACTCCAGTTACGTTCAAGTTAAACATTACGTTATTGTTGTGTCAGTAAATGTATCTCGACTAGCATGAAACAGTGTGAAACCCTAGTGTATGTAGCTGTGAAAGGTTATAACTCCCTGTAGTACTGCTCAAAGTGAAACCCTAGTGTATGTAGCTGTGAAAGGTTATAACTCCCTTTATTACACGACTCAGGTATTCAGAGGGCCAATAACTAAAATCAACCAATCAAAATGCTCTATTGCAGGTGCAATATTCTCTGAGTATCGGACCGGGCATTGTCCCGAATGATCCCGCACTTTTGAAAAACCTTCAAAGCTTCTTCATGCAGTCGTGTAATAAATCTCTTATTAACCAAGCTTGCTCGGGGCCGTACTGGGAGAATATTGGCCTTCGGTCCTTTTTGTACGGACCTTGCTGCGCTCGGTCCCTACTGTCAAGACCTCGCGCCGATATTCCCCCAGTACGGCCCTTGCGCTTGGTTAATAAGATATATGTAGTGCTGCTCGAACCTAATGTACAAGATGGTTGTGTCTTAAAACTCTTGTGTATGACTATTCACATGAAAGCTACTGAGCAATTCTGTCATGTGCTAATGATGTCATAACTTTTGAGTCTGTGGATTGGGTATACTGAGTACTTTTGTTCTTTCAGGTGACGTCACTAGAAGGTTTGTGACTATGTAAATGATACTGAGTTAGTCAGTAGTACTTTCATATGGTGCAATTATTGCAGAAATACTGTGTTTCAGATGCTGCTGCAAAAGGCAGTTCTATCTGTTAATGAAGTCTATGGCTGGAACCCTAGTGAACATTGATTGTGAGTAGACCATTGAAATGAAACATTCTGAAAAACAAATTTAGGTATTCATTCATGCCCAATTCGGAACTGCTACAGGCTTGGAGGCGGAAGTCTTTTAAAGCCTAAACCTTACCATCGCATTCAACAGGAACACCTTGATCGGTCCAGGTACCGTCTAATTGGCAGGTTTTATGAGATGGACCGCTGAGCGTGTAACCGTTGGGGCACTTGAAGGAACAAATTGTCTCCGCAACACTCGGGGCGCTTGTACAGGAATGTGCGGTGATAACATGCGCTCCAACCTGGAGGGTGGGACAGTTCAGTTCTCCTGGTGCATTAACTGAGACAAAAAATAGTAAAATATCAATCAGTGAGGGCCTTTTCTTTTAAAAAAAAGTTCAGTATTTGATTTCCTGATCTTGCTCTGAATTTAGTGATTGATGATTTTTCTTGTTGGCTGGTGTCTTCACTCTTTTGTTGCCTTTGGTATTGATTTATTTATTCTTGTCAGGAGAAGTTACTTTTTTATCACTCTAGCTCACTATTGAGAATTTCAAAATGATCGTTGACACCATAGATTTAAACTAAATAAGGTGCGCTGATTGTGTAGGGCATATCAGTTTCTTCCAACTCATCGAAGGTCCAAAGATCAGGTTTAATATATCGGCCTGGGTTAAAGATTTGTTGCTTTTTTTTGCAAGTTAAGAGAAGAATCACGGTTATGTGTAGGCGGTAAAACCTTGACCTCCCGTGAATCAGTGTTTTGCAACCAGTTCCCAAAAGAAACATTTCTGACCAAATTATACAAATCAAAACTTGATTCATAGATTTAGATCATAAGATAAGTAAATTGTACTTAATTCAAACTGCTGTACAACATCATCATTTAACTTTAACTTTCCTTCTGTTTTATATATTTCTTCTTGACTTCAATTGGTTCGATTTGGAGAAGCTTTAAGCGTTTTATTTAGTCGAGCTGTATTCTCATAGCTTCACGCTCTGTTATATTGTTGATCGTCTTCAAGGGATATTGGGAAACAAGCTAGGGAACGTGCATAGTCGGTTAAATCGACGGAAAAGCTAAATATAAGGCATACTTTGAATTAACTTCAGGGAACGAGAAATTAAAATGTTTTGTATTCACGGGAACTTTGATGGGATTGACGCAGCAAGGAAAATTTGTACGGGATCAGGGGGACATGAATACCCCGACAGGAGCTCCTTTTTGCCGAATATCACAGCCCGCTGCAGAATTATTCTAAAAAAGCTCATTGAACTAACGTAGAAGTGATTTGTTTTTGATAAGAAAGGGCTGGTTGCGTGTCACGGAATCTGCCTTATTTACTCTTAGTGGCCCTTGCTGTCATATTTGAAAAACAATCTTTCATTCACCTGATTTAAAATTCTGACAGGAACTGACTTCAAAGCTTCATTGAAGCAACACTCATTTTTTCAGAATGCAAAATAACTCAACGAATTGAAGATTATTAGGGTTGATGGCTTTCCATGCACATAATGCGCTGACTGATGTGGACTTCAGTTAGTAAAAAGAAAACTGGAGCAAATTAAATTGCATATCTTAGTTACTGAGCAAATAATCCCAGAATCCCTCCTTGGTAGTTTACTTGTTTTAAATTGTATATAGTTTTTCTGGTGTGTGTCATATGAAGATTTTAATGGGGTAACATTCGCAATAAACGCTTTTCTTCTAACGCTGAAAAAGTTCCAGGTTCACTGTTTAAATAGTAAATATAAATGCATCCCTCCCAGTTGTAATTCACGTCTAAAATTCCCAGGGATGGCAGTAAAATTGGCGAACTCAAAGGAACATCTGAACATCAATTATTATATTTTTTTGTCACAGGAAGAGGAGATATGATGAAAAGCTTGCGAATGTTTTTCGTTGTTGGAAATAAGCCTCGTTCACTCGTTCTAATGTGCATTTGGAACCTGTTGAAGTAAGAACCATTTCTTGTGACTAAGAATTTAAAATAGTTTGAAGCTGAAACTGTATAATTCTGATCTTGGTTAAGTGGCCAGATTGTTAGGTCACTTTAAATACATGGAGCTGAACGTATGATGCATGACACAGTGTTGAAATCACGAGCTCCGGTAAAAAAAGAATATGCCGGCCTCACGCATGAAAATTTCCGCCCAATCGTAATTCACACTCTCTACAGCCCCTATTACAATCTCTATAGTAGAAAGATTTTCCACTTACGTTGCTCGGCAGCCACATCAACCAACAGGGCAAGAAATATAAGCAGAAAGGAACGAATCATTTTTGCTAGTTGGAAAACGGGAAAGGATTTTCTTTCCCACATCCAGCAAAACCTAACTAAAGTCAACAAACTTTTGAACTTTAAAAGAATTTTTTGAAGTGATTAAATTGAGCCTGAATTAACATAACAATCACTCCCACGTTAAACTTAGAGATAATACCAGAGAGAGAGACCGAGTTCTTTTGCAAGCTTTAGATATATACACAAAATAAACAAAGTAAGCGGAGTGTCAAGCTATGTAAACATTTTAAATCCCGGAATGTAATAAAAATTCCATCGAAGGCAAGCTTTAAAGCATTCTTTTTTAACATAAATAATAGCCAGCTTGATGGGCGAATTTTTTCATTGCAGTAAAAAAGCTGGACAACGCCTCTATAACTGATTATCTTAGAACTTAAGGGCTATTTTTATTTTAAAGTTCACTTCATTACCCGAAGGCAACATTTCTTGGGTTGTTCGTGATCTTAATAATTTATCTTGGCAATAGCTATGGCCCGAAAGTATGCGATGAAGTAAACGAAAGTTTATTGCGGCAGGAACAGAGAAGTGATAGCTTAAAGACGAACGCAAATAGAAAGCCGCTCTTTGATTAGGTGACGGGCATTTAAAAGACATACTCTAAGCCTTTTAAAATTTGCCAAGCCGGCGATCTGGATTGAAAGAATAAAACTAATAGGCTCGTGGATTGAGAGTAAGGCGCTGACGTCATGATCTTGATTGTTAACGTTGGACCCAGTTCCTTCGTTGGTATGACTGCGTTTTTTGTGCATAGGGCTCACGACAACAACTTGAATGTGGTACGTATTTCTTATTTGTATACTTTCCAAGGGATAGAAATCAGGAAATGACAAAGAGCGCGACGAAACCTTGGTTGAGTGATCAGCTGTCCTTTTTCTTCGTTCATGCGTTTTTAACGGCTTTCTTAGATGAATTAAGATTTCGAAAATTTCTTTACTGAGATGACCGGCTCCTCCATCTCATGATATTACTACTAAAGTTTGAAGGAGTGATAATCTACCACTTCACGTAGTTCTTAAGTGATTGTCAGCACATGATGTTACAATTGGCTTGTTTCAGCTTGTTTGCCGGGGGCGTACTCGCTTATATGGGGTATATAGGTATGCGCGGCCCCAAAGAATATGTTTCTCAGCCGTTTCGGTCATAAATAGGGTATCGATTTTAGCTACTTTTGGCCGTATTGGTCATAAATAGGGTATGGTTTTCGTACTCTAGCGTTAATATGGGTATGATTTTAAGCCGAGAAGCCATGTTTTCATCATAATCGAAAAGAAAATCGACAAAAGCCCTTCCAAAATTCTGTTTGCGGTAATTTAACATTGGTTTGAACTTGGGATCCAATTATAACGCAGGTTTGAAACAGGATTTTTATGTAAGGTTCAGGTCACAAATAGAGTTCGAATTTTTGATCAGGTCATAAATAGGGTAGGGAATATCGCAGATTTTCGTCATAAATAGGGTGGGGAATATCGCAGATTTTGGTCATAAATAGGGTAAGGGTTTTGGGAAGCGGGCCGCACACCCCCACTCAATTTTTCAGGGAGTATTCCCCCCGCCCCGCGCCCCCGCTACAGATTCTATCCTTTAAAACATCGACAAGAAAGAATTAACTGCTGCAGTGTTACTAGATATGAGCAAAGCGTTTGACAGCATTGATCACGACATCCTGATCATGAAATTGGGAGACGTTGGATTCTCTTGGATTGCCCCCCCCCCCCCCCCGCCTCCCCGCTACAGATTCTATCATCATTTTTATTTATTTAAACACTGTAAAATACATCAGGCATATTAATAATGTAATATAAAAAACTACAACTTATTACAAAAAAACTACCTATACAGATTAATCTTCAATAATTTAAAAATGCTACTAACTATTAAAAAAGTAAACAAATTAAAGCCTGTTTTACATGAATGCCGTGTCAGAATTAATTATCAATCGTCAGAAATTAGTCAGAGAAGTTGCTTGCCTAGCAGCTGAGGGTAGACTGTTCCAGAGAACTGCACCACTATAGCCAAAGCTATTTCTGTAATAGTTGGTACGTGGTGAGGGAATAGCAAGCTTACCATTACAATCGCGCAAATTGTAAGAAGTAATTTAAGCCATGAATAGCCCACTGGGCGTTAGCCCTAGTAAAGGGAATCAGGGAACCACACGAGGTAAAGAAAAAATCTTTTGACCTCGGTGGGAATCGAACCCACAACCTTCGGATTAGATCTACCGTCACTCTGCCGACTGAGCTACGAGGTCGGACAGAGAAAGCCGGGGTCGATTTAGGTGGTGAATCGCGGCGAAGAGAAAGTAAGGATACATATGAATGTTGTGCCGCGTAGCACTATGAACACAAATGAAGATAGATCCAATATAACAGAAGAGATTTTTTTGGTTATACATGATTATAGCGTTGATATGATTGCCCCATGTTAAATTTTCATCAGTTAATACACCAAGAGACTTGGTAAAATTTACTCAACAACAACAACAAGTCAATTATTACATTAGAATATATTAATACGCAAGAAAAGGTACCTTTCACTCAGGATAACTAAAAAGCTAATCGAGCTGAGTAAAACTCAGTTTAATCCTTCAAAACATCGGCAAGAAAGAATTAACTGCTGCAGTGTTACTAGATATGAGCAAAGCGTTTGACACCCGGGGTTTGACAGCATTGATCACGACATCCTGATCATGAAATTGGAAGACATTGAATTATCTTGTTCATCAATAGAGTGGTTTAAGAGCTATAGCTATAGGTTTAAGAGCTTTTTTTTCGTATAGTTAGTGGAGTAAAGAAATTTGACCACATAACACCAGGTCTTAGGGCAATGCAGTGGTTGCCTATCAGGCAACAACTCTATTACAGAAACGCTGTATGTAATTGCGTGACTGGTTGCGCACCAGATAGTTTAACGGATCAGTTTATTAAACGATCAGACGTTTCGACGCGAGGGGCTTCAGGTTAAAATTTCTTTCCTCGACGTAGTCTTTTTGTCGGTAATGTGGGTAGCAAGCACATAGTTCGTAATGGTACATCCTTCTCAAGTGAGTGTCACTCTAAATAGCAGACGTGCCAGACGTTCTTCTCGTATTTGTTTTTTCAACCCTTTGAACGCATGCGAAGCAGGTTGGTTTCCGAATTAGTGCAAGGTATTGGGGGTTTTCACATGACGCCACTAAATTCAAACTAGAAAAGTACTGATCCTCCTGAAGTTTTACTTTCATGATGTATAAGAACAGCTGAAAAACTACGCTTGAATTTCTAAGCAATTGCGTGACGAGGCATTCACATGACGGCCAAGAGAGATGTTATGTTGCCGAAAAAGTGACATATTTCGGGGAATTTGGCTATCTGAACAGTTCATATAATAGAAAAAGTATGTTCTTAAGTTCCTCGAGAGAAAAATGCACACTTTAGGAGCAAAACTCAGTGGCAGATGTTTCTGTCGGTTTCCGGCCGCCATGTTGGAGCCCATCCGGATGGGCTCCAGCATGGAATCTTCATACAAATCTCTATAATTTTGGATAAAACATTTCTCCGCATATCTTGCTTAAGAAAAATTACTATGACCTGAATCTCAGATTCTGGACTTAATCTATTGAACGGTTTTGATTATTATTTCAATCTACTCTGATTGGCGTGGCACTGAAATCCAGCAATGGTTGAAGAGTCCATACATACTAATACACACAGCGGTTTGAAAGGAAGGCATATTTTATTTAGTGTGCTATATGATGCAGTTTTACACAAAACAGCTATATACTCGGGTATATATCACCAGAAACGGCAACAAAATCCACTACATTCCCACTAAACTAACTAACAAAAAACTAACTAACAAAGATGTCGATCTAAAATGACTATAATCCTAAAACTGAGCTTAAATATAATTGTAAAGAACTAAGACCAATGGACATAGTTTGATAGACTGAGCCTTAGGAAAAAAAGAGAATTAAACTGTGAAAGACCGAAATCGCGGGTGGTTGACAGGTAGTTAGTTTTGTTCAATTAACGAGCGGGCTAGTCCAGGTTAATGATACTAACTTGCTTTCAAATGATGTACAGTCATTTCTCCTCCCGGAAACAAGAAAATAGCTTGTACTTTGCAAAAGGTTATAAGTGAATAAAGATGATGAATTTTAAGGTTGGTAATGAAGTGTGAAAGCTGAATCGATCAACATGGCACGACCGTGGGGCAAAGACGAGTCCCCGACAGGAATCGAACCCATGACCTCCCGAACACCGGGCGGACGCTCTATTTATTTTGCGAAACGTTGTCACAAAACAAATAGGCTTTAACTATAGAAAATTACGAATAACAAGGAAGAGTACATGTCAGGAGCCCATGAATACTCTTTTTCGAAAAACCAGCCAGTTTTTATCCCTTTGGAATTCTTTATGAAGTAGATCTGTAAGAAATTGCATTTTCTATGGTGGGTTTAAACAATGACAGGTATTGCTACCAATATCAACTACTGCACAGATAAAAAAAATAAATAGTTTGGACAATTAGTATTGCACAAAACTCGAAGAAATCCTTTGTTACATCGAGTGATTGATTGAATGCTTTATCACGCTCATGGTTGGTTGACCACCTTGTATCCCGGGCCGCGTTTCATCACGCGCGTGACGTGTAGAACACCCACAACAGCAAGAACACTGGCTGCTGCGATAACAACCATGAGACCATTTGTCACGCCTGGGCTCCACCCTGGAAATAAAAATTCATAATGAGCTTTTTTTAAGTTATAGATGCTATAGGAGCTTATAGGATCTCTGATTGGTTGATAACTACACGATGTAATTAGCCATATGTTAGAACATAAGGGGTGTCGAATGGTCCCATCCAATTTGAAAGTGCTCGCAAAATTTGGCCTTTGCTCGAATTGCTCGCAAAAATTAGATGAGTTCTTGCTTGCTCGTGCTCGCAAAATTTCTGAAAGTGCTCACATGCTCGGATTTTCGTTAAAATTCCCTGCCGTGTAGCGTAAGCATAATTTGCATCTTAAAAACAAAAACTGGAAATAATGTTTTCCGTATGGGAAACTGGGAAGCATTGGGGAAACATGCGCGCGCCATAAATGTTTCTGGAAAAATGCTTCCTCGTTTTGTTGACGTTTATTGAAACTGACCGGCCTGAGTTCAGTTCCAGGTAGCAGGGTAATTACCCGTGAAACATTTCGCTTGTAAAACGGCGTGCTATCTTTAATCCTCTTGAGATGGAACCTACTTGCTTGTAAACAGGGTCTTAGGTCTCGTTTAACGTCCACCCACTGAGTCTCGTGAAGCTAAGTGAAGTAATTTTGCAGCAAACGGCATATTAAACAAGGCATAATTGGTTGTAAGCTGGCAATGATTGAACCGCGATAAGGCCTTGCCATGTTGCCTAGCTTTGCGCCTGTTGTCCTGTTTTGAAGTGTCAGCCAGCTTACTTGGCGCAAAACAACGTTTTAACAAAAGAGAGATTCCAGGTGGCGGAAAATTTACGAAGTGCTCGCTGCTCGCCATTTGTAATTTTTAAAGCGCTCGCTGTTCGCATGAAATTGATCACTGCTCGTCCTCGCAAAAATAAACGCACTGCTCGCATGCTCGCAAATGCTCGCAAAGACCATTCGATACCCCAAACATAATATCAACGTTTCACGCATTCCAAGGATTTAAATGTTTAATAAACCACTTTATAAAGAAGTTAGAAAAGCTTCGAAGTCGTAAACCTCTTTTGGTGTCATTCCTATCCAATTCTTGGTCTATGATTGCACCAAACCATAGAAATAATGTCAATGGAGTGGTTTCAAAATGGACGCAGACTCTCCACAGATGTGGAAATTAACGATGCGAAGTTCTTGAGTCAGTTTCTGATCTCCTCCCTCTCCAAAAACGGCAAAGAAAACGAAAAGAAATGGAAAGGATCTCTACTTCGTTTATACTTTTAAAAGTTGCTTTCAGAGGGTTCTCAGAAGGTACGGTCTAGCGACAGTAACACACTCAACCAAAAAGGCAATGCCACCCACAAATTAACTTTAAAATTTAACATTTTCCGCTCACCTTCTCTCTTTTGTACTGTTTCGTCTTGATCTTTCTCTTCTTGCTTAGATTGGTCCTGTTGAGGTCCTTTTAGAGCGATTACAGGCCCATCATTGGCAGTTTCGTCATTCAAAGAAAAGGGTCCTTTGGAGATCAGATAACTGGGCTGTTTATAATCAAGGGCTCGCTTGGTTCGGTGCTCTTTCGCAGCTTCCTCCTTAAGTTTCTCCATGACACTGTAAGGCGGATTAACATGTAGTCCAGGGATGCACCCCTTGGAGCACCGGGAATCAGGATCACTCACTCTGCACACAACCACACTGCAGTGCAAATACACGAATGGGAATTCTCCCACAAACTTGAAGGCTTCTACACTGAAGCGTTTCTTTTGAGGAGAAGGAGAAGCTTCCATCTGAACAGTGTCATCCACGATACACCTGATAAGTGAACAAATTAGCTTAGAATCTATAAAGGTGATTCCCTAGTAAAAGAACCCGCCATAGATTTGCAATAAAACTTGGTATGCTATTGCTAGAGATTTCATGCCACCATACAGACAAATATGGTTATTTAGGTGACTTTTGGTAATCTCAGTGCGCAACAAATAACTCAATTATTTTTCAATGCAATGCGTTATATCACACGGATGTGTGACTTTCTTTGATTGTTTATTCATCTACGTCCCAAAAAAAATGCCTTCAAATACCCTGTATTTTTTATCCTTTAACGGAAACATAGTTTAAACATGCGCAGTTGGACCCGTTATGTCTCCTTTTGTAGAAATTATTTCATTTGCATTTACAGTTTCGCCATAGCCTTGGCTTCGATTTGTACTTTCTCGTATATAGTTTTTCCTTTTAGGTCCATGAATTGTTAAGAGGAAACTGCAAAAATTATTTGTGTTTTCTCCTCTTTCCTGACTTTCTAGATTTATTTGTCTGTCTGTTTGTCTGCTGTCTATTTTTTATGTCGCCAAAGTAAGCAGAGTAAAATAAAGTTAGAGTTAAAAGTTGCAATGCTAAGGCATACCCATCATTAACCAAATAAAAAGGAACAAACTATATTCGTATTCCCGGATTCCCGGTATAGGGCTGGAACTAGCTTGCAACTAAGGCTAATGCAAGAGGGGGAGGGGGGGGGGGGGGGTTTCAAATGCAAATTACATTAATCTCTTTTTAATGACATTCTCCTGCTTTAGCCTCCATTGCAAGCTAAATCCAGTCCAATACCGAGAATATGGATATGATATCTTTACTTCATTTTTTTTTCACACATACAATTAAGTTGTTTTTGTTGTTGTTGTTTTGGACACTTCGTGGATCGAAACACTACGTACCCTTCATGGATTAGCTCGTGCCTGAACCTGTGTTCCTTGTTGTGGTCAGCAGTAGGAGTGGAGCAGCAGTTTGCTGCCATAACTTCCAGACTTTGATCCAAGGTAGCGATGGACACTTCAAAGAACAGCCGCTCTCGGTATGGTGTTTCTATTGGAAAATCTCCCCACGAGTAGGCTGTTTGATAGTCTTGGCCGTGAAAGAAATCCATGCGGATTGAAAAGCGGCCATACCTGTGTCATAAACATTAAATGTGAGAAAAACTGTATGGCTAAAAAAAAGAATGATGTGAATTTACACCAAATCGTAAGCTGTTCTCGGTGAGCTTTCATATATAATCAATTGCCCTGGCTTCCTAACTGCCACGATCTGATTCTGCTTAATTCTGTCAATACTCGATGCCGTTTTATATTTAATTTCTGCTCTTCATATCAGACTTAACAACAATAAGTCCTTCGGAGAATTTTTTTTGTTTTCAGTGCATATAAGATCATTCAGAAAGTTTTGTTATGTTTCCGAACGCGTTTCATTCCCAATGCTCTTCTTGACACAAAAAGGCGAGGAGTGGAATAGTTGGGATTTCTTCTCAAATAAAGTATTTCAGAGGAAACGGAAATACAAAGAAATAGAAATAATGGATGAAAGATTATTATCCTTACCCATCCTCATCTATATAGAGCTGCTTTACTTCCGGTTTTATGCCAACAGCGGAAGTGATCCCGTTGTTCAAGTAATAGCAGCAAAATGGTATATCGAACTCGTCTTCCCCGACCCGAGTGATGATGCTCCCAGGAGGAACGTTTCTTTCCACTATTCTGTTGCTGTAGACGATAAAGTTCGGTGTGCTGCGTCGCTTAGTCATACATTTGTCCAGAGCAGTTTTGAAGATGTAGTGGGTTGGAGTCTCGATGACGGGACAATTGGGATCCAACAGTCGCAGAAAGTCTCCTTGTAAGTCACGCAGAGCTGTTTTAGGGACAGTTACTTCAATAGCGTGCGTGCTGCAGTTCAAGAGTAGGCCAGGAGCTGAAAACCAAGCGTTGTGTGTTCAAATTTAGAATCATATTTAATGAGATTTCTTGTTTTGCAATCTCAGTGTAACTGGTACATAATCTTCCCCTAAAGGGAGAGACATTTTCCCTCCTTAACTGAAAAACGTTTGCTGTCCTTAAAAGTGTTTATTTTTTGTTTGTCGGCCCTTTCTCGAATTAAAGCAGGAAATAAATATGAATTTCTTGATTACCTAGGAGGTTACTTACCTCTACAATTACGATTATCGTCAGAAAGCTTCAAAGGATCAGGGCAAGTGCAGGTAAAGCCACCATCATTATTCACACATTCATGACTACAGCCTCCTTTAGCATCTTGACATTCATCAATATCTGAGGAGAAAGGGAAGGTTAGACCTGTTTCACTTGAGTATCGAAAAGTAATTTGTTTTGCATTACCAAGGTGCATGATTGGCTGAAAAGACTCGCCCCACTTTTTCAGCCAATCAGAAGTAAAACCAATAATGACGCGCTTGCACATATTTTCCCGCGCCTCGCGTCTGCTGCATTGTTTTGATTGGTTCATTGGATTTTCTGGGGTCTTTGTGAGCTGATCACTGAGCGATTGCTTTAGTTTTGATTTTAAGTGACCCTGAATTGAAAGCCACTCTAGTACCAAAAATAGATTTAAAAAACATATGAAATAGGGTTTCAGGATAAAAGAAAGCGTCCATTAGAATGGAAGAGATCAAAAGTGTGTCATTTTCAAGGTTAGTTCTGCATCCCTATCAGTATTTTGTTTAATGTTTGAAATCGAACATTTGGCGGTATCAATAAAGTGTTTTCTAAGTCATGTTATCACCTTCCAAATAGTTTTGAAGAATTATTACAGGACAGAATTAAACAGAACTTTAACCCTATGAACAAAATGCGATACAATTCTCTGAGTTGTAGTTTTCATAATTTGTTAGTATTTTAAGTCCACTTCACCAATAAATTATTTCTTTATTCTCAACATCTGTCTGCCTAAAAATGCTTTGATCTTGTAGGGAGAAATTATACATTAGTCAACACCTGCAACTACAGATTTTAACAAAAGTCTTGGTCTTTCCAACATCATTACCTTGACAACTAATTGGTCCACTGGGTGGTGTCCAGATCCCAGCGTTTCCACATTGTTTGAATGGCGGACCAACAAGTTTGTAACCTGCTGGACAGGAGAGGTCACAAACAGTCCCAGAAGGACTCGGTCCTTGCTTGCAGCTCTCCTTGATTATGACATCCTTGCCAACAACAAGAGGACTACAGGAGCTACCTTTAGGAACAGAAAGTA
The DNA here is from genome assembly GCA_022496165.2 of Catalaphyllia jardinei. NCBI lineage: Eukaryota > Metazoa > Cnidaria > Anthozoa > Scleractinia > Caryophylliidae > Catalaphyllia > Catalaphyllia jardinei. The sequence goes on along the minus strand of CM042752.1, from coordinate 29,930,165 downwards.
CAAGAAAAATGACAGTTAATATCGATAAAAGTACAGGAGTCGGCTTAAGATCAGGGAAAGTATGCGCTTGTTTTTTTAAACAATTTTGGAATGCGATTTGAAATCTACAAGTTAAAAATCCTTAATCTTAAATTAGCTCGTTTAAAATAAATAAAATGTCAACTGAAAGTAGGATGTTTTATACTTTTTACTGCCATAGACTGAAGTCTTAAGCCTAGGGTTGAAGCAGAATGTCTGAGTCTTGTTGAGTGAAATTTAAACACTCACTTCAATACGTTTTGAAACATGTTTTAACGATGAATGCCTATTTCGGGTAAATGACAAAACGACACAAACTTTTTAACTGAGTTTTACTAATCCGCTATCATGATCAAGTCACTTTCAATCCAGTGGATCTAACCAATTGAGATTGATCGTTCAGCTTTGTTGAGTTAATAACATGCGAGTAAACATATTTATATAAATATTTTAATTTTCGTCCATTTAAACTTTTTAACTAACTACTCGGTAATGCAAACTAAACATCTCTTATAAAATTAATTTGCCGGTAGAAATAAAAGCATTCTTTTCACACTTTCTTAGCTGTGAAGATTAAAGCTCCTCCTTAAACTTGAAAAAAGAGCACCGACTGTCTAAAATCAATTAAAAGGAAAGATGAAAAACAGTTTTATGCGATACAAATGCTTGGATAAAATGATTCTTTAAGAACTAAACCAACTTATAACATTTTCCATTTTCGACTTAAAGGTAACCGGCACATGATCGTGTAATGTTGACTGAGTACAAACCTAGCATTACCTTGTGAGAGTAAGCCTTTGTAACTATTCCGTTTCATACTGTACTTTCATTTTGGTAAACTTACGCCAGATATCAAACGCATGTGAGGGGAAAGGAGATTTGTTTGTAGAGCAAATGTACAAAACAAGATTTAATCAGTCTTGGTACATCTTTTTGATTTAAGGTATCAGTTCTGTCGTTTAAGTTATAATTCTTCGGATTCCATGGCTTTGCTATTGTTAACATATTGTTGATGTTTCTAGAAATGTACAGAAAAAACTGGTTCCCAAATAACATGCCTTCACAGTGCTGAACTTTATACTCCAGTTTATGTGTAACCACTGGCATCAAAAGTTAATAACGTGTGAATTTGGCACGCTTTTCTGAGACCTTCACGTACTGCAAGGAACTACCCAACGATCATACTCAGTGTGGAAAAAGAAATTTATGTTTTGAAAGTTTAGAGCAACCTCTGTAACGCTTTAAAGAAGTACAAATTCCGAACTTCTTTAAGGTCGAATTAGATTTTTCTATGCATTACGTTTTGTTATTTGGAAGCGTTTGGTGACTCTTACTCGGAGTGTAGTGTTTTACATTTGCAGCTATAAGGCACAGGAGCTCACTTACCAGGCTGACCAATATCCGGAACTTCACCATTTATGATCGGGTCCTCTGCGGCAGTTAACAGGATCAGAGAGGTCAGAACTAAATAAAACCTCATCTTTAAATGCGTAGAGAAAAGAGAAAGCCCCTCTTCTCCGCAAATTTCTTTTTCGTGCAAGCTCCGGGCAAAGATAATGTTAATGTGGGAGATTTAACTTAATTAACTTGATTATCATAACAAAGCCTCCCACACACTTAAATGAAAACAAGCCAAGCGATTGACAATCGTTAACACATTCCTGAGCGATTTTACTGTGCAAAGAAGTCAAAATCCAGCAAACAAACCTCATCGTTAGTTGTCAGCTTGAGTCAACACTATTAAATAAGTAATGGAAAATTCCTTTGCATCCAACTTAAAGTTTGCTAAATACGCTTCGCATCTTTTGATGAACAACGTCTTAACTCTCGTTAAAGTATCACAAATTTTCAAGCAGACGTATGATGCAAATAGCGATAGCCATCAAGAAATTGTTATAAATAAAAATTTCATGAAGTTTTGCTGGATTATTCGTACTAAAAGAAATATATGGAAACAGATAACGAGAATTAATACTTCCATCTTTAAACTGAATGGTTGGTAAGCTCGAAAAAAACATAACCAAACAAACATGTAAGCCTCAATAATTGAATAGAGGCTCATGCAGCGCAAGTCAAGGTTCAAGCTGGTACTTGTTATCTTAGAATGGGGACAATAACGTCCTTTGGGAGAGGGTGTAATGGGAAACCATAAGGGGCAGTTAACTTGTCTCATGTCACAACTGGAGATCGGGGCCGATGTCGAGTCCACACATATAAAGTGGCAGAGACATTATTTTAGCTCTTAGGAAGTGGTGAAGAGATATTAGAGTTCACACACTCTAGGAGATGTCACAAGATTCGGTTGCCAAAGCACAGGCGGCCCAGACGTTGAATACGATTAATACGTGACATTAGTCTGTTGACGATTGCGTTACGATTTTGGCCGTTTTAAATTAAAAACAATGTATGGGAATGCTTCGAAAATTGATGTAAATGCTACCTGTGGAAAATAATTCACCTTTCACAATTAATTATATCAATCGAGTTGTGCATGTCTTCAAAGCTTTTCTACAGCGTTTTGTTTAAATATGTTAAAACTAATCCATATTTTTGGTAACGTTTTTATGGTAGACAGCCGTTGCTATGGCCGTTGTTACCTAAAAAAACTTATGCTTCTCTGTACTTAAAAGTTGGTTCCACATTTATGTTTGAGGTAGAGTACGAATCTTCAAGTTTATGACCTGATGAGACTGGGAACCATTTCGGTTTGAAGAAATTCAGGTTCTCTCGTAATTTTTCCTTTTTGTCGAAAGTCTACGCTACACTGACTTATGTCATAATTTATCATTGCTAAGGGGGCAGACACCCAAAGAGCTGGCGTCAACTTTTAAAATATCCTACTTGAAAAAGACCATAAGGTCAGTTTTTCATAATTCAAATTTATGTCCAGAAGTAAGACCTATAGGGAGTCTTGACTCCCAACACATTTGATTACGCTCTTTTATATGGTTTCACTGACTTGTAAAGTGTACAGTCTTTACTGCTGCTCGCCTTGTTAAAACAGCTCCCTGACCTCTTCACCGTTGAAAATCAACAGCAAAGTTAAAAGTACCTATGCCTAATTCGCCATTGGGGGTTTTCACATGACGTCACTAAAATTCAAACTACAAAACTATTGATCCTCTTAAGATTTAACTTTCATGATATATAAGAGCAGCTGAAAAGTAATACTCATGCAAATTTTCGCTCCGAATGGGTTCTTAGTTTTGTGATAGACCACGCTTGAATTTCTAAACTTTTGCGCGACGCGGCATTTACATGACGGCCAAAAGAGTTGTCATGTTGGTTTAAAAAGTGACTTATTTGGGGGAATTTGGCTATCTGAACAGTTCATGTATTAGAAAAAGTACTATTTTAATGTTTTTGAGTTCCTCAAGAGATAAATTTACGCTTGTGCAGCAAAACTCAGTGACAGATGCTTGATCTAATTGTTACCACCAAGGTGGATGTTGTGCGATGCACAGGAGTAATGCCACTAGGTATATCCGACCATTGCCTAGTGTATGCAACGCTTAAATTGGGCAGCAAAAGACCACCGCCGAAGATTATTCGCACCAGAAACTTTAAAAATTTTAATGCAGCGAATTTTAAGGCTGATATTGAAAAGATTCCTTTCCATATTTTGGAAATTTTTCATCACAAAGACGATGCGCTCTGGGGATGGGAACTATTGTTTAAAGATATATGCAATGCTCACGCCCCGTTTAAGGATGTGAAAGTGAGAAGTATGTCTGCTCCGTGGATTAACAATACAATTACGCACAACATGAATCGCAGATTTAAATTATTCAAAGAGGAAAACCGGACAAAGGATCCAAGCAAATGGACTGCATATAAGAAACTAAGAAATGAAATCACAGCTGATATACGCAGAGCCAAGGCAAAGCATTTTAAAGATCTATTAGCTGATGTCAAAACCACTGCAGAGTATTGGAACCTGCTTTCAAAGGCGAATAATCCTAAATTAAGGAAAGCGATAGGTCCATTGAAAAGAGAGGATGGATCGCTCGCAGTTGATGACAAAGAAAAATCAAACCTAGTCAATAATTTCTTCTCTAACATTGGGGAGAAACTGGCTTGAAGTCTCCAGCCCCAATATCTATCTGATCTGGTCACGTCAACTAAGATTGTTCCCTGTGTCAATAACATTGCACTGTCGCCATTGGCCATTGAGAGAAAATTAGCTAATCTGAAAACAAACAAAGCGACAGGACCCGACGACATATCACCGAAAATAGTCAAGGAAGCTGGAGATGCATTGTTAACCTCGCTGATGTTCCTTTACAATACGAGTCTGAAAGACGGCTATGTCTTTAGCCAGTGGCAGACTGCGAGAGTCAATCCTGTTTTTAAAAAGGATGACGAGACTGTTATCGGAAATTATCGTCCCATATCTCTTCTCAGTGTTCCGAGCAAAATATTAGAAACCATTGTTGCTGATTCGATCATTCACCATGCGTTTATTGAAAATAAATTAATAACAGACAAGCAATGGGCGTACAGGAGAGGATATTCTACTGAGCTGTTGCTAGTACATATGACAGAAATTTGGAGGAGTGCCATCGATTCAAACAAAGTTGTTGGTATAGTGCTGGTAGATTTCCAGAAAGCCTTCGACTGTGTCTCCCATAATGTGCTATTACGTAAATTAGAAAATGATTTTGGAATTAATGGAGTGTTACTCGACTGGCTGCGCAGTTACCTTGACAATAGAAAACAATATACTGTCTTAAATGGTACAGCATCTGATCTTAACACTGTTAAATCTGGAATACCGCAGGGTTCCGTTTTAGGACCGACCTTATTTTCTCTTTACACAAGTGATTTACCTGAAGCTATAACCACTGCGACAACCTACATGTATGCTGATGATACTACCCTATATTGCATTGGCGATTCTATCGACGCAGTAATTTCTGAACTTAACAAAGCTTTGGAAGAGCTTCTATACTGGTGCATAACAAACTCGCTTGTGCCTCATCCAAAGAAATGCGAAGCAATGATCCTCCATCGTGGTAGATTCACTGGCCCTTTGAAAGAGTTAACGTTGGCCCAGTACGCCATCAAATGGGTTACACACTCTCGTCTATTAGGCGTATTGATAGATGATCAATTAAACTGGTCTCAACATGTTAGTGTTGTTAAAAAGGCTTTGTTGATAAGTTAAACTTGTTAAAACGTAGTAGATTTCTTCCAAAGAATATGTTATTAGACTTGTATTTTAGAGTTATTATGCCGTCGATCGTATATGGTATATCAGTATGGGGAGGTCTCACAAATAAGGAAGGGTTTAAGGCATTAGAAGCACTGCATTGTAGAGCTGCCAGAATTATCTTTCAGCTACCTTGGGAGATGTCCAACGCAGATGTTATGAAAAAGGCTAATTGGTCTTCTTTAGCCTTTATGTATAAAATTAGCTTAGCTAAGCTTATGTATAAAATCTACAATAACCTGACTCCTGACGCTATGTCAGCTATTATTAAGAACAATTATAACACCAAGCGATACCAACTAAGGAAGAAACTGAAAATTGATGTCCCACGTTTTAACACCAACTACATGAGGAACTCTGTTGCTCGTAGAGGAGCAATAGTTTGGAACACGTTGGTTCCTCAACTTAATGACGATATAGACAATGTTAAGAAATACGCGATTATGGCAAGACGGTCAAAGACTCTGTTACACCTAGATTTTGACTGTATCTCCTCTCAAACATTAACCAGAAGGGAGGAAGATTTTAAGTATAATTAGTGTTAATAATCAGGCGATACTAGAGTACCACCTTGTATTTTAGAATTTTAAGCTTTTATCGTTTTAGACTTGTAAGTATTGAGTAGCTATAAAGCTGGTGTACGCCCTATTTATTTTTTATTTAATTAGTAATCTCCGGACTTAGTTATTTAGACACGACCCCACAAGCGAAGCGTCGCTTTAAATACTTATCGTGTATAAATAAAGATTATTGATTTGATTGATTGATTGATTGTCGATTTCCCCCCGTCATGTTGGTGCCCATGTAGATGGCACCAGCATGGCGTCTCCATACAAATCTCTATAAATTTAGGTAAAACATTTCTCCGCATATCTCGCTTAAGAAAAATTACTGTGATCTGAATCTTGGCGAGAGTCTTCGCATATTTACCTTCTTTCTTTTTCCAGATTCTGGACTTTATCTATTGAACGGTTTTCATTTTTATTTTGATATGGCGTGACACTGAAAACCAGCAATTAATGCTTGGGCGTCCGTTTTTTGCAGAAGTCAAGATCTACCATAGAAGGGTTAATCCTGGCATTTAATCAAGATTTCCACTACTGCCATGGCAACGGGACTGGATAGAAACAAGGCTTAAAACAGTTTTTGTTTATTTGAAAAAATGCAGTCGTTAGATTATTTTCATAATTTGCCCACTAGGAATTTGTCCACACTGTTCTGAAAAAATTGGACAGAGAGGATTTTCGCAACTCACCGTAAATCGTTTTCACCACATGTCCTGTATTATTTAAAATTCCTTCTGTCAAAATTCAGATTTTTTTATAATAGATCATTCACGTGGTTTCTCAATGATTTTTGGCCTAATGTCTTGAAATTCTAGTGACTGCACCGTTTGAAATCGGGAAGTTTCTGCAAAGGCACTCAATTTTCAAGGAAATGCGCATGCGCTGCTTTTAACTGGATTCTTTCGATAGCAAATAAAAATCAGAGAATTGCGGTGTTCTTTGCATTGTTACCTTTTCTAGCATACTTTTGTATAAAGGGCTAAAACCATCAACACACCGCGTTTAATTACGAAGAAAAATACCAAAGATAGAGCGGGCATTGAGCAAATAAAATGATCGCTGTATCAACTGCATGTTTGGTTTTGTAATCCTTGTGCGCGTGCTGAACTGCATTAGCAAGAGCGCGCACGAAAACTGTGCGCAGCAACCTTTAAGCCATAGCAGCGTGGAACTTGTCTCATGTTATTTCAGGTCCAGGTGTTGCCGGGGGACATTGTTACATTGATAGCACAGATGCTTGTAAGCTCCCTGAAGGGACTACCCTGAGATTTTTCTTGATAGCACAGATGCTTGTAAGCTCCCTCAAGGGACTACCCTGAGATTTTTCTTTTCTTTTAAATAAAGGTGTCTAGTACTACTACTACTATCGCGATTCCCAAGTCCCTCCCCCGTGGTATTGACCGTGAACATCTTCGTTTTCTGGACACTATATGCAAAACCAAAGAAACAGGCGCCGACTTCTCTCTAACATCACTGACCACTGACTGATTGCCACACAACACCCAGGCAGACACCTACAGCTATTGTTTACTCCAACACAGATTTTTAAATCTCTGTGGCTGCTGAAAATGTCATGACGCGCGTGCGTGAAATAGAAATACAGTTCAGCTGTTTTTATTCCAAGTATGGCGTGGTATCATCGTGTTCTGTGATGAACCCTAGCGTAGCCTGCGAGCAGCCTCACTTTTGAGTCACGCGCGCAAGCAAACGAGCGATAAAGCGCAAAGCGATCCGGCTAAAAGGAGCCTGGTGAAGAGGCGCCAAGAAAATGAGCCTGCCTTGATTTCTGTAATATTTTCATTTCTGCTTCGCCTGAGGGAAGTGAAATGCTGTTGGTCGAAAAGCGGGAAGGTGATAAGACTGATATTTGATGAGGAGCGATTAGATCCCGATGGAGTCAGTTATTAATCGCACGTTCCCACAATAAAAAATAATTCGTCTACATTTGGAGTCAGATGGAGAGTTGAGTGCGCGTATTACTGATGTTTTAAATTTTCAGCCTACATCTGGTTAATTATCAAACTGGCTAAAGAGGGAGCAGGAAATAGCAGTTGAAAGTATATTAATGAAACAAGACGTACTTGTCGTGTTGCCGACTGAGTATATATCTATACTACAAACGTGTGACGGTGTTTGCAAACGGGCGACGAAACAACATGAAGCCGTTTGCCCTTTTACCAGCAAAGACCAGATTGTCAACACAAGATCACTTGGAATCAAGTGTGTCCTCGCTAGGCATAAACTTTGACGGTTTTTCTTCGGCAAAACTGTATGGAGCCGGCTCACTTTCTCGTCTCGAGGCTCCGCCGCACACGCTTCTGCTTCAGCTTGAGTCTGCTCGCAGGCTAATCCTAGCGCACAGTCTCATTCACTTGTCACAAAGAAGAACAAAATTAAGGCGCAGTACAGGCCAAAGTTTTCCAGGTTAAATTAAGGGTACACGCGAAGGCTGTTTTGACGTCGCTTAACACGGCCTTGTTAAAATTATTGGAAAATGAAGACTCCTATAAAGATTTAGAATTCATCATATCAAAAGTTAATTGTTTCTTTCCATAGCTGTACTTTCTTATTCTGTTCTAATTCTGTTCTGTCCTAGATACTTCGAATTAATTATGTAGCCTTAATGAAATAATACAAATACGAGTTTCCCCTAAGTAGTTCTTCATTTGCTTTTACTTTTCCTGTAATACGTTTCTTTTAAACTAAGACTAGCAGATTTCATTTATTTTATTGTTCCTGGCCAGCCTCGATTAGCTTTTGCTACCTGCGGTGCCAGGTCTGTCACTAATGTATTGAGCAAAATGTAATAAAGTTGTCTTGTCTAAAGTTGTCTTGTCCTTTCTGCCAATATCTCGGTCACGTTTCAAGCGACGCTGAATCTCTATGCTTATTTCATTAACCACTGTTTGGCGGTTTTCTGTAAATTTCTGGGTGATTTTTGGGCATTTTGGGAAAGAGATTTTTTTCTCAAAGGATAGGTTAAATTGACCAAAATATGAAATGTTGAAGATATGATGGATTTGGAAAATTGAAAATCGAAGTGAAGAATTAGAAGACGGACACCAAACAGTCTCCTACCAACCTGGGGCTCTTTTTGGAGGGAGTCAACTTTCTGGTAGTGTTTCCAACCCATTTTAATCCTAACAATTCCCTTTCAATATTACCTCAAAACTCACTCCTATTCATGTTTACCCCCGCCTTAAGCATTTTAAAGAGAGTTTCGACGAAACTGAAATCCTTGAAAGAAATTCCCATCCCTGTATAATCATTCTTTGCGTTCCTGAAGTAATATTCCTGTGAAGCGCGAACCAGAGACAGGCATAAAACTTTGAATTGACCGCAGTTCGTGCTATTGATTTTGGCAACCACGCTTTGCAGATTCCTTTTTTTCAGCGAGGACTGTCATGAAGACCCTGGAGACACAATCATCTGTGACAGGCTGTTCTTAGAGTTCTACTTTGTGGCTGAGCCCGCGGTTTATATAATTGGCCCGCGATTTAATCAATTTTGGCAACAAATGACAGGTTAAAACGTTGAAGTGACGTGTTTTAGCTTCGCAGACAAATCTAAAAATCCCAATGAACTGATTAAAAACTAACAACTAATGCGTATTTTCTGAGAATAAGCAAACAGGTATCAATCACAAAAATTAATTTCTAATAAAATAAATCGATTAATACGGGGGAACTAAGTCATTTAGAAAATTTAATAAGACTTAGATACATTTGTGGGCTTTCCTCTGTGCTTCCAAATCAACCCACCCTAACATTTTGAAAGCTTCGGACGTTGCCCTCCGTTGCATTATGAGTGCTGGCCTGTTTTGTAGGCATTGCGAGCTGTGACTAGTGACAACCCACCCTATACCATATCACTGTAATCAAGTATCGGCCGTACTAAACTATTAGACATGCATTTAGCAGCTCTTAGGGTGAAGAAGGGTCGTCTGCGGGCGGAAGGTAGGCCGAGACGCTTGCTCATTTTGTTACAAATCAATTCTACGTGATGGTACCATGAGAGAATCTCATCTAGAGTAGCCCCTAAGTAACAAAAGCCTGATGCTCTTTCAATTTCTTTCCCACTGATTTATTTGACTCTATTTTCAATAAATATTAGTGTTGAAATGTGGAAGGTGAATTGATCAACATGAACCCATGACCTCCTGAACACCGGCGGGCTGGCGCTCTATCTACTGAGCTACAAGAGCTCATGAAGAACATGGTCATTTGACTGAGTTCATGCGTCAGGCGTCCTGCATACTGCTAGGATTGGCATTGTCGAAGTCATAGTTGGTAGTGATCCACAACTCAGGTTTTTTCTTTATCCCACGCTCGTGTCATGAAAACCACGTTATGTGATGGAAGCCTCCTAATAAAAGATTATTACTTCCTTGATCAATTCAGCTTTCACATTTCATTACCGAGCTTAAAATTCATCATCTTTATTCACTCAATATTAGTTTTGTTGCTATGAATCAACACAGATTGCCAAATACTAACTGTAAACAGACGCAGTCTAGTCTCCTCATCAAGTCAACATGTCAGGACGACTTCCTCTTTACTCAGCAGCAGATCTGTTCTCGCCAAGAATATCAGATTCGTATATATACAGTTTCAGCCACTTGTCAAAATCAAAGCTCAGTACAGGCAAAAGTTTCTCAATTTAAATAAAAAAATTTTAGTCAAGTTTCGAAAACTGAACTTTATCACGATGTTTCACTTCATGAGTTGTTTAAAGTAAGAGACCATGTCGTATGTGGCTTATAACCTAACTCGAGAAATTACCCGTTACCATGGATTCATTACCTCGAACCCCAGAGTCTTATTTATTATTGACTGCTTTATTTGATCAAGACGGAAATCATATCTATAAACTCGCCGCGCTCACCTTTTTCGAAATCATTTTACACGGTTCTCTGAGTCGAATTTACACTCCCGTAAGCGGGGTGCTTTTGAAGGCTTAAATCAGACATGGCTATTTCTTACGGGTTGTCTATAATATATATTTTTCACGTGGGATTCTCGGTGATGCCGTTCCAAAGTTATCCTCAAGGTGGGTTGCCTTGACTAACGTCAAAACTTACGAAGATTTATCATGTTAGGTAGGATGTAGGATTGAAATTCGGAGTGGTTTTGTTTGAACGACTAATATTACTATAACCGTATGCCTGATAAATATTTTCCGTTATAAACAAACCATAAGTAGACGTCTGTAGGGCTCTAAAACGTCTGCAAAAGGAGTTGATTTCCTGGCGAAACAAAGCCCACGCAACACTCTTTGAAACTAAGCCCTACTGGAAAAAAAAACACCTGAATACAAAGTGGGACAGAAGAGAAGAAGAAGTGTGATACGAGTGGATAGGTTTCAGGACTGAAAATGAAACATTTTATTTTCTGCTGAACAGAGCGAATTCGTCGAAAAAAACTATCTGTTGTGGTACTAGAATACAAAAAGGCAGTTTTTAAGGCTCTTGTTTCCACCGGTAACTGCTGTGTGAAGAACGTGTTTAGTATGAAAGAATGTACAACACGAATTAAATGCAAGAGCAAGTTTCGAAGGAGCTTAGTCCCTTTTCTTGGTGAATTGCATTTCAACGAATTTCATTAATTTAGAAATCAAGTAAAATTTTGAGTTTCAAAGATGTTTTTAAAAGATTATATTTCTTCTTAAGTTATATACAATAATGTCACATGATAAAACTCTCTAAACATGACGATATTTAACACCAGGCAGAGAGCATACCATCAAAAAAAGCAATGCAAGCTAAGAGCTATATTCTGAGGAAAACGTTGGCAGCGGATCTTCATTAAGGGGGGTGCTTATTATTGACTTGCGAGCGAGGGCAAATTTCCGGGTGTTGTTTTACGCCCCCTGGCTATTATTAAAAACAACTAATCTCTGAAAGTAGAGACGCGAAAGTAGAGGCAAAACAAATTAAATAGATTAATTGGCTTAAGTTCATATCGCTAGCAGGGTACACTTTTTTTGAATTGACAACAACGATATTGTGCGTTCAATTAATTTTCTTAGGAGTATGTCCCAATAACTGGATTCACACGCAAGGTTCCTGCTACAAGTTCTCTTCTAAAGCATTGAATTGGAATGCAGCAAAATCCGTCTGTGAAGCACTCGGTTCTGATCTTGTGGTGATAAACTCCCAAACTGAACTACAAGCACTTAACTGGATTCACACGCAAGGTTCCTGCTACAAGTTCTCTTCTAAAGCATTGAATTGGAATGCAGCAAAATCCGTCTGTGAAGCACTCGGTTCTGATTTGTGGTGATAAACTCCCAAACTGAACTACAAGCACTTACCTCACAAATGCCAGAAAGTCAGATATCGTGGATTGGCAAGCACAGGGATCCCAAGAACAAGTCTCACTGGCTGTTGGTTGACGGATCACGCCCAACTTACACTCACTGGTATGCTGGAGAACCTAACAGTCTTCATGAGGAGTGTGCTGAAATGTATAACAAGTTAAATTGATGGATATGGAATGACTTTGGATGCTCAGCTTCATTTCCGTACGTTTGTGAAACCAGAGGTATGTCTGTGGCATTTGGATTTTGACACAAGGTTATTTACATATAGCTCTTTTCCGTTAAAAATTTCGTATTCTAGATGGCTTGATAGCTCAGGTGGTAGACGGCACTGGTAGACGGCACTGCACCGGTATCGTAGAGTTCACGGGTTGGAATCCCGTTCAGGCCTGAATTTTTTCAGGCTTTAATTTCACAACTACCTAAGTTGTGTATATAACTGAGATGATCAATCATGTGTCCATATCTTTCATCGTAGTTCAAATATATGATCTTTCATATATTCACTTGCATAAGATTCTATGAGTTGGCATCTATCGCTGTGTTGTGAATAATACTAACAATTAATGGAGGATGTAAAACTATTACTTTTTCAAATTCTGCGTTTCTTTGGTTTATCAGCGATGAAGAGAGCTCGTTATAGCTATTTTGGTAGTGTAAGAATAGCTCCGATGATCTATGTCAAGTCAAAACTAAAACTCATAGTCACATTCAGATCCACACATTAAAGGACAAGGCTTTTTTTTAATTGAGTTTTCCTAAACGCTAGGACACGATAAGCACTAGGCAGCTGTGTAACTGTTTTGAGAAAACAAGAGATTTATGCATTTTTTTCCAAAATAAATTTCAAACTTTGATAAGGATCTATAGTAACACTTATTTCGTAAATGTGCCAATTTGCAATACTTTTGGAAGACATTTGCTACAGAGGATCATTAGCGCATTGTAAATGCACCGGGTTTCTGAGATAATGCCATCAAGAGAAAAATAAACGATTTGCACTGAAACATGTCGCATAAATGGAGACAGTATAATGATAGTTTATAATCTGTGTCAGACCTGCTAAGGGTTAGTTTTTTCACCCATTATTTCTAAATTGGGTTGTGTAATCTTCTAAGCAAGTATAAGCAGGTAGGTTTTTCCATTTGCTTTCAGAGATTTTATACTTGACGCAGACGCCTGATGAAAGAGAATAAGCTAAATCTTCGGCGATGAAACATTTAACCATCTAATACATCTTTATAGCGTGTCCAAACAGCTGGGTTAATTTGCAAGGTTCCTGCTACAAGATTTCTAACAAGGCTTTGAATTGGACTGCGGCAAAATCGGCCTGTGAAGCACTCGGTTCCGATCTTGTGATGATAAATTCACAAACTGAACTACAAGCGCTTACCTCAAAAGTATCAAAAACTACGTGGATTGGTCTGTACAGGGATCCCAAGGACAAGTCTCGCTGGCTGTGGGTTGACGGTTCACGATTTAACTTACGCTCACTGGAATACTGGAGAACCAAACGGTCTTCTCGAGGAGTGTGCACAAATGTACTCTGAAGTACACGAATGGAAATGGAATGACGGACTATGCTCACATTCATATCTGTACATTAGTGAAACCAGAGGTGTTGTTGGAAGTTAACTTGTGAATGCTAAGTTTACTCTCTCTTTAGAACCTGCTCTTTGTACTTACAATCAGCAGACATTCGCATGCTTGGTATTATAAGTTCAAACATTTTAGAATTGTGCTAGTCCATAAAGGTTTATTTTAGTGCTAAAGAATTACTGTATCTCGTCAACTTAATTTCTACAGTGGTTTTAGTTGTAAAGTGTTCCGCTCTAAGTGTTGTCCGCCTTCTCAAAACGTCCCCGGAAAGTTGCGTGGCGTCACAGATGAAATTCAACACCAGGGTTACCAGCTACAAGGTCCATCTTATAAGCAGTGTTGGGCAAATGGTCAGTGGACGGACAGTGCTAAATAAAGTTTCATGCAAAGGTGAGTTTGAGATCATAGATGTTAACACAATGATCACCACTACAATACTAGTATTGGTAACGTTTTGCACAACAGTCCTTCCTGGAAAAATACAGATGACTCGTTTAGATATGGACGAATCACCCTGTGTCAGATGGCAGCTGAATTCTCAAGTGTGTTAAAGTGCTACTACGACCAAAAAAACAATTCTTTTTTTTCCCTTTGGATTTCAAAACTATGTTAACTAAACACTAACTGACCCAAATCTGATTTTAAAAAGGCACCTGTTTATTTTAACTGGAATTTTCTTACTTATTCCTCCGCCATTACTAACTTTAAAGTCTTGAGAGAGCTGGGTCGAGGAGAAAATGACGTCAAAGACTCACTGGTTTAAAAATGCAATGCGTGTGTCCGTGGCTGAATTAATATGCAGCACGGAAGTTTTGGGCTTTCAGACCTTTGTTTTGCATGTATAATAAATTGCGTTTACACGCTGAAATTTCAAACTAGCGAGTAAATGACGTCGTTTTCTCTAGACCCAACCCTCTAAGGTCTAATCAGTCAGTTTTGAACGTGAGTAATGGCGGACCGTGAAATCCAAAACTTACACTCAAAATAAACAGCCTTTGGATAAAAATCAAAACCTTTGCCTGTTAGGTGTTAAGCGAACACGCTTTCAAAATCTGAAGGAAAAAAGGAATTTTTTTTCATCATAGTACCACTTTAAGACTGCCCCCTTCAAAGCAAATGCTATTTATTGTATAATAAAAAAATCCCTTCATGAATTCGTGTTGCAGACAGAAGCACTTTCTGCAGAATATGTTTGAGTGATAATGATAGACCTCTCATTGAACATAGCTGCTTATTCTATTTTTATTGCTGTAATTTAAAACATCAGGAATGGCTACTCAGGCCTTATCCCGGGAAGACATTCGGTTGGCATGGTCCAAGGAAATCGTCGCATTTAGCCTTATCGCTTTTAAAGATACTTTTATAGCCCATGCACTTTTTTTAACCTGAATATTATCTGTTTTATTCCTCATGAATCTTTTTGAAAACATAATTCCAGCTTAAGAATGACACAAACAAAGGCTGTTTTAGATATCAACGAATGCACGGTGTCAAATGGAAGTTGCGGTCACAAGTGCCTTAATACTGCAGCAGGCTACAAATGTGAATGTCCAGACCCGGAACTGAACTTAGGATTGGATAACAAGACGTGCCAGGGTAAATATCGTTTGAAAACTCATAGTAATACCCCAAAAACGGATCATACCATTGTGTACAATTTCTACCATTTCAGGTTGCTCTATGTGCAATATGACATGTGCACAGCTTGCCATCATTTTCAAGTACTAAAGTATACAAATGTCCTCTTGCGTTTCCTCTGTATCTTTTCAGCTTTGGGTGTTGATGTTCACTGCAACAGCGGCAATATGACCATCACCATCTCCAAGTACCTCCTCCGCGGTATGGAACGTGAGCATATTTGGCTCCTGGACACCACATGCCAAGCTAAACAAACAAGCGCTGACAACACTCTCTAACAACACTGCTGACTGGCCTTAACACAACACGCAGGCAAACACCTTCAGCCATTATTTACTCCAACACAGTCTTGGAAATCCCTGTGGCTTCCGACGATGTCATAACACGCTTGCGCGAAATAGAAATACAGTTCAGCTGTTTTTATTTCAAGTATGGCGTGGTATCATCGGTTGGTTGGAAGCCAACTGACAGAAAACCTGTGTTCAGTGATGAAGGCAAAGGAAATTTTACACTTTCTCTGAACATGTTTCCTGACAAGAGATTTGTGAGTCCTTACACGAAGGATGATTTCCCTGTTGCTGTGGTGCTGCGTAAACGTCTGTTCTTTGAAATATCAGTGATATCAAGTGACAGACACCTATCAATCATAGCTGATCGATGTTTTGCAACTCTCACTCAGGATCAGAAAAATTCCTTGAAGTATGAGTTTATTAGAAAAGGGTATGTGACTGCTTCATTGTTTGCTAAGACCACGAAAGGGGGGGGGGGGGGGGTGTTATAAAACTTGTATTGCCAGATTAGGTGGGGGGGGTAAATATTCAGATTTTTAAAAGTATCTCAACTACGGTCGTTGCTCATTTTAGCTATAAGGAGTGAAATCTGAAATTATTTTATTCTTAGATGTCCAAACGACGCTACAGTAAAATATCATCCAGCGCCCTTGGTCAGTGCTCAGCGGTTTAGCCTGGAAGCTTTCAAGTTCATCGCTGACCATCCTTTTGTGTTCGTTCACTGTCACGTGATAGTATGCAACGCAACAGACACAGGCTCCAAGTGCAGAAAGAAATGTCCATCGAGCGACCGAGGAAGACGTGAAGCGAATGATCACGCTACTCGTACCTACTATTTGGCCCAAGGCCCACTCCACTTAGCACGGGAGAAACGAAAGGAAAAGTATGGGAATGCACTCATTAAAGGAAGTATGTAAAACTATAAGATACATTTAAATTTCCCAAAGACATTCAATTATACGCTGAAAGTAAAATGCAATGTTTGTGTTTATACTTGCCTGTTGTAATCTTTAGGTGATCTGTATATTCGGGGTAGAATTTAGGAGCTTTGATCTGAATTCTATGACGTCGTGTGACTCGTCTGCCATTTGTGATTTTTTCTAGGTTCCAGTCCTGTCTTCCTGATGTCTTTGTGTGTTATGTGCATTGCTTGCTTGGCCGGAATGATGCTGATGATATTCAAGAAGTCACGTGAGAAGCCTTCTGGGTATGCTCTGCTTGTCAGTGGAGATCCGAAGTAAAACATACTGGGCGAAACCAACTGGCATGGACTGGACAGATTTAAAAGTATTCGAGCATGAGATGTACAAAGCTAGCACCAGTTTGAACTCACTGCAAATCTTTAGCAAATACATTCGAAGCCGAGTCTGTTCGCGACCACTTCGGAAGATTTCAAAACGTGAAAACAAGAGTGAGCTGTCGTAAGAAACAATTACAGAACCTGGTTGCTTAATAAAGTTTTTACACTAAAGCTTTGTATCTTTTGTTTCCTTTTATTTAAACCTAATACAAGTCAGGAATCTTTGAGTGGTAACTTACGACAGCTTAATCCTACAGCCTGGCGAAGCTTAACGGGTCAATTCTGAATTCGCACTTTTCTTACGTACTTAAATGGCACGTAAAATAGGCTTAGTGATCATATTTTAATGTTTTTTTTTTTCGAATCGGCGGCGTATATGTTTCTGCCAAAGAGCATGTCAGGCATTTTAAATTATGACGTCATTTAGGTAGCAAGTGACGTCATGATCAACAGGTTATTATCGCTAAAGCTGATGTTTTACTCGCCATATATGGTTGATTATATCGAGATACTGAGTGAGCCTTAAGAACTTTCCCACTCCAAGTATATATGTAATCGTATGGGTCCGAGGGCAGTTAAGAGCAGTTAAGGATTAATTTCACGCCTATTTTCAAAGTTTCACAAAATTGCCCGAGTCGAGGAGCGACAAGGGCAATTCGGAAACTATAAAAATGCAAGTGAACTTAATACTTAATTGCCCGAGAGCACTTGCGATTACTTGTTTATCACAAAAAGGGCAAAATTCTGTACGAAGGGCAACTTTCAAGGCCTTTCCGTCACGTAAACAGGTTTGCCGGTTGTCATTAAAGAACGGCTAGAATTACATCGGCGAAAGCCTGCCATAATAGTAAGTAAAACACAGCAAGTTAAATTTCTTTACAAACGATACTTTAAGCGATCTAATTTATTCACCTGTTTTGCGAAGCTTGCAATACCCTGGGAGCAGTTGGTTTCTCCTACGCCAAACGAGAGAGAAACCACTGCGAGCAACCGATCGTCCCTTTGAGTTAACCGCCGTCCAGCGCCATGGACGAATAAATTAACTTTGAACTGGCCAAACTGGTTTAAAAGCAGGTTTAGTCTCGCACGCATATGCTCAACAGCACAACTGCTGCGTTTAAGCGCGCCCACCGTGCAGCAATCAAAGTCCAATTATTGGATTGAAATCAAGCCTGAATTTTCATTGGATTATTGTTCACTTTTGGTTTTCAGGCTGGCGTGAGAATTTGACAGGTGTAGCAATTTTCATAATCTGCCAAGGTCGCTAACAAGCTAACCTCTTCCAGGCGTTTAGTTAGTGCAGAGCAGAAAACAGCGCGCGAAAGAAATAAAAAAAAGCGCGGCGAGAGGAAGGATTCAGCTGAAATCAAACTGCACTCAAACGCTTGACCTGTTTTGACTGTAAATTTGGTCTTTATAAGTAGACCACAAACTGGATATATACAATACTTGGGAGAAGGTATGGATCGTTCTTTTGTCAGCGCTTTTGACGAGAAATTTGTATTCCTTTGTACAAACACTTTAAGCGAAGAATAAACTGACAAATGAAATTGACATCAAATGTATCACGTGCGCATGCTCGATGGAAAAGCAGACGGTTGCTCGGAGTGGTTTCTCTCGTTTGGCGTGGGAGAAACCAACTGCTCGTAGGGTAAGCTTGCAAAGGCGTGAAGCTACTTCAGGTAATCGATCGATGAAAGACGTAAGTAAGTGTCCAAACGAGCTCTAATAACTTCTTGAATCCAAAACTGTCTTTCCCTCCTGACCATGAAAACGTAACGTACCAACATATACTTTACATTGTTTTTTAGGCCGATAAGGTGACCTGCATTACTAACAAGACGACTAAAAGCAAAACGAAGAAATTACCTTTCAGTTTGGCAGCTATAAAGTTCTGAAACTCCATGCTTCGTGCGACACCAGCCGTCCTCACTCAAACTTTTTTCAGGTTGCGAATCAATACATTTTTAAATGGAGAAACCCTTTTACTTTTCCACAAAAAGACTGCGTTTGAAGCGGGAAACCAACTTAATGCAGGAGTGCTCAGCCAATCAGCATCAAGTAACCATGCCCTATTGATTACCAAAAGTGTCCTCCTGATTAAGAAAAAAGTACCCTCTGTCTCAGCCAATCAGCATTCAGTAATTTTGCCCCCTATGGAGTGATAAAGCTTATAAGCATTAAGCCGGGCTAAATAAGTTTAAAAACAATGCCCAATGCCCAAAGATTGGTGAAGACACTTAGAGGAGCGGTAACTTACAAGATCTTTCGAGGGACTTTTCAAACAGGGTTTTACAATCGTATTCGTAACTGAACTTTCGAGAGTGGTCGCAAGTAGAACATAAATTAAATATTAATATTCTGTATTAGATATTTCAATCGATGGAACGTTTGACCCTAAAATACACCGAAGCTTTTCATCTTTACAGATATTCTTTAAAACAATCACGTAAAAGTAAAAGTAGCCTGGACTAAATTTTCACTTTGATGATGAGTATACCACGTGGTCTTATTAAGTTCATTGAAAATTTGTCTTCCTTGATTAGATACGTCAAATACTGCTTGGAAATTTTTCTGTTAAACGCAGATAAATAAAATATCTCATGCTCGATTCTACCCTCAATGTGTGGATTTACAGAGGTGTTCAGCTGAGCTATGCACTTATTACGTTACGGCCATTTTGTCGTTACTGTTATCATACCGAAGTAAACTACTTAATCACACTGATCTCAGCCATTCGCTGTGCGCCCCCAAAATTTAACCAATTACAGGCTCGCTATTGACATGCGCAGAAAAATCCAAGACTGTCAGTCGAGAACTGCTTTAATGCTTTTCAATCAAAATGTTTAGTTTAGCTTTGAAGGTTTCCCTTTACTCTACCCATTGCTTTGTCTTTAAGCTGGATGGTCAAAAAAGATTGGATTTAACTAAGGGTTCTGTGTTTTGTATGGGTTTTTATATTCACCAAGACTATATAAGCACATTTACCACAAATTTAGTTTAGGGTCTAGGACAACATGGGAATGTAGAGTAGAGTAGAGTTGAGTAGAGTAGAGTAGAGTAGAGTAGAGTAGAGTAGAGTAGAGTAGAG
>CM042752.1:29894811-29902311 GCA_022496165.2 Catalaphyllia jardinei | reverse complement strand
TCCCCATCAATTGAGAAATAACATCTTACCAGTACTGGAAGGTTTTGCCGTCCTTTCTCTGGTAGCCTCTTCCTTTTGCAGGGCGAGAGGGCCCTGAGCAAGAGGATATACGTCATCAAGATCTTCAGACGCAAAATTGACGTCACGTTTGCGTCGATCCTCACAAATACGCACACATTTGGAATCTGGATCTGAGATATTACAAATCCTCACGTGGCAGTGGACGAAAACAAATGCGTGTTCGCCAATGAACGCGAAACTTTTCAAACTGAATCGTTCGGACTTCGTATTTGCCGGGTGATACTCAAGTGTCTCATCCAGTTTGCAGCTACATAAGAACAAGTATAGGAAATTGTATGAACAACAACACACTTAAGCATGTTAACTACGAGCAATATTTGAAAATTCTCTCAAAATTGCTTGAGCCTCAAGGCAAGTGCAGTTTGAAAGAATTTTCTAAACTAATCCTTACTTGCTCGAGCTTTTATACGATAACTCATTTATTATATGACGGCGAAATTACGGACTAGTGCATTAATTTTCAGTTTACACTGTAGGGAAAATTAAACATCAAGAATTAGTTGACCCGCTTTCAACCAGTTGCAGTGAAGTATAATAAACAAAGAAAAATTAAATTCTGTTAGGGATAAAAACATATGTAAATTTGCCAGCAAGTAGAAAAATTGTTTACAAATATTTATTTGTCAATCAGTTACTTCGTGGACGTGATTGTTAACATACCTGGTTAAGATCTCTCGAGAGTCTGAAAAATGCTCATGGTTAAATTGAAGTCTAAATTTGAGGTGAAATCGTTTACAACACAAACTCCCAGCTACTCAATCAAATCCTTGTTGTTTAAGCCTAATTAAAGTCCTGATTGGTCAAACCCTGTCAGAACAATCATCGGACGAGCTGTGATTTACACAGAACTACAAAATAACGGCACGTAGCTTGTATTATTATGAACACTTAAGTAAAAGAAACTTCGGTCATAATTGTCAATTAGAACCAGAGTGCATATGTTTCAATTTTATATTAAAATAAAGCGGTTCATTTAGCGGAGGCCTTATGTAATGATGTAAGGATTTTGCACTTTTTTACATTAAGATAATTAGCAAGTTAGTTGCCTAGGTAGGTAGTTATCTTGTTTGTTATACAAAATTAATTTTTATTATAATTAGTTATAAATTTAGTAGGCTCGAAGATATTAGCACTCGAGTGCTACTCTGTAAATTCGAAGGTAAATAAAGTTGATTGATTGATTGATTGATGTAACGACGCAACGAGGATGGATGATATCTTTTAGAAGTATTTTACTGATTCCTATAAGGAGCCTTAAAGGTTTGTATTTACCCGTTTTGAATGATCCAGTACTTAAAATATAGCATTTCATTTAGCAGAGGCTTTATGTATCCCATTGCCTGATGAGGATGAATGATTCATTTAGCAGTATTATATTTATTCTATAAAGGGTTCTTCTTTACCCGTTTTGAATGATCCAGTACTTTGGCGAGCTGTTCGTCTCTGGATTAGGCGTCGCATAACAGTCCCTGGCGAGGATGGTCAACCGATGATCAATTGTGTCGACAGAAGCTTCAAAGTAAATCCTTTCGCTTAATTTTTTGGTAACAGGAAAGTCGTCTTGGGTGTATGGACCAACGAACCTGCAATAGCAAATGTTTTGTCGAGACTTTGTTCTTTACACAAGCCTTAATTATTGGCTTACACGGGCTCTCTTGTCTTCTGGATTGATATTTTGTAAATATTTATAATAATATGTCAAAGGTTTCAATAAACAAAATAAAATAAACGAAATAAATAGGATTTAAATAGAAAATACGTCCGTTACATGATCTGTAAGGCAAGGACCCACCATATGTGGTTGAATATCATTTTTCCGTCAAGTTGCATGATCATCTGTTGTGGAACCAAATTTACTTTTCTTGCTTACTGTGCTTTACTGGCTTGAAAGGTAAGTACATCAAGCAGAAAAGTACATAACGCAAGAAAGTAATTTTCTTCAGCAACAGATGATGTATTCGGCTTATGACATTTACCCATAAAGCGCATCCTCTTAATCAACGTGATCAGTTAACGAAAGCATATCTTCAGTTTCGCAGTTCAGCAGCCGTTCAGTTACTGATCTAACAAGCTTACTGCAACAATAAGGTTGCCGAGAAAGTTATCTCAAGCCTTTTACAAGTACCCCTGCAAAGACTCCACAAAATTGCGAGGCAGGTTTAAAAAATTGCCTACAGTATTATAACAGCAGCAGTAATGCCTTCTACGCTTCTAACAGAACCTAAATATATGGAAATTTGCTCATTGATGCATATATCTGGTTTAAACACAGCAAACCTGATATCTGGATACAAGTCCAGCCTCAAAGTAAACTCTCCAAAACCCTTTTGGGATAAAACCACTTTCTTGTTAAGCGGCATAAGTCCTACGCCAGTCACCAGTCCCTCACTATCGTAATAACAGTGAAATGAAATCCTAAAGTCAGACACATGAGAGACAACATCCTCAGCCGTGGCGGGAACAGGAAGCGCTTCGTTACTGTAAATAACCGACAGGTTTGCGTGCCTGCTTTTGGTTCCACAACCGGTCAGAGGAACGTCCAGAAAAAAGTGAGTGAGATTTTCAGAAGCGCGGCAGTCCACGTCCAGGGCTCTTATGTGTTCACGGTTTGCACCTCGGAGCAGGGGCTTTGGAATAGCAATAACCATGTTGTTTTGTAAGCAATCCACAGTTACTTTGTCATCTATTAGAAAATTCCAATGAAAAAAATTATACTAGACATCTACTAAACAGCAAATCTAATAATGTCGGCCATTTGAACTATAGCTTGACTAAATTATTTTAATTATTACAATTGCACTCACAAATGATCGCAGCCCGAGACTTTTCATTCATTAACATTTCGGGAACAAAAGGTGATGCTCTTTGCATAATTTGTAGGGCTGATTTTACATGTGACTCTGACTAGGGAAACATTATGTTAACGAGATTGGTTTTTGGCCTAAAGCAGTGTTGGAATCTTCGGAGTGGTTCCTTACTCAGGGTCTGGACGTGAAATTCCGGACCGCTGAAGCGCACGATTAGCCAATCCGATGAAACGATTAACTGGATCAGTGGACCACTCAGATGCTGAAATTAATTTATTTTAGTGTCATTAGCTGTTCATGGTTATCAAACTAATGATCGATGCAAGGGTTTATACTGACTTCGTCTGAATAATCAAACGCGGTGTCGTCGTCTGTTTAGTTAAAAAAAAATCAAAAATAAAAGTAAAATATAGGGAAATGTGTTTATTTAGACAGGTACAGGAAAAAAGAAGGGCCATAAGATAGTTAAACTTTTCGAAGAAACTCACTGCGTCTTTATATAACCAGTGCATCGCCCTATGTTGCCGTGTTACTTTATTGCAAAAGACCAGTAAAACAATCACGACTGGTTTTATACTCGAGCTTCAATGTAAGTTTAAAGTACGTTCCCTTGGAGTTCTAGTACACGATCTTTTTTATAAGAATATATTTTATAAGAATGCCGAGCCTGAAATAAACGAAATTTTAAGGATATCCCAAGAATTTTGAAAAGAACATAATTTTGGGTGTTGAAAATTTGGAAATAACACACAATTCCATGTCTTTAACTTGAACGCATGAAATCTTTCCTTTATCTAAACGGCAAAAGTATCCAAAATTTAAACGACAAAAACAGCACTGACCGCATGTTAATAATATTTCTGCAAGAAATATTAGGCTGCGACTGCAGGCTGACTCCGAAATTCAGTGGAATCCCGCTTTACGACCAGCTTGTTATTATGGTCCCTTTATTCTGGCCCAAACAAAGGCTCAGTCGGTTCTTTTCTTATTTAAAAAACCTCTTTATTAAATATGGCTACTCCGTTAATAAGGCCAGATCTTTGTGGCTCGTGACCGGATTGACGGAGTTCGACTGCACTTTAACACCATCCAGATATCAAATGCATTCGACTGAACAGAAATGGCATACGCTACAAACTAAGACTACTCACAAGAATATTTTCAGCCTAAATGATTGGCAGAAAATTATTTTTAAAGAAAAACAATATTCTTACATAAAAAAAAACAGTGTAGTTTAATTCTCAGTTTCTATCATCAATAAAGCTATAAAGGTATTTTAGGAGACTCATTCTACACTATTAAACCGCCAATCCCTGCCACCAAGGCAGTCTATGGGATAGCTAATAACGATATTATGTCGACGCTGTAAATAACCTGACTTAATAATGCTGGACAGAGTTCAGCTATTGAAATGGAAAAGTTATTGGCATGAGATTTACAGTTATTAACATGAGATTAATTTATTGGGATATCAGGATTATCAGGATTTTGAGGAAACAACTTCCAAAAATGTGAATCATTCCGATTTCTGTTTCTAAATACAGTTTACCCATCATTTTAACTGTTTGATAGAAAACGATTTAACATTCATCCAAGCATACGAATTTGCCAGAATTAATTATGGCGCACATAGAGTTAAGGTTGAGTTATCACATAGCGTGTATGACTTCTGAAACTCTTGGGTAACAGCGCAGATTGCGGCAAAAAATGACAGCCCAGTGCAAACGCAAGGTGAAAGAAACTAATAAATATCTAAAATAATTTCATAGTCAAGATCGACTAAGTTCTTACCTGTAACAAGAATGTCGTGCGTATGATTATTTATTTCACTCTCTGCTGTTTCGTCTCGCATTGCTTCTTGTGGTTTGTCATAAGAAAGAATCTCATGACGACAGTTGGCTAGCATAAACCACAGCTGAAATACCAAAATGACTAGCATCTTTCTTCAAGCTTTCATGTTAAAACAGTTTCATTAATAAACGCCATAGTGTCGTATATTTCGGAGTCAATAATTATTTTCCGCATTCGTTCAGATTAATTTATTCATTGAGACCACTAAGCGTAGAGGTTCTCTTATTGTTTTCTTTTATTATGTCACAGTCTCACCACAATGCCAACCCGGAAAATTTTGTCCTTTGAGCCATAAAATTACGTACTTCATTGTAATTAAAGAATTTGAATACACATAAAGGTGACTGTTGTCAAATCGCTCTCGGCTGAAGTATAACGACAGCAAACCACCGCATCCATGACAAGCAACACGGTTACAAAAAAACAATAAATGAGACAAACTTTGACAAGATCGCAGTTATTTTGGGAACTTTGAAGGCAGTAAGATCAGGAAACCTAGCTTATGTGCTAAAGAATTACAAACGTCGTTAAAATTTAAACTTTCCAGTCTTTAAAATTTTCTGTGGAGAGATTTCCGAAAAATTTTATTTTTATTGGTAAATAAACTGGTATAAATACAGATGTACACTTGCATATGCAGCACAAATCAAGCCTTTGTTTGACTTTGAATTAGAAAAATCTCTTTGAGGTTAATCGCTAGGTACCAAAAAAGTTTCTCAAATGGGTGGATTATTCCAAGTTTTTAGTTCATAAGTTATTAAATAACTAGCTATAGCTGAGACTGAGAGAACTAGGGTGGTCTAGCTTTATATGCCACAAGCGGCCATCTTTGGCATCTAATTTGCTGAATACCTTTGCACCAGTTAACTTGCTGGTTATCTCAGTGGCTGTTAGGAGTTGAAAATGTTCTCTTTTCACTGCTCGGTTCACATCCTTTGCACCAGGACAAAGTGACTTTATATATTACCAGTATAAAGGACTCATATAATTGTTGACATTGTGCTAGGCTGAGAAGTTATTGTTGTCATATTGTGAACCCTAACTTTAAAATAACTTTTACATGAAGTCTTGGACAATAAAGTGTGGACACTGTTGACATTTTGATTACATGTTTATTACTCCGCATATTTGTTTAAAGGGGAGATGTTATGATATATGTATTATGCCACTGATTTTTTTATTATGCCACTGATTCACGTGGCAATATTAAAATATGGCAATATCGACAGAGTACATTGTGACTCCGCCACTCAGGTAACCTTGATGAGCCCCATTTGGTGTATCTCCCGTGGAGCGTACTGTTAGAAGGTTCTGGACTCCCAAAGGCGATTAAATATTGAGCCTGTACACACACCCAACCCCTACAGATCCCAAATAAGCCAAAAAGGCGTTAGCTTATATCTGCTCCCTATCGAGTTACGTTTTGTACGCCCGGTTGGGTCTCCTGAACTGTCACTTGTCTTCTCTGTTTTGGTCATGTTGATCAGGTGTGTATGTTGTCAACTTCTTAGGACATGAAGGGCTGCGACGATAAATCAGAAACCTAAATGAAAATTAGAAAGGTAAAGTTTAAAGCAGGTTATCACTACCATTATCTTTATACCAATTTCGGTGTCGCATTCAGTACAGATATCATACATCCAAATGATCCTGCTGCAGTCACCATGCTTGTTCTCTTAATGTCTAACTCTTTGCAGTTTTTCCTCGCATTATTACGCTATTTTGCACATGGCAAAGAAAATAATTTGCTACAATGTGACAGAGCTTATAATGCTGCTTTTCAAGAATCTACGCAAAGTAATTACTTTCTTTTACCATTATATATTTTTAATGCTAAATTATAGAAAATATACCGTCTGTCAAAGTATTCTACACTTCCGCATAGTAAGAACTGTAGATCTAAGTGATGCTAGTCAGCCTGTCACCACTGGGATTCTTAATAGTTTATGTTCCATTTGCAATCAGTTTGCTTAGTTAATGTCAGTGTCATCGATCAGCCCAACAGTACTAAATACAGAAAAATAAAGTTATTTGTGTATTATTTATTTAACAACAACTATGGATTGACCAGGGAGTGAACGCCGTTAAAAACCCTAGTTTCGCGCAGCATTCTGCACTTCTACTACGCAGCATTCGACACTTCTACTACGCATTAGTTCTACATTCAACACTTCCACTTCCACGTGTAGAGAAGTAAAAAATGACAAATGTGGAACTGCCCAGGTAAAGGCTTATGAAATCCAAAGTTTGTCACAGCTAGTATTTTACACTTCCACGCACGGCAGAGAAATGTAGAACTAAGTAAAGAATGACAAGTGTGGGACGGCTGAGGAAAAGGCTGATTTAAATTTCCAGTTTGTCACATTATTCTACGCGCTCCCACACATTGAGAGTTGTGATATTGAGTAGACTGTGGTGAGAAAACCTGCAGGATTTAATTAATGGCCAGTACTGGAAAATCTAGCAAGTACACCACACCTGTCATTCCAACAGACGTCTTCATCGAATGCAAGATCTCTTTCTGCCACCCTGTTTATATTTGTTCTTTTTTCACCGCGTAGAGCTCCAGTTGACACAATACCATATTTAGAGTAATGGCAGCTGAAAGAAATTTGAACTTCTGGTGCTCGCGTGATAACTGCTCTTACTGGGGGAACATGACGAACCCTGTTACTGTATACCAGGCTGTTCTCGGTCTGACTGCTGGAGGTCCCGCATCCAATCAGAGTCGTTGTTAGAACAAAATGCGTACTATTTTCCG
>CM042752.1:29824811-29889811 GCA_022496165.2 Catalaphyllia jardinei | reverse complement strand
TCATGGAACTAGCCCAAGAACTTAAACGTTTTAAATTCGTCCCAGGATTACCCGCTTACCTTAACTGTTGAAAGTTAAGTCATTAAACTAAATGAGGCGTGAGTTAAGCTGCATCGTGATAAGTAAATGACATCTCAGAGTAGACGACAGCCGCCTTTAGTGTCTACATATATAGGTGTTCTAATGAGCAAATTCTCACACCGTGCCTCTGAGTTACTACAATATATATCTCTCATTCGCTATGCTGTTAGATATCATAAGGGGTAGGCTGGTGTGTGTATAACATAAAGTTCCGGCAGAAGGCTACCATTAACAAGTCACTGAAATGGTCAACCATTGACAAATGTAACAGGTCTGGGTGTGGGAAACGTCTTCCCGGGATCAAGTGTCCCACTAACTAGGGAATAGAAAAGAACTTCCCCCAAGGTTGGGAAACTCACGCTGGCCCCAACATCCAAATTATCCTTCACCGAGAAAAGTAGCTTTGATGGTGGAGTTACTCCTGCCAATGTAGAAAGCTAATATCAGGCCTTATCGAATCATCTTGAAAGGGAATTTGTTAACAAACTGTGTTCAGAGCTGAGGGAAGGGGCTAGGATTGGTTATTCTGGTCCTAGATCGCCACGCTTTTCAAATAACTTACCTACTGCTTATTTAAATCCTGAGGTGGTTAAAAGCAAATTTAAATGATGAGGTTTCAAAAGAGCGTACCATGGGCCCTTTTTCCACCCCCCCTTTTTATTCAGGTTTCACCAATCGGTCTTGTTCCCAAAAAAGCATTCCGACAAATTCCGACCGATATTCCATTTATCCTACCCTAAGTCTGGGACCTCTAAAGCATCAATTATTTTATTGAAAAAGATGACTTCTCTCTTCAATATCAAACTACTATTGACAACGCCATCGCAGCAGTTCAAAAATTTGGCCAGGGCTGCTACATGGGAAAGACAGGCACTTAGTCTGTTTTTCGTGTCATTCCGGTCCATCCTCTTAGGACTCTAGACCCCTTTTCATCTATATATCTGGTGCATTCCTAACCCGGGAAAAACTACCAAGGGAAACAAAGCTTCTAATCAGTAAGGTGGGTCTGTATTCTAGTGAATTCGCTGGGCAGAGTTTCCAAATAGGTGCAGCTACGACAGCTGCTTCAGCCAATTTACCCCCATGGCTTATTAATTAAAGTTCTAGGTCGCCGGTCCTCATAAACACCCTCCCCTCTCTCTGTTCTGGCACAGGTCCCTCAACAGCTAGTCAGCCTGTTATAAGCTGCCTGTTATAGGTCAGCCTGTTATTCCAAGTGACACAAACGCTTTTTGTTTTGGGAGGTTTATACTATTCTAATAAATAACACTTTTTAAAAACATGTTTCAACAGAATCTTCTGTTATCCTCAATTTAAATTACAAAGAACAGGGTTGAAAAAAATGCAAAATGCTTTAAAGTACAAGGCACGTAGCTTGTACTTTAAATTACCTTACATTGTGTTTGCAACATTAATACAGGGAGAGAGATGGCGGTCACAGGCTCGTCCATAAAAAATATATAAAAATTGGTCTGTGCATTTAGAGTTTATTTCGAGTTTATGAGGAAGCGCTCTACTCACATGGCCCTCTAGTTCATTTTTTTAGGTCGATTTTTTTGCTTTTTAAAAGTTCAACTTTGGTCATAAGTCAGGACAGGGAATTTTTTCAGTTGTCAGATCAAAATTAATCTTTCTTTTCAGGATCGAGTAGCTGCAAGAGATTATCAAGGTAAGAGAGTGAATCCCCCATATAGAGGCCTTCTAACCAAGGCAATCCCTCTTAAGTTACTTTTAGACATGGTACCCAGTTCTTCTGCAGATATTACTCGCGCGATGCGTGGACAGGCGAAGCGACTTTCTCGAAACTGCCTGACACGAAATAGCGGGAACGTCATTGTGTATTCTTGTATTTTGTTTCATAGTATACCCTGTGAAGGACTAGCATCTCATCCAAGGGTGAGGGAGGGGGGGGGGGGGGTAAAAGTACTCTTGGTGGATTAATGAAGCAGAAACTGGAATTATCTTCGTCTGTATATATGGACCATTTGGTGTAAAA
This sequence comes from Catalaphyllia jardinei, assembly GCA_022496165.2. NCBI lineage: Eukaryota > Metazoa > Cnidaria > Anthozoa > Scleractinia > Caryophylliidae > Catalaphyllia > Catalaphyllia jardinei. The sequence continues at coordinate 29,887,734 of CM042752.1, read as the reverse complement.
TCTTCAAGCCACCATGGCATCTGAGAGGAGCAAGCGAAGGAGTGAGAAGTTTTTCGTTACCGGCCGGAAAGCCGACGTCAGAAGAGCGCATTGTTAGCGATTTGTTCAGATACACCGGCCCAAAGCCGTCGACAGCAACATTGTTTACCGCGGATTGCTTCAAGTCATCTTGTTGACTGTTCGTCTAGCCTGCGTAGCAGGCGAGATTCGTGAGCGAACGATGTTGCTATCGACGGCTTTTTAACAGTAGAGATCCTCTGCAAGTAGAGTCGACTTTTCACCAATCCTCTCACGGCTTCGTCACTCGCGTTCACGGTTTCGCTACCAAAACAAAAGCACTCGTGCGCGAAATCCCGCCAGCTACGCATGCAGGCTGCTGTTCGTCAATACAATGTCCTATATGTGAATGTGTCTGGTTCTGCAACGTGACTCCCGATTTATATAGCGAAACTGTCACGCAACACACATCGCGCTAACCGAACGGCTTGGTTCGAATGGCTTTTAAATCTTCTTCAGTGATAAATTAGGTTTATAGTTATAAGGCAACCCAAACACGATTTAAATGCAATGTACTACTTTCGTGATCCTACCTGGTTTCTTCGCTTTCTCTCTCCCTCCCTCCGCAGATTCTGCCTATATCAACATTATCTCGACCAATGGTAAACAACTCCCTCGCGCGGGCTTCGCCCGCTCACGAATTTCGCCAGCTACGCAGGCTAGACGAACAGTCAACAAGATGACTTAAAGCAATCCGCGGTAAACAAGAAATTGTTTATTTTACTTTTCGGTCTGAGTTTTAGAAACACCCAACGAGCTGGTGAGTATTTATCATGAACGAGCGTGTGAACGAAAGTATCTCATGGAGTATCTTTAACGCAACGAGAACTGAGAACTGGCAATGGATTTAATTAAGTAGTTATATATATTCTTCCCTCCAAACAAAAAAAGGAAATTCTGTTTGAAGCAACTAGAACATGCGTTTGGTTGAAACTTGATGTTTGCAGCATGTGTGTGAGATTTGCAAAACAATCGCGACCCAAGTGGTTAAATCAGGCCAGGAAATTAGGTTAAATATTTTGCCAAAGCGAACAGCGTTTTCATCATTTTCTTACATTGAAGGATGGCATATTTATAGTTTACCAATTTAAGACTGTTTCCCTGTTTTAGAAACGAGATTCTACGGTCGCAAAACGCATACCATCTTCGTCATCTTCCTCCGTCACCTCTTCTTCTCACACGACTCGACTCGATAGCGCTGAACAATCGAATTAAAAGAACCCTCCCCATCCACTGCTAACTGCAGCCACTCAACATCACACGAAGATGCTGTATTATGGATAATTCATCATCTGAGAACTTTTTCCACTGAATAAAACCGCCAAAAGATGGCTCAGTGAGTGCTAATTTTGTAGAAAATACACCGACTCGGAGTTTACACACCTTATGACGTCACTAGTTCCAGGCCTCGGAAAACGACAATTGCTGGTTTTCACATGACTTAAGAACTTAAACTTAAGAACTATTGATCCTCCTGAGATTTGAGTTCCATGATGTGTAAGAGTGGCTAAAAACTAATATTCACTAATATTCATACAAATTTTCACCCCGAGCGGGTTCTTGGTTTAGCCATAAACTACGCTTGAATTCAGTCTAACCTTTTGCATGATGCGGAATTTACATGACAGGCGAGTGAGTGAGTGTGATGTTTGTGTAAAAAGTGACTTATTTCGGGGAATTCGGCCATCTGAACAGTTCTCGTATTAGAATAAAGTATTGTTGTTGCGTTCTTGAGTTCTTCGAGAGATAAATTCACGCTTTTTTAGCAAAACTCAGTGGCAGATGTTTCTGCTGGTTTCCGGCCGCCATGTTGGTGCCCATCTAGATGGGCACCAGCATGGCCACTCCATACAAATCTCTATAAATTTAGGCAAAACGTTTCTCCGCATATCTTCCATAAGGAAAATTGCTGTGACCTGAACCTTCGCGAGAGTCTTTGCATATCTACCCTCTTTCTTTTCCCTGATGCTAGACTTAATCTATTGAACGGTTTTGATTTTTTATTTTGATCTATTTTGTATGGCGCGACAATGAAATCCAGCAATTGCATTTTTTGCCAACTTTGGACGGATAGAAAAACTATTTTGCATGCCGAACCAGGGCTTAAATTCGAAAATTATTAACAAGTGCAACATAGACTTTCTGGGATAAAAAAGGCGCAAAAATTTCATTTCATAGTCACTTTAAGCCACTATAACACGATAACCGCTGCGGCCTTAATCCAATGAGAAGGTAAACGGGTATTCATTAAAAGTCTTTAGGGGTGGACCATTTAAATTTAATACGGGGTGGGTGATTTGATACAGGCACAAATTGGTTTTTCGAAATCTTTCATGCACAAAGAAATTTCTTATTCTCTTTTTTCCATGAAACATACTTTTTTTCGACTCAATGAACGTGCGTGAATTTGTATCCCGCAGTGGTCGTGTGCATGAACTTTTTGTAGAGCAAGCATGATTGCAGAATTTTGTTTTCAAATTCACCTGCCTCCTCCCTAAAAATTAAAATCATCCGCCCCTTACACAAATATAACTGCATCCCATGACAACATCGGCAAGGCAACTCAAATCACCAACAAACTTTGACCAAAGAGTTGACCACATTATGTAAATTACCTAAGACTTTGACCCTCTGTATTGCTTGTCTCTAAAAATAAGTTCAACTTATTTGTTACACTTCAAACTCTTTCCCTAGTCAAACTCTGCATGACTTTAATCAATTATATCAAGAGTCGATTCACTTTCGTTGCTTGTCTTCAGATTACTCTGCACCTGACCTGCTAAATTTTTTAGTTTCCACGAGGTTTGGATAATTAATCAAGCGTAAACGCAAACAAAATATTTCACTGAGGGAAAAAATACATTACTCCGCTCTAAACTTACTCGCTCTGATTGTTAAGTATTTGTTAACAAAAGATTCCAAAACGCTAACATCCGAGCGAAAACGGTATAAAAAGTTTCTTCCAGTTTTAGATGCGTGTGCTCTATTACCTCATGTTCTGGCCCAAGTATTTTTCCTCTTTTTATTATAATCACATCAGGTTTTAAAAGCTCTTCGAGAGGGGGCATTGTAAAAATACAATAGAAAGCATTAAACCGGTATATTCCGCTTTACAATAGCAACGTGCGCTAAAAAAACATTTCGATTCTATAAAAATAGTGCGAGAAACTTGTGCGAAGAAGTCAGATTGGTTATGGTTTTAATTTTGAATGATGACAAAGAGGCGCGAATTTTTTAGCCAATCACGTAGCGTAGTAAGTGCAAAACTAATTACTTCTCGGCACCCAAATCAAATGAAAACCGTCTTAACTATCCATTCAATAAACGGATATCCATGAAACATTCGAGAGAGGGTGTGTGATTTGGTACAGACACAAAATGTTTTTCAATTTTTTTCCTGGATTAGGAAATTCTCTTCTGTGAAAGTCCGTATGCATGATATTTCTCCGCGTAACATGTTTTTTTTTAATGGTGCACCCCTTACACAAACCGCATCCCATGACAACCATTAGCCGACTTTGACCACATCATGTAAAGACTCACGTAAGACCAAGTCCCTCAGTATTGCTTCTCCCTAATTAAAAATATGTTCTCTTTTGCACTTGATATATTTCGGGCTCGTTATTTAGTCAAGCTCTGGTTTTTTTATCATATCAAGATTCAATTCTTTTCAGCTACTTGTCTTCAGATGGCTCTACACGTAAGCTGCGAGATTGTTTAGTTTCCATGAGCCTCCCACAGTTAATCAAGCCTAAACACAAACAAACTACTTCACTGAAAAAAAAAGAGTGACATAATACATTACTCCTATCTAGAATCTCATGGATTTGTTAAGTGTCAAATTAATTAACAAAAAATCCTGTAGTAATAAATTGTAAACCTACTAGTCCAATAAGCATATCAACTATGTGTTTTTAAAGGTTTTGACATTTAAAATCAAAGAAACTGACACCCCCACAATGAATCATGAATTTTAAATTCAAATGGCATTATTTTGTCACCTAGACTGGAGTGAAATCTCGACTATAACTTCAACTTGATTTTCTTCAAGCAAAACCTAATAACCGAAATAATCTTGGCATTTATTTTTCAATTATACACTGACGTCAGAGCTACTGAGTTAAGTGTTCTGAGAGTAAAACGATTTAAAGCATAAAGTGAAGAGTGAATTATTTCATAAATATTTAACATTAAAAGCATAGATCGTTAAATAAGAAAACGATTTTTGTTTCTTTGTTTCGTTATCATAAACAGCACAAGGGCAACCATAGAAATCACAGGAACGTGGGAGGGTGGGTTAGTCAACGATGTTTTATCCTGGCACGCGTCAGCTCCAAATCTTTTATCATTTACATGTCATTTTTCTCAGTAATAATTCCTTGCTACGCCTTGCATACAAAATACTTTCTTTTCACATATACCATGTATGCAGCTGAGAAAGACAAAGAAAGTATGTGAAAAGGTATTTAATTTCAGTTGATACCTGATCAATAAGCTATTCATACGGGTAACCCTTCTAAAAATTTCATACGGCTACCCCTTCTCAAAAATACTTGAATCAACCAACCGTTGATTACGTTTGTTTGAGATATTTTCAAAGACCTTTTCGTAAAGTTTCTGCCCCTCTATAGTCTTGCAACGTGAAAACCCTATCTCTATCAGGAGCAGTGGCCTTCTAAGTCCTGCTATATATAAAGAGTACGTATAGAGGTACAGTTCCGAACGCTGATTAATGACATGCACTTTGCATTTATCGGTTGCCTGTCAGTTTTCATGTCAATGCTTCCAGGATACCCAGAATACCCGTAGTCCAATTAGTTAGGTTCAGACTGACACTAGTTTGCATGCTTGCTCCACCCACTGTCATAAGCATTTTTTTAAAAAATAAAAAACAACTTAAGTTATCTTTCTAAACAGTCAGCACTCATCATAAACTAACAATCGATGTTTACGCTTCAAAAATTATGCACTAAGTACGTACATTTGTTATTCAAATGGAAGCAATCAAACGTTGCAAAAATATGCTGGATATACATGCCCTCAATTTCTCATGCATGCAGCTAAGCCTTCATTTATTTGTTAAAATGAACATTCAGCAAAAAATAAACTCTTCTCAGGATCGAATCTTAACGACAGATTCCTAAACGCTAACGCGGAAAATAATATATCAAACCGCTTCTTCCAGTTCCAGATGCGTGTTCTCTATACCTCACGTTCTGCCTTAAGTATTTTTCCTCTTTTTATTATAATCACGTCGGGTTTGAAAAGCTGTTCGAGAGAGGTAATTGCGAAAATACAATAGAGGGCATTAAGCCGACCTCTTTTTCCGCTTTGCCATTGGCAACAATGATTCGATTCCATATAAAGATTGAGCAATGCGGAAAAAATTCATAGGTTAATTAGTTGTAATGAAAACAAAACGATAGCAAACACTTGCCGTTCATTGCTGTGACACCAGCGACATGGAAAAGCAAAGGTTACTTTTTTATGCCATTTGCCTTTTTTTTGCACTTGCTGCAAAGGCATCGAAGTACACTGCGTATGTTCCAGACTCCCTCACTTATCATGGTAAGAACTGTGTCAGTATGTCTAAAACAACTTGCTAGTTAGTTGGTAACGAGTTTAAATCAGTGAATGACACTAAGGTGGAAAGGGATAGAGGTCGCAAAGTGTTTATTTTTCATTTTTAGTTTTTTGTTTTGAGATTTAATACAAATTGAGGTCAAAACACGAGAAAATCAAATAAAAGAAAAACTAGGCATAAGAAAGATCGAGAAAGTAGTCCTTTTTCGCGCAAAAAGTAATATGAGGCTGCAATTTGTACACATTAAATATTTTGAACATTGATTGTTAACTCAGGCGAGGGATGTGGGAAAGGTGAATCAAATCGCATCTTTTCAGTTATTAACAATTACCACATCAGCCTCTTTCCTATCGGCAGTAGTTGAAAACACTTTAGACTTTGTTTACAGAGATGTTTTTCTCGACTAACAATTCCAATGTTCCCATGGTCAGAGTATACAAAAATCAATGCACAATGCTTTAACACTCCACAATTACTTTTATTAACAATCCGCCTTCAACCTTTACTATGAACAGTGAGCAAAGAAGATAGGACCGTAAAATTGCCGTTTTTCTAGAAATATGTTTAATTTGTTTCGGCTACTGACGTCAGGGAATGGCGCACGGTGTTAAGTGAGAGTTTCGTAATTTACTTTGTGCTGGGAGGCGGATTGGAAATCTTTGACATTTGACATTCATTTTTTTCGGATGTTCTCATGCAGTAAACATTTTCTACCCTTCTCCAACAGTAATAAAACATGATAACCCCTTCGCCTCCTGCCTTGCCACTTAACCTCAGGTCGAATAGCGAAATATACAAATGCAAGTGAATTTACAAATGCTCTATACGGTCGAAGAAGATTTTAACATCTTTTAGACTGAAATGAAAACATGAGTGCCCTGTATGTAGCATCTGGTACGATTATGGCAGAGCAGGCAGACGACAAAACGAAAAAAAAAGATCATCTAGGGGATAATGCTTTTATTCCACATAAATTTCTATGAGAAAGCATAAGTAAATAAAATAAAAGCATCTTAAGGATATTTTAATTAAGAAATATAAAACATGTACCGTGTTTGTATCGAGTTATACAAACATGAGTGGAAGTTTGGGAGAACGAGAAATGCTGTGGGAACACGAGCCGCAGGCGAGTGTTTCCACAGCTTTTTCGAGTTCTCCCAAATTTTCACGAGTGTTTGTATATATTACTCAATACAAACACGGATTACATGTTTTCTATTTCTTTTAGAAAACACCACGACGAGGAAAAGGAAAACAACTTGTGAACTTTGATTATCAAAATGTAAATTCTCTTTGCTCGCGCCATCACCACGTCAACAGCGCGCGCTAGTTCTGTATCTCCATCGAGTTATACAAACAGGGTTTTTAACCAATCAGCGCGCGTGCTTTCTTAGAACTGTTTTCTAAGAGTCAATACAGATATCTTGAGCTTAGGGCCAGAACAGTTCAGCCCCCTTTCTAGCATATAGTAGTTACTTTCAATTGGCTAATTCTTTGAAAACAAAAGCATGACGGATCAAAGGATTTAGTATTAACATTTACAGTGCTGTGAGTCTGACAAAGAGTAGAACGCAAACTATTTGTTCCTAACAGAAAAAAATACTTTATTGACGCCCTTGTAATTTATCGTCTTAGAAATTAGAACAATGATAGCGGAGTTCATTGTGTTTCTTACGTCTGTTTCTTTTGTAAACTCACGCAATGAACAGGCTAATTTAAAAGTTGTTTCAGTGAAAGCCACTATATGAATTTTGGCCGAGGGAACGGAATCCGGGCTCGTCTTGTCGCTTTTATATACTTCGAAGTTAAAGCAATGGATTACTTTCAGTTTCTTACCTATCTGCTTGAAAAAGATACTCATAATTGTTAAAAGAAACTAAATAATGTAATCTAGAGGAGCAAACCCGTGAGCAAAACTAAACCTGACTCCAAATATTTCAAAACTAGCTCATATATTTCAAAACAGAATTGATTTTTTGAGTGTCTAGAACGGGGCCTCTATTTAAGTGCTGTGCTCTTAGAATAACAAAACACCAGCGCCTATAAAGTAAGCGTACAAGACCTTCCCTAAGGACGGTTGGGTGTTCAATGATTGCCGATTCATCCTTAAATTAGTTCTATATTTCTGTTATTTTAGAACACGACTGAAAGAAAAGGCATTCAAATTATTAAAGCCCTCGTAATTTGGTTTTCAGGCGCAATTAATTTAAGTGTGATTATAATAATTCCCTGAGCTCAGAGTCAATTGTCATGTAAAATGAAATTTCATTGTGGAAACTTTTTTCCTGTTTTTAAGAACAAAAAGAAATAATCGCTTGTCAGTTTGTTCCTGTTTGTTATGACGACTAAGAAACAAAATACGTCATTGATGTCGTGAAAGAATTTTCCTGTTTAAAGCAATTTTAAAAAGTGGTCTGATTTCAAAGTGATAAAATACAAAACCGCAGACAATAGTTCGCTTCTCTTTTTCGTCGTCGCCAGTGACAATGTTCTTTCAATTCAATTTGTTTAATATTAATTATTTAGAACACTTGCTAATTTTTATGTAACTAAGTGATGTATTACTGAGGAAAAGGGAAAATTGCTTGTTCCTTCTCTATTAATATCTCACTATTTTACGTACAAAACGTCTCATAGTTAGCCTACATTATCTGGCTTTTTTGGTTATTGCGGTCCTATTATGATATCAAATGCCCACTAACACTAAAGAAATAGAAAACATGTACCGTGTTTCTATCAAGTTATACAAACACGAGTGGAAGTTTGGGAAAACGAGAAATGCTGTGGGAACACTCGCCTGCGGCTCGTGTTCCCACAGCATTCCCTAGCTTTTTCGAGTTCCCACAGCATTCCCTAGCTTTTTCGAGTTCCCACAGCATTCCCTAGCTTTTTCGAGTTCTCCCAAACTTTCACGAGTGTTTGTATAACTCGATACAAACACGGAATACATGTTTTCTATTTCTTTTAGAAAACACCACGACGAGAAAGAGGAAAACAACTTGTTAGCTTTGATTATCAAAATGTGAATTTTCTTTGCTCGCGCCATCACTACGTCAACAGCGCGCGCTAGTTCTGTATCTCCATCGAGTTATACAAACACGATTTTTAACCAATCAGCGCGCGTGCTTTCTTAGGACTGTTTTCTAAAGGCTTATATTAGTCGTGTTGAGTAAATCGAACTTCTTTGATTTAAATTTCGTTATACTGTAAACTTTCGTGCTTCTAATTGCCAATTTTTAACTAGCGCTATAATAAATATACTATTATTTATTATTTTCCTTTTCCACGTATTCGAATATGTAAAAATGAATCTTTCAAACTATAACTTCAATATTGCGCAAATATCTTACTCCTGGATTACTGGAGCAGATTACACAAAATTGTTTATGAAAAACGCATGTCTTACATCACGGATTGTTGTTTTTGTGTAACATTTGTTGAATAAGTACCAAAGTGTCTTTCTCTTTTTTAGTACGTTTTTAAAATGATCATAAAGTTTTATCTTACGCTATAACCAACCCCTAGGCTATATGTTTATTTTATCCTCTGTAGTTTATTGTGGTAGAATTTGTCGATGATCGTAATTTTAAAAATCCAGTAATTAGTAGTTAACTGAAAGTCCAATAACCGTGGTCACCAACTGTCTGTCCGTATTATCCTGGAACACCTTGTAGTGAGAACTACCTGAAACTGGAAGTAGTTAATATTTGTGAACAGAAGAATTGACTTGCTTATGATGGAATAGCCTAGAACAACAATGAGCTAAATGGCACCCAATAGGGATTTAGAATTTCTAAATGAAACGTTAGATCATTTGTTTGGAGCCTAGCATAAATACAGATGTCTTATAAACTGTTCTACGGCCATGCCCCCGGTGCAGGGGCACTGGATACCACTATCCTGCATTGGTTATGTCTTTTTGAATTAAAATGATATCGTTGGACCCAAGTTCTGAGAGCTGTTGCTGTCTCTGAAGATAATTCCCGGTAACAGATTCTGGTACTGATCCCTGCAGCAAGAGAGTTTCCCCAGGTTTTTACAGAAGTGCATTCCCAGGCAGAAATTCCTATTTGCAGTCTGTAGTACGCAGTCTTAGCACCGTAATGTTTATAAACGCTATGCCTCACTCAGGATGGGATTTGTATCGATGTTATTTGTTACCGAACCACATACCTCTTCATTGAGGCCTTTCAGTTTTTTTCCAACCGGCTTCGTTGCTTTTTAAAGTTGAAAAGCTGTTTCATCAAGTGATTCGAGAAAGAACGAAGCACTGATTAATCTTCGACCACTTGGCATCCATAATGGCGATCGATTCTGGCCTTAAATGTTTGCATTTTGTGATGTCTTACATGAAACAAAACAAAAAACAAACAAACTGTCGCGAGTGCGCAGTAATTAGGACAGGAAATCATCTTTAAGCACTTGCTCGAGATAACCGTGTCCTCTCGGGAGACGTATTTGAACACTCGCGTGGCACTGAATATTTTCTGCTTTGTTTTCTCCAGATGTGGCTGCCTCGATGGCAAAACGTACAGAACGTAAGTAAAGGCAAGAAATATTATACATATGAGAACAAATAAAAATGTTCGTTGTATTCATTAATTCATTTACTTATACATTCATTCATTCATTCAATTTTTAATATCCATAATCCATCTTTCATTTACTCATTCACAAATTCGTTTATTCATCATTCTCTTTATTGTTTACAGACAAAGAAAGCCAACAAGATACATTGATAGCAAAACGTATAGAACGTAAGTAAAGCAACAAAATATTATACGAGAACAGCTAAGTTTGCATCATATTCATGAATTCATTTAAATACACATACAATTATTTTTTATTTATTTATTATTTAATGATTCATTTGTTATTTTCTTTTTTTTGTGGCTTATTCATTCATTCAATCATTCACTCCATCATTCATCCCCTCATTCATAAATTTCTTTACTGATCTGTATCACCATCTTTTTTAAAGTGAAATATTTGTTTTCAGCTCCAGCTGAGCCCGTTGCACGTGCATGCTATCCTCTCAACGGTGAATTTGGCACTCGAGAAAAAGACGACAAGCAGCCAAGTGGAGTAATTCACGGATCGGTGACGCTTGCGCCTGGACCCCACAATGAGCCAAACGGAGCCTACGAGTTCCCTGGTACCAGCGACAGTTACATCGAGTTCCCGAACGACGGAGGGCTGGACACCCATTTCTCTATTACCCTGATGTGTTGGGTTCAACCCGGAGGTCAAGACGGACCGCTGTTCAACTACAGGGAATCTGGACCATGGGGAGTTCATATATGGATTAACTTTAGGAGGTTCTTTGATCGGATCACAGAATATCCACACCACGCTTTCAGGGAGGCTGTTTCCTCATTTGAGGAGCTTACAGTGGGAAAATGGTACCACGTTGCTGCAACATACGATCATCACAGCGGAATCAACTCCCTGTACATTAATGGACACCCAGACAATTTCCGTGACATTGGCACAGGTTATCAGATTTCAACAAACGATGCTTTGGTGCGTATGGGAGTCAAGGACCGCGATCCTAGATACTTTAAAGGCAAAATCACTCAAATGAAAGTTTATGACATTGCACTGAGTCCTGACGAAATAAAAGCTGCCATGAACGCAGAAGGTAACTCATAAATATTTACTCGATCCTAGGTGTTTGGTTAATATGAGAGCACCGCGAAAACGCCATAAAAAAATAGTGGGAAAATATCAAGCGAGGATAAAGCACACTTAAATTATTACAAGCAAAAGGGAAATGTTTATGAATTAACTGGGCCAATTGAGGTATCTTTCAATAACAATAATTAGTGTTACTTGCGCCACTGTCATCCCGGTTGAAGGTTGACTCCATTCTAGCTGAACGATGCTAGACATCAAATTGATAAACCCCCGACTGGGTTTATACTGTAAAAGGGGGTAAGTTTCTAAAGAAACTGTGGTGCTGCGTGGGTGGGATTATTGCAACATAACTGGGTTTTATCAACTGGGTGGATAAAGTGAATTGGCCACCGTAAAGAGATTCGAAAGGTGACGTTTCCAGCGTTAGCCTTTCATCGTAGCGAATCCGGTCTAAAAATGTACTTTTTTAAAAAAAACTTGGTCTCTGACAGTCCGGAGGGGTTTCGCTACCCAAGCCAGAAATCGAAGCGTCTAAAATACGTGATGTAAAACAGTCATCGTGAAGACAGGATAATAACTAATAATATCATTCTTAACTCAATAGTTCCTGATCCATGCTTAAGCAAGCCTTGCAAAAATGGAGGTACATGCACCAATGAGGGATACAACATTTTTGAATGCAAATGTGCTCCAGGCTATGTAGGAGACACTTGTGAAGAAGGTAACAGGGCTCTTTCTGGTGACTTAAACATGGCATAATCTCAAGTTTTTCCTCAAAAAAATACAACGAAAGTTTAATATTTTTCGCCCTACACTGCGAAGTCATTGCACCTTATGACGTCATCATACGTTTTTCCTTAAAATATGCTTAGCCATACACTAGGAATAAATTCTGGTTGACTTAATTTGAAATAAGTTTGAAAAAATAGTTCGTTTAACGTTTTGGAAGGCTCTTACTTCAGTGGGGGGATATGTTTAATGCTCAATAACAACGCTTAGTTAAGTATCACGATTACCATTACTAACTCTCACTTGGTTGATTTACTCTTAAACCCACCCAAGAGCTCGCTTCATGCGCAAACAATCCTTTCCGCAATGGAGGAACATGTACTATTTTTGGAGATTCCATCGTTAAATACGTTTATTCTTTAGATCTGTTTGCTTCATATTACATAACGACCGACGCCTTGGCTTGTAACTCAAGCCACTTTTTCTACCAGTGCCAGAAGTAAGCTATCTAAACAACGGGATTCGTTCGCATAACTCATGAAACGAGAGTTAAACTCAGGTGATGACGGGTCATTCTTATTTATCTACCGGTAGATAATGTGAAAAACACATACAAGCCTGGTTATTCTCCCCTACATGGTGACCCACTAACGACATAGTGATTACTGGCTTGTTAATGGTTCTCTTTTTTTCCTTTTTTTTCTTTTTGTTTCTACCAGTTATTCATTTCGATAACGTTCTTTGATTATCATTCCTTTCTTTCCCCTTTAGCTGTTTTCCTCCTTTCATTTTTTTTTCATTTTATTCTTTATATTTTTTTTACGTGATCTTATGATACTTAAAAAAGTGTGGCTTATCATCGCGATATACCACAGAGCCTTCCGCCGGGTAAAACTATCACGGCGTCTCGTCAGATATGGAGGGAGTCACGAAAGCTAAGCAAACACCTCAAAAACCTGACTTGAGAAATACCTTGAATAGAGACCATCATTTGTATGTATCTTTTATACTTAAAACGTAACGTTTTGCATGTACAAGGTTCATTAACTTCTTTACAAGTATTTATTGGGCTGTCACGCAACAGATCGCTGGGTTGTCACACAACACTTTCTCATGTCCATACGGTCAGAGTACGGATCCTGGTACAATCCCCTAATATGTCGCCCTACGTAAAGAAAAAGACTTTGTTTAAGTTGAAATCGCTTTCATTGTGCAGATATCGACGAATGTGCGCACAACAATGGTGGCTGTCAAGACATCTGTGTCGATACCATAGGAAGCCACTACTGCGCATGTTCTGATCCAGAGTTGAGCGTCGCACCAGACGGACTCCGCTGTATTGGCAAGTAGTGCTGATATATTACCATTTTGAATGAAAAAACCTCCTAATTGGTTACTTAATTAACTTAAACTTAATTAATTAATTTAACTAATTTTTTAACTTAATTAATTAATTTATTACTTTAACCAATTAATTAATTTATCTATCCACATCCACAAAACAGTACAAAAATACAGTCTGTCTCCGCCCACAAATAGCTAAGGCTAATCGCGTAGGGCGAAGCTACAGTGTATTACTGTTAGTGAAAGTACTGAGAATTGGGTTGTTCATCAAAGCAGTTTGGATTTGATCATGTTCTAGATCCTTTCAGCACATGGCCTGACCTGATGTTTTACTTCTGAAGCGAGGATGGGAGAGGCTGGGAATGGGCCAAAAGCTGAACAGTTGTATCAGGGGTGATACGAAGTTGATTAGATCTAGACATGCAATCGTTCATAGGTCTAAATTTGTGTCCTTTAGTAAATGCAAGTGATTTTCAGCGTAATTTTGTAAACGTTTAATAAGCTTCAGCGTTTCTCGAGCCTGTTGGTGTGCCTTAACTTTACTTTGCACATGGAGGGGTGGCGAATGGTAATATCCGAGACTCACCGAGACTTGCCGAGATCCTAGTAAAAAATCCGAGCCCGACACTCCTTGGTCAAAAGTTTCGAGACTCGAATAAAGATAAAAACAAACCATGCAAAAACGAGACTTCGAGACTTATTAAAAACGCTTTAAAGATTTCAAGATCCTGCCAAAACTTTCCGAGACCCGCGTTTTTCGAGGAACCATTCGCCACCCCTACATGGGCGCACTCAGCTTCTTGCTTTCTGCCAAAAATGGGGCCTACTTTTGCAACAGTATATTTTTAAACTATATTATTGTTAATTCCGTGTAAAATAAAAATACTTAACTAATTTATTGCTTTGTAAAATCCCAATAGCCGAGGGAGTGGATCTTGACTGTGGCCAGGATGAAATGACCATTACTCTTCCCAAGTCCCTCCTCAGGTATCTTGATCGTGAACACCTGAGGTTAATCGATGAACAATGCAAGGCCACTGAAAACGGAACTCACTTCTTCCTCACTACAAAGACCACCGAGTGCGGCACATACCTCAAGCACAATAACGACCACGCTATTTACAGTAACATGGTGTCAGAAATTCCACTCAGGGAAAATCAAATTGTGACCCGTGTGCGAGAAGTTATGATTCCGTTCCACTGTTTCTACTCCAAATTTGGCGTGGTGTCTTCAATTGGAATCAAGCCGATAAGCAAGAAGGTTATTCTGTCATCGAAAGGCTTTGGGGAGTTCACCATTACACTGGACGTGTTCAGGAATCCCGAGTACGTCAAGCCTTAACATGAGCTAGTATACCTTCTTCTCTCTCTCACTCCTCCCCCTGACGTCATTTTAGATTCCTCTAACAATTACCATTGATCAAGTCTAGTTTCCAACTATGACTAAGCACTTATATATTGAAAAATAGAATTTCTGCTCTATTAGAATGCTCTGTTGATCAGACGAGTCATGTTCCTAACAAAAGTTGATGGTAACGAATATCTCACTTTTTCTACCCATAGTCCCATACTACTCACAACTACTTGGTATTAAAGTGCTACTATGATCAAAAAATCAATTCCTTTTTTTCTTCCGATTTTGAAAGCGTGTTCGCTTAACACCTAACTGGCCAAATTTAGAGCTTTGAGTTTGATCCGAAGGCTGTTTATTTCGAGTGTAAGTTTTGGATTTGACGGTCCGCCATTACTTATTTTAAAATCTTGGTAGAGAAGAAAATGACGTCAAAGACTCACCGTGTACGCGGCTTAATTGATATGTAGTACGGGAGTTTTGGGCTTTCAGACCTTTAGACCCATGTTTTGCATATATAATAAATTGCGTTTGCACGCTGAAATGTTAAGCTAGTGAGTAAATGACGTCATTTTCTTCTCTACCAAGATTTTAAAATAAGTAATGGCGGACCAATAAATAAGAAGATTCCAGTTAAAATAAACAGGTGTCTTTTTAAAATCAGAACTTAAAACTTGGGTCAGTTAGTGTTTAGTCAACATAGTTTTGAAATCCAAAGAAAAAAAGAATTTTTTTTGGTCGTAGTACCACTTTAAGTCACGCTTATTCACAGAAAGCGGTTTGCGTTTAAGCCTGGAAAGTATGGTCAGATTTCTATAACTGTTGTGATCCATATAATTGACTGGTCTTGCGGCGGGCTACACTAGGTTTAACATGCGAGTGTTAACGAGGTGTTCAGACTATCATGGCTATTTTGATCCATATAGTAGACTGGTTTTACGTCGGGTTACACTAAATTATCATGCCTTTGTTTATGTTTGCACCAAATATAGAATTATTTTAAACAATGATCATAACGTAATCATTCTATTTATTGCACGGCAATAAATTATCTTTGCTTCTTGTGCCAGCCAGAATTGCGTTTTTTAGTGTACACTAGAAGTATTCATGTGTAATAAGCGTTTTTGTTTTGTGTGTAGTTATATCTTGCCATACACGCAAGATGATTACCCCATTGAGTTTTACCTCCGAGATCGAATTTACCTTGAGACGTGTGTCGATACTGAGGACGACAGGCTGACAATTCTAGCCTTGGAATGCTACGCCACTCCTTCCCAAGACAGGGACTCACAACCCAGATATGACATCATAAGGGACGGGTAAGTGTCGACCTAGGTAGGTGTCCTTTTCTCTGTTCTTGGCGAATATCTTAATAGGCCTAGCCGGGAGAGAGACATTTGTAAAATCTTTCTTTGGTGCGAGTGTGGTACTAGGTCTAGAAAACGTAATTCAAGCTATGGCTAGAATAAAGTTTTGCACATGCAGTTCTTCCAACAGGCAGGAATTGGTTCATATACACCTTCGCGTAACATACTGGTGACAACATTTTATCGCATGCATAGTCTCATTAGGTAGGCTAATTTTTGATGCACTTGCATCTTGTTCGTTTGCACATATGTTAGTGTTGCCCATGCCAGTTTCTGTGACTTAAAAGAGTTGAACACTAGCTATGTCCATTAAAGTAACAGTTATTGTGCTGAGTAGGCCAAAATAGCGCTAGTAGCTTTTTATCAGTTTGCCATATAAAGTTAGGCGTTTTCTTTCAGTCAAGTACTTTTAAGTATTTTTAAGTATTTAAGTACTTTAATAAGTATTTTACCCTTTATTTACAATTAATGTGATATCTTAAAAAATTTTATCAATAGATATAGACGTAGATTTCTTGGAATTCAAATTTCAAGCACCCGTCATGATAATATTTTCTTCCCACAGATGCTCAGTGGACGAAGACGACACACTGAAGTTCCATCCCAGCCCTAGCGAACAATGTCAGCGGTTTAGCCTGGAAGCCTTCCAATATGTCAACAAGCACCCTTATGTGTTTTTCCACTGCAAAGTCATGATCTGCAATGCCTCTGATACTAACTCTAGGTGCGCTCAAGGCTGCGTGGCGCGAAGGCGGCGAAGCGCAAAGCCGCTTCCTGAAAGTGCGGATGATATCTATGCTCTTGCCCAGGGTCCTCTAACACTGAACCGCGATAAGAGAGAGGCAGAAGCAGATGAAGTGGTGAACACAGATCAGAACGTGCGGGTGGCCAACAAAGGTACGTCATCATACGACGAAGTTATGTTTTGGTTCATGCTACGGTTTAAGTTGCTCTCAAATGAATACTGATTTTAATTTTGGTTTAACGACACAAACGGTTAACTACGTAGTTGTTAAACAACTGATGTGGACCAAACCCAACTGAACTTTATCTGGGCAGTCACGACAGGTGCCCACTTAATATGAACAACTGAACTTGAAATCAAACCTTGTAACCAATGATAAGTAGGGGAAAACATTAAACTTCGACTGATTGGTTTCAGTTTGGTTTTGATCTGCTGACTCAGAATTCACTGTTGATGCTACGTTTTAACACACGTTTTGTGAAGGACTCCGTCGCATATAGACGCACTGTGCTTTGAAAAATGATGACTATACGTAATGTACTGTACTGTACACGAACCCACAAGCTTCCAGCTTTCATGTATATATCGTGTATAAATAAAGGCAATCTACCAGCCTGCCCTACTAAGCAGTATATCAAAAAGAGCACTTTGCTGGTTAGAGAAGATAATGACAGTGAATCTCAAATTGATTTTAATTTTTCTGCGCATTCTTGAATTTTGCAGGTATCAACCTTTCTGTCGTTGCTGCGCTGGCAGTGGTCATTGGAGCATGCGTGGTAGGAATGGGTTACATGGCGTGGCAGAAGAAAAAGGATATATCTGCACGCAAGTACATACCGCTTTTTGAAGACCTCCAGAACTGATGACGTCATCAAAACCTTTTTGTTTTGTTTGTTTGCTTCAGACCTCTCATTTTAACTCATATTCCATTCAACACGAACACAGTGAAATCCTGTTTAAATTGTTCTTCACTGATACTTGAAGCTTTCGTAATCGACTGTTCCTCTGGACCAGTCCCAACACTGGGAAATACTAATTGTTCTTTTCTTTTGTTTTTAAACCCATGCTATTAAGATTTCGATTATTCTTATTAGGACAACGCTTCACAAAATACAATACCTGATCACATGAACCGTTGTCTAACATTGCAAAGTAATATTTAGTGATTAATATCTCGAATTCTTGTTTGAGATAAAGTGTTACTCTGAGGTTAGCGTAGAAACGTTTAGCTTAAGGCTCTCAAAAGCGACTCCGTCTAATTAAGATCACTTGAGCATAGCTAGCTGACTGTCGGAGAAAAGTGCTTCAGCGTGATCGTGCCGTATATTTCATAGTGTTCGCTTGGAAGATGTAAAACATGTAAGCCTTTGTCTTTCGTGGAATAAAATTCCACATCTTTATTTAATTGTTACGTTGTCATTATCTCTCACTATTTTTTTGTAACGAACAGGGCATAGAGACGATTGAGCTAGCAAACTAAAGTGGGCGCCTCTTGATTACTTATGGGCCGTCGTCCTGTGACGAAGAGAAATAAAGTCAAGCTAATCTTTTGTACACACTATCTTAATAACGCTACACGCGGGCGATTTAAACTTGGCTATCGACCAGTCTCTCCTTAGCTCGAGAATCCGTGATCCGTGAAGAAGAACGCAGTAACAAGTGAGCGTGAGAGCGTGACTGCGAGCATGACACGCTCACGACAGCTTTCTTGTAATGCGTTCGTCTTTGACGGTTCTTCCACAAGGATTTTCGGACGAAAACTTGAAGAGACTGCTTGCTGTCTAGCTGATTTCATACTCAGTGTAACTATCCTTCTAGTGTGGGGAACTCATAACTTGGAGAGGTTGCCGAAGATTGTTGTATTATTTTCTAATGCAACTGGCCATTTTGAAGCATCCGAGCCTTTTTACATCCGGTTTGTCCCTTGCTTAGTTTCCAGGCCCTTTTATTTTTACCACCGAAAGGAATTCGTTGTCAAGATCAGGGCTTTTTCTTGCGGCGGCAAAAGCGTCGCCTTAAAAGCAATGCCATGATGGTTGTTAACATAAAGAATGTTTCGCCACGATGGATAATACAGAAAAACAATTGCAGGAGACGAGGTCGACAAGACACAGTAATTGCAATCATGTTAATCAAGCGAGAAATGTAATTTATTTGTCTAAATGTACATTTGGTGGCCTAGAAAAGCAATCTAAGCATCAAAATTGATGTCAAAACTCAAAAGAGTTGTGGAACTACAGTAACTAATTCCAGTTCCAGACGCTCTTTCTCTCCACGAGCTCCGACAGCAAAGGACTTAATACTACAACGCCTGACTTATTTTCCTGTTTTTATTTTAATTTTTCTTATTTTGTAAGATTCGCCTAAGGGGTTGTTCAAGAGGAACAAAAGAGAACCTTGTAGATCAGAAATTTTTCCGCGTTCCCTTTGCAACGTGCCAATAAAAGCGTACAATTTATTATTCGATATAGCCTGACAAACTAATGCGGAAAGTTCATTGCTGCTAAGGTGTGTTCTGAGCAACTCTAGCAGCCCTTTACTGCCGTACAGCTTGCAACATGAAGAAGGAAGACCTTCGATTTTATTCCATTTTTCTGTTTTTTGCACTGGCTGCAAAAGCATGGGAAGATACCGCTTACGATAAACACGACTTTAAAGGTAAGAGATGTTGAATATTAATAACTATTTTCCCAACGAGTTGGCTAAACACAATAGCGTCGTTGGAATCAGTGAACACGACAGAGCTCAACTGAGATTTCATGTGTAGCTTTCAATTAAAACTTTAGAATCTAAAAGAAAATTGAAAGACGAGGAGGTGGGTTAATCTTCCAATTATTTCTTGCGTCTTGGTGCTATTTGCTTAACTAAAACTTGTTGAAAGAATTAAAGTCCGTTCAGAGGTTTTCATATTTTCCTGTTTGGACCCTTGTCTTATAAACAAACTATCGAAGTCGGCAAAATCCCTCAAAAGTGTAAAAAAAAACTTGACTGCTAGTAGCGCCAACCTTTGAAGACTTTTCTAAACCGAACTTTCTGCTCAAACTGGCTTGGGATCTTTACAATTTAGGGAAAAAACATTACGTTGATACTTAAACCCAAGCTTGGAATGGTGAATCAAACTTAGCTATTCAATTTGCTATTGATACAACCGTCACAATTTTGGTCAAAAATCGATTTTCGTAAGTCTTGTGCTTTATTTTTATGATAGTCAAATCGAGTTTTGGGGCCTCATTCGATTGTTGCAGATTTCAATGTTTCCAGGCAAAAGTACCTATTCAAGAGCTTTAAAGGAACTGCATTGCTTTTATTATAAATCTACTAAAAATTGAGAATGGACAGTGAGAAATTTGAAGAAATAAAGTCTAGGCATTGATTTGTTAGCTATTCCAAGGAAAGGCGAACAGTGTGAAGTGTTCCGTTTGTTTGTCTGTTTCCAGTGAAAGAACAACTTTGCGTGGTCGGTCAATAAGCGAAAAGTACATCAACATCTCGAGTATGTGAAGGACCATGTTGTAAATTCTCCTTACATCATCATCAAATTCTCCAACATGCATCGAAAGAATACAAGAATCAATAAAGGAATTACTACCCTAAATACTTCACAATTTAAGCACTGAAAGTATACACATTCAATTAGCTATTTCTATCTATTCGTTTATGTGAAAAGAAGATATTATGTTTGTTCCGCCTCAGGAAACAAAAGATATTTTGAATCCATATATCCAGCAAAGTCTGAAGATAGGTTAAAACAACTTTTCAGTTTTAAATGATGAAATTAATTTCTTTATTGATTTCCCTAAAATTTAATAAGTAAGGAAACTAGGTGGATAGCTCTGTGTCTTTGTTAATAAAAACTTTAAAATGCCTTCTAGAGGTTAATCTTCAAAGATTGAGGCAGTAAATGAATCAAAGGCGTAGCCAGGGGGGTCCTTGGGGTGCCCGTGACCCCCCTTTTGTAAGCCTTTTTGTAAGAAAACAGCCTAAAATGTTCAGGTGACAATCTGGTAAGCATCCTCTGTATGTCTCAGTGTGACACTTGTTCTGTGTTTATTATCAGGGCAGAGCTTAAGCAATGACGACCCGGAGGAGAACGCCTTGTAAAAAATGAATCTACATTTTACCTTCGAATTCCGCAGTTGTCTAGATCTGTTTTGGGCGCCTAATAGTCTCAGAATTTGCTCAAGCCAAGTGTATAACGCCAGCGTTCAATTCCAAATAAAAATACAAAAACTTAGCCTCCATCGTTTGCATTCTCCAAAATAAGCAGAACTTAGTCATTTCAAGTTGTTCAGTTGTGCAGAAGGCGGCAAAGAAATGTACAAAAATTTATAGCGCACGCACACAGACATTTGTCTACTCTATTAACCCTTTACCCCCTAGGGCGAACGGCATTTTTTCCCAAATTGGCAAATAAAGACACTCTACCTGAGTCCAATGTATCATTTGAAAGCCACAGCTTATTTAAGAACTGACATCAGCAGCTATGAAGGAGGTAGATATTTTGAGAGAAATTGCTTTAAAATGCAATAATGAACGACTTCAAAAATGTATCAGGGCCGTAGCCAGAAAAGAGTGAAGACTGAGGCAATGTCCATGAAAGAATTTTGACTGAGGCAGTGTCCGTGGTTAAATTCTTTTCCTAGGTATTTAGGGTGTTTATGACCACTATAAACAATAAAAACGAAAAACAAAATTACCGAGGCAAGTGCCTCGGTTTGCCTGTTACTAGCTAGGGCGCTGCACTATATTAGGTATACCCCTAAACAAAAGCTTATTTAGCAGCTCTTACTGCAGAGCTTCTTATGAAACACGTTTTGCATTCCTTTGCATCCCAAAAAGAAAGCTAAAAACGTGTGGGGGTGGTCCGCAACCATGTCTTTGATAGCAGCGGGTCACAATTTTATTACTTCAATGAGTAGATTTTCACAAGACAATTTTCGTGGCAAAAATTCATGGAGACCCATCAAATATTCACAAAGTTATGACGCTGTGTGCCATTTGGCACTCTCAGGAAGTGAAGGGTTAAGGCTTTTTTTGTCTGGTGGTTTTCTCGTTGCCTTTATTGTTGTGGTTTGCTCTCTAGTACTTTTCCAGCTACGCGATAGCAAAATTGTTAAATTACTTAGAAAAGTTCAGAAATTAACTCAGTCAGTGAGACGTGACTAGGTCAAATTCCCTTGACGCAAGTGAAACTTCCAAGATCCGCTTGTATTCAAAAAATACGTAAGTTGGTTTTGCTTGTTGGAAAATTACAGAAGTTATTCCTTTTTTCTCAAACAAAAGAAACATAACGGCTGGCCAGTTTGTTATGACGATCGCGGAATCGAAGATACTTGTCATCAAAGGAATTTTTTCCTGTTTGAAACAATTCATTTAAAAGGTCAGGTTTATAACTTTTCCAATTAGAAAACCGCAAACCATCTTGCCATGGCAACTAAGTTACTTAAGCAAAAATTCTTCACGTCCGATTCCATTTTCAGAACAATGTCACTACTTTTATGCAGTCAAAGATCGATTACAAAAAGTTTCGACAAAAAGGAAATTTATTTCCTAGAGGAATAAATGATTTTATGCGCCTGGCGATGTTGGTTAATGTTTTACTGACTAAAGTCAGTTTACACACGGGTCTCTAATTCAGAGCATACATAAATGGCATAGAACAAGTTGCAAGCCTATTCTATTTGACGATCTGTTGTGGCCATTGAAGGACTTGGAAGCTGAGAAAAAGATAAGACCACAGTTAACTACAGCAAACAGAGCTCAGTCAAGGCAATGTGTTGTAGAATGGTTAAGTTGCGCAAGCCAGAAGCATAAAGGCCAGTTTCTTCGATCATTCGTGTCTCACTGAACAAATCCGAGCTTTTGTCTCTTTCTCAAGAAGGGTACCGGGCCTCTTACGTTTGTCCCATACCAGCACATAGCTGAAACGGTTTCGCGGTTAAGGCCTGGAGAAAAGTTCAATCAGGAATAGACAATTTTGTCCCGAGAAAAGGAAACGTTGGACCCAATTGGAGTTTAATTAATCCACCAATGTTTGGATTTAACCAAAACATACAGAATCAAATGTCAGAGATACAGATATTTTCTGGAGAGGTTCTCGCCAAACTCTGAATATTCTCATTTAAACGTGTACACTATCGTTCTTACATGTATCCTTTCTGAGGCGCTCAACGTGAGTATTTCTATTGGGGATGCACAATTTTGAAAATAAAAAAAAATGCAGCTTTTTTCTTCCTTTTTAGACGGTTTAATAATAATAATAATAATGATAATATAATAATAGTTTTATGTGAGGTTTTCAATAAAGTTTGTTCGTCATAAATTAAAAAATTTATTGTTATTATTATTATTATTATTATTATACAAATTTCATACGCTGTGCGAATTCCGATTTTCTGATTGGTTGATTTGTACCATGTGACACTGGGTTGTGACGAAACAACCTCCTTGAATAACCGTAGTGTATATTCAACACACCACTGTCATTACTGACCATGGCTTCGGCTCACTCAAAGTTCGGCGATTTTTGTTTGCAGACGGAACTCAATTTCAATATAATAAAGATGTTAACGCACTTATTGCGCGTGAATTATCGGGATTTTCCTGCACTCGTTCACTGACTACCAATGAACTCGAAATTT
Source organism: Catalaphyllia jardinei (assembly GCA_022496165.2). NCBI lineage: Eukaryota > Metazoa > Cnidaria > Anthozoa > Scleractinia > Caryophylliidae > Catalaphyllia > Catalaphyllia jardinei. Next base: position 29,864,279 of record CM042752.1, on the reverse strand, counting down.
TCAATACCGTGCGAGGCCGCCTCGTGCAGTATTGAAATTTCTCGTTCATTGTTGGTAAACGAGTGCAGGTAAATCCCGATAAATCATGAGCAATGAATGCGTTAACCTGTAATTGAATTTATCTGAAGAGAAAAAGCATTTTTAATCGTGTGTTTTCTTCACTTTTCAAGTACAAAATCCTAACTTTGATTCGTGTAACCGTACTCCTAGTCGCTTCATGCTATGAAAACTGGATAAGCTCCGGCCTGATGAGCCATTTGGCTTGTATGCAGACCTTACCTTTTACCTTTTTATAGAACGATAAAAAATACCAAGATAGTTTAGTCTGTCCTCGATGCGCCATAATAGTACGCACAAATATGCAACTGACATATACTTCAATTAGCCTATTTCTATATATAATATAATCACCTTGTAAGTGACCTGCCCTAAGAAGAGCACCAGCAGCAACACCAGCAGTCCTACACAGAGCTGCCGAATGAGAGTCTAAGGCAAGCATCAAGAGAAGCTATTGCTTATTTACTTTTAATTTTCCTTGTCAATCCAATAGTTCCTGACCCTTGTGATACTGTTCTTTGCCTCAATGGAGGCACATGCACCAACCTGGGAGGCAACAGCTTTGAATGTGAGTGTGCCAGAGGCTTTGGAGGAGACACTTGTGAAGAAGGTACCAAAATTACATTCACTGCCTCTTGATTTTATCTCACGTGTGTCTCTTTTTTCTTAATTTTCGGAGGCACAACTATGCACCCTACACTAGAAAAATAATTGGGTTTTGTTCTTTGCAAAATAAATAGATAAAACCTTTTCTCATTTTTTTAAAGAGTACCTTGGTCCTAGTGATGCAAATTTAACATCTTGACAGATACTAATTCCATTTTTGTTGTTTTGCTATCAAACACAAAGAGCTAGATCCATGTTCAAGCAATCCTTGCCAAAATGGAGGAACATGCATTGACCTTGGATATTATGTCTTTGAATGCAAATGTCCTAAGGGCTACACTGGACCACGCTGCGAGGAAGGTAAAAAGCGTAATTTTTGCTTGTTTCAATAATGCACTGATTGACGCCTTGGCTACTAGTCGGACTCCACTTTACTCTTTCAATACCTCTTGCCATCCAGTTGTATAAATGTTACAGAGTTTTAGAGCTACTTAATGAACACTTCTGAAGAAATGATGTTTTAAGACCACTTGATGCTTCTGAATTTTAGTTGGTAAGCCACCTGTCCGCTAATCCACCAATACCTTGATCCGAACAGATTTACCTAATACTGATCTTCCTGTAAATTTTCATGTCGATGCAATTTGCCTCTGATGAAGCTTTATTAGAAACACTCCAAAAAAAACTTAAGGTTGATATTGTTTTGTTCTGTTTTGTTTTGTTCTTTTATGCTTTTTGTTGGTGCTGTTGCATTGTTGCAGTCACCTGTTTTTTGCTTACGCGCAAGTTGTTGAAATCTTCTTAGGATCGAATTAGACAGTAGAACATTGTTGTAAGTGATAACCTTACGACTAGCGATCACAAATCTACTACGCCAATTGCTTAATGCTAATCAAGCCTACAGTCAGAATTGATCGTTACGCTGAATTCTTGGGTTGCACCGTCACGCAATAAAAAAAAATCATCACTATCTTTCCGCAGATGTGGATGAGTGTTTGTACAGCAATGGTGGATGTCAAGACGTCTGTGTCAATACTATCGGAAGTTACTACTGCTTATGCTCTGATCCAGAGTATAGCGTCGCACCAGACGAACTGCACTGTATTTGTAAGTAGCGAAAATATAACAGGCTCAAAAAAGAAAATCCCAGTATTTATTGCAATTTAGAATACAGCCCAAAGAAAATACGTGCGCTGATTGGTTAAAAATCACGGCTCGTGTTCCCACAGCATTTCTCGTTTCTTTAACATGACTATTAGAGTGCGCTCTAAGAATTTAGTAGTCCATCAACCGATTTGTTGTACCTTTTCACTCAAATACACTTTATTCTGAATTCAGTAAAATCGCTAGTAATTAGGTCAATTTGGTGTTAACACAGGCATTATCTTATGGGCTGCACTATCTGAGTTGCCGTCTTAGTCATCAGGTCAGTAATGTTTTGACTGTCTGCTTTGTATGTTTTCAACAGCCGAGGGAGTGGATCTTTACTGTGGCCAAGATGAAATGACCATTACTCTTCCCAAGTCCCTCCTCAAGTATTTTGACGTTGATCACTTGAGGCTAATCGATGAACAATGCAAGGCCACTGAAAACGAAACTCACTTCTTCCTCACAACAAGTACCACCGAGTGCGGCACAGTACTTAAGCACAATAGCGACTACGCTATTTACAGTAACATGGTGTCAGAAATTCCACTCAGGGAAAATCAAGTTGTGACCCGTGTGCGCGAGGCTATGATCCCGTTCCACTGTTTCTACTCTAAATGGGGCGTGGTGTCTTCAATTGGAATCAAGCCGATAAGCAAGAAGGTTATTCTGTCATCGAAAGGTTTTGGAGAGTTCACCATTACACTGGACGTGTTCAAAAATCCCTAGTAAGTCAACGGCCTTGACATGAACTAATGTAACTTCACCATGTTATCTACTTCCGCTCATGCCATACTCAACTGGGGTATTTTTCAGAGTACTCCAAATAAACCTACTTGAAGTGATAAGGCAATTTTGTTCAGACATTTGGCAATAGCATTTGCATCACACCAGGTTAGCATGCCAATGTTTATGCTTGGACCGGAAATAAAATTAATACTAAATAACAATGCAACCACTGTATTAATTGTACTCTATGAAATTATCTTTGCTTGTTTTGTTAACCAGAGAAATAATTTCTTTCTTTAATGCACATGTTTAATATTCAAGTCACGGTAATAAGTGATGAATCTTCTACTGATTTTCCGCAGTTACATCTCGCCTTTCTCTCAAGATGATTATCCCGTTCAATTTTACATCCGAGAGCGTATATACCTTGAGGCGTGTGTCGATACCGAGGACGACCGGTTGACAATTCTGGCTTTGGAATGCTATGCCACTCCTTCCCAAGACAGAGACTCGCAACCCAGATATGACGTCATAAGGGACGGGTAAGTGTCAGTCCCATTCTCTCATCTCAGCAGATTTCCTTCATTGGCCCCGCTTTCCAGTTAGGAGCGAAAATCATGAAATGTTGCGATGGCAGGACTATGCCTGCTTGTTCTCCAAACTTTAACCATTCAGAGATGAAATCAGAAGACACTAAATACCGTTTTATAGTTGTATGCTCAGTAACCTGGCCTTTTAATGACAGCGAGTCTGGTGTTGACCTTGTGTTCATACAGATGTCCCTGCATTTTTTGTATAAATCAAGTTGTCATAATGCTAACGAGTTGGCATTTAAATGAGAAACGCAAAGGCTTGTATCAAAGCAAGGTCATCTCAGGTCACACTCGCATTTATAGGCCAGGTAACTCAGCGCACAACTGTAAAATAATGGCCCGGTAACTCTTCGGTGAGCTATTACTCCATCATATTTTCCCTTTTGAGATTAACGTCCCAAAAAGATCTAGAGAATATCTCTCTCCTCTGCAGCCTCGTAGAAAATTATTTGATAACTATAGCTCTAGTATATGTTAGCCTGTCCAGGTTATATTTCTGTTTGTCTCTTCGATTCTCAAAGGTGTTCCTTGTGGATCTCTAGCCTTCTTTCATCATTTAAGTCATTTCAGTAAGGCATATCAGAAATACCTTCATGTAGTACTCCGTATTATGCAGTGCTATATGAAAGAATTTTTAACTCAAGCACGTGGGCAGCCTGATCAAGTCCGACTTATTCGTTGGGTAGGAGGGTGGGTCGGCAACCTCTTCGCCTCTTCGCGACCCTCGAGTAGAGTGAAGGAGTAGAACACGTGTAAATTCTTTTTTCTGTCATTTTCATAATCCCCGAGGTACAATTACCAAAGCAAATTGAGTTTTCTTAGTGGTAGTACTTCACGGTTACATTATCTTCCCACAGATGCTCAGTGGACGAAGACGACACACTGAAGTTCCATCCCAGCCCTAGCGAACAATGTCAGCGGTTTAGCCTGGAAGCCTTCCAATATGTCAACAAGCACCCTTATGTGTTTTTCCACTGCAAGGTCATGATCTGCAACGCCACTGATCCTAACTCTAGATGCGCTCAAGGCTGCGTGCCACGAAGGCGGCGAAGCGCAAAGCCGCTTCCTGAAAGTGCTGATAATACCTATGCTCTTGCCCAAGGTCCTTTCACGCTGAACCGCGAGAAGAGGGAGGCACAAGCAGATGAAGCCGATCAGAGCGCGCGCGTGGCAAGCAAGGGTAAGAGCCAAAGTACAAAGTACAATGTGCACTCCGCTCAAGAGAGCGTTTTCAATGGCGTCTCTGGAAGACATTCGAAATAGCTCTCTTTTTTATTTGTTAGCATCAAGATTATTTGCGACACCTATTCAAGCAATCAAATGGGAAATGAAAATCAAAATAAATTACGACTCTTTCATTGTTGTTTTTTTTTTCTTTCACATTAGGTTGGCAACTTTTCTTGCTTTGCTTTGAATTTTCTTTGGCCGTTAGTATGGCTAATTAGTTTTATTCGGTTCTGATTTTCATTTTGCAGGAATGAACTTTTCTGTCGTTGCTGTCCTGGCCGTTTTCATTGGCGCGTGTGTTGTGGGAATGGGTTACATGGCGTGGCAGAAGAAAAAGGAGATGTCCGCACGCCAGTTCATGCCGCTTTACGAAGACCTGCAGAACTGAAAGCGTCATAAGCACTTTTTCTGCTTTGTTTGCTCATTGTAGTTTCTTTGGGTTTTTTTTTTTCCTTCAATCTAATTGGTATGTTTAGGGGCTATAGGTGAAGACATAGGAACATAGCTATGGGATTTCCTCGATTATAGTTCATTCTGAGTAGAGAAACTAAGCAATAAAGAAACTAAGCAATAAGGCAATCGCTTTTAACTAGACAGTAAGAAGCGTGTTTTTTAAGCTGACTTTAAAGTGCTTTTAAATAAAAGTGTCGCATATTTTACAGAGCTTTCTGAGAACGTGTAGGTATTTTTTCCATACGCATAAGGAATATATTTCCACCTTGTTAATTAATTGCCGGGTTTGTTTGAATTCTCGCTAACCCTTTATCTCATAGAAACAAGAAATTAAACGTACTTGAGGAAGTTATACGCTATTGATTCTCACTCATTCGATAAATTAGAAATAATTCTCCGGCCTTCTAGTGAGAAAACCGGGTACGGGGCTTTAGGAGGTATTTTTGGATTCCAGTGTTTTCCTTCATACAGTATAAAACTTCCCGTTGGGGGAGGGGGGGGGGCTGTAACGAGAAGCTTCTTGATAAACGGTTATTTAATAACGGAGTATCTTGCAAGCAACTATATATCCAACCTCTACGACGCCAGAATACTGATCGCCGGCGGCTCATATATTTGCATTACGAATAACATATAACTAATACAACACACTTGACAATATACAGGCAATAACTGATAATAGCGCGGATAAGCGTAGTTCATACTTCCTCACAGAGTCTCTGATATAAATATGACGGGGGCGATCGTTGTGTCTCTCAGGAGTATTGAGCCGAAAAAAAGTCAGTTAAAGTGTGTTAGAATTGGTACCGTGCTTTTAGGGGAGAAAAGTGTTTTCGAGCCACGCCCACAAAATGGGATCTTGGTACCTCTTAGGGGTTCTTTTCAAAATTTCCGACCAGCGCTTTATGGAAAACCTCATTCCATAATGAAACTCAGTACATCCGGATGTGGGCGCACCGTATAACACAGTTATGTCGGAAACATTCTCGTTCCTCTGCTACTCTTTTTAATATGTAAAACGAAACAGCGACACGAGAACACTTCAGTGGAGGAGAAGATGGCGGAGAGCCGTGCTGCTGTTGGTGATAGTTCTTCGACGCACCCCCTGGCAAAATCAAGACATGAGTACAGCCTGAGTACAACTCCACGAATTCTGTATTAATAAATCTTTCGTTGGGTAAACAACTCAGTTCGAAATCTTGCTTTTGCTTACATGATTTCTTTCTCGTGCGATCTCGCTCAACGCTAACTCTTTTTATGTGCGTTTTGAAGTCAACCAACGATTTATCATACAAAATCGGGTAGCTCCGGACAAGCTCTGCTAACCTCTCATTCGCTCTTTTTATTGACCGAGAGGATATCTGGAACAGTGTTTTACTGATCGGCTGAATTCTTGTGCTTATGCTTGTACTTATTTCACGCCAGTTCCCACTAGTGAAACAAGCGTAATGAGCTAAAGCGCAAGCACATGAAAAAAGAAACTGTTTCTTTTTCTTGTATTTATGCTTGTGTTTATCTCACAATTTACGGGGTTTTCTTATTGGCAAGTTTGCAGGGATGTCTAGAGAAAACACGCCAAAATTAAATGCAATGGTACAAGAGCGGGGAAAACTTGCACTGAGTGTTACTTTGGAATAGCGTCGCACCGTCTGTTAACTGTCCCACCATATTACAGTTCAACCTCTGTACTCGGCCTAGTAACGAGAGACAGAAAAGGATACTACATTACTTTGCTTTGTTTGCGTTAAATAGCGAAATAAAAGTAGTTTTAAAAGATAAGTGAGAGCTGGCCTCACCAAACTTCTTTCTTTGCAAAGTCTTATTTTCTAGCCGTTTTAACGTATGTTCAGCTTCTAATAATATACATGAAAAAATTACTCGATTCTGATTGGCTGAGAACAGTGCAGTTTTTCCTTAACACAGTGCAGAAAAGAGGTAATTGAATGCAAAAAAAGGTAATAAAGCAAGCATTCTGATTGGTTAATGAACAAAGAAGTTCACAGATAGCCAATCAAATCTTTTCTTTTCAAATCAAGCGCGCGCCCTGGATGGCGCAATTATGGCGTAATTTTTTCCTGGTTGCGTGATAATTAAATCACCTGAGGTTAAGCGCGCGCACAAAACTGAGAAGAGAGTTCAGAGTCCGTAAAGTTCAAAACATCCTTCACGCAAAATTTTCATGTTTATATTATTAATAAGTAATCATACGGTTTTTCTCGTTCAATTTGGAATTAATTTGCACTTGTGAGATTTTCAAAAAGCGAAATTGCACTCGCCGAAGCGGCTCGTGCAATTTCAGCTTTTTGAAAAACTCACTCGTGCAAATTAATTTCAAATTGAACTCGAAACCGTATGATTACCTATACTAATCATTCTATCCGTAGATACATACTAAAACTCTCTCAACTGATCAATCAGATATTTATTTTATTTTCAGTCTGTGTCATGGCAGGGCGGTTTTAAAAATCCTTACCGTGGTATTCATGTGTGGCCGCAAACAAGTCCGGTTCAAATAAAGGTACATATGAATGTTGTGCCGCGTAGCACTATGAACACAAATGATGTAACAGAGAATTAACTCTGAAGTGTAAATTTTAGTGCTAACTTAACCCATGAATAACCCACTGGGCGTTAGCCCTAGTAAAGGGAATCAGGCAACCACACGAGGTAAAGAAAAAATCTTTTGACCTCTCTGTTACATCATTTGTGTTCATAGTGCTACGCGGCACAACATTCATATGTACCCTTACTTTCTCTTCGCCGCGATTCACCATCTAAATCAACCCCGACTTTCTCTGTCTGACCTCGTAGCTCAGTCGGCAGAGTGACGGTAGATCTAATCCGGAGGTCGTGGGTTCGATTCCCACCGAGGTCAAAAGATTTTTTCTTTACCTCGTGTGGTTGCCTGATTCCCTTTGCTAGGGCTAACGCCCAGTGGGTTATTCATGGGTTAAATTAGCACTAAAATTTACACTTCAGAGTTAATTCTCTGTTACATCATTCCGGCTCAAATAAAGTTCACTTTTCGAACTTATAATTAACGTAATTAATCAAGGCGAAGTTTTTTAACTCGAATTTCCTTCAGGCAGCCCATGAAAGCTATATTTCAGCATGACTTACAAAAATATTGGGAATTTGTTAAGACACATGCCAGTTTCTTGAAGGTTCCTTTACAAGTCCATTCTTAGCAATTTCAGTCAAACTTATTAGTTTGAATAATATTTTTTTTTGCCTTGCAAGGACTCGCAAATTTTTATGTGTGCGACTCCTGCATGATATTTCATTTTTCATTCCTTTTTATTTGTTGTCAAAAAGCCATAATCACGAACTTATTTTATATATCTTTTGAAACACGAATACAAAACATATTATTTTCTGATCTTGTTGTGAAATTCTACTTATCGAAGCCAAGAAAGTATTACTTATATAATTAAAGTTATCTTAACAAAGGAAATGAAAAACTCAAACTTACTTCTACTTTCAACACACTACTGCGAAAACTTCAACTAGTTTCGTCTGACCTCGTCAGTTGATCGCAAATGAAAATTTTGAAAAAAACATATTCTTCGTGTAGTAATACACGAAAAATAGCAACTCGGAACCAAGTCTCTAGACTTGCGGCAGTGTCACAACAGCCCTCGGGATGCTGACGTAATTCCATTCGCGTTTGGAATTCATCAGCTTGCCCTCCTCAACCTTAGTTATCAGCACAGACTCTGTTATCTGCCTCAACATTGCGTCGTCACGAAAACTCCCCGTTACATTCATTACAAAGCTTACTTCATTTCTTTCATGCCTGTTACAAAAATGTTTCCACATAACGCAGTAGTGTGTTGAAAGTAAAAGTAAGTTTGAGTTTTTCATTTCCTTTGTTAAGATTACTTTATTTTCTGATCAGTTCCTTTAAAAATATGCATCATTTATTGACGTACTTTATTGTACCTCTTTGTGCACTTACTTCCCGCGATTCTAATACTTCATGTAGGGTCATCCTGAAATTTTTAATGGCCTAAATCTTTTGATTTTATCCTTGGTAATATCTCTCTACAAATTCCGCAATGTCTTAAAGGCGTATTAGTTGTTCATCTCTTTTTTGTTTACTTCTTGTATTATAACCAATGTTCAGTTTGGACGTTATTAGAACTCAAGAGACCATGCTCATTTTCTCTTGTAGAACTTTTTTCAATTTACTTAAAGTGCCACTAACCCCCAATTTTTTTTCTCTAATATAATTTTCCTTTTTCTCCTGACCACCACAGCGAAAAAATTATCGTTGGAGCTATTTTGTTAATTTTCTACGAATTTTCAAAGTTTATAATTTTGAACATTTCCATGTTCACAACCGAGGAATGGCGGACTATGGGACGAATTGGCTTCTGACGTCATTTCGAGAATAACAATGTTTCGTTTCTGAGAAGAATATATGCAAGCATGCGATAGTGTGTGTCAAAATCGTTGCAGAATGCAACGAATATGTGTTGTTGGAGACTGTAGCAATACAGGATAAGCAGGATAGAGTATTCCTCTTCACTCGATACCTCTATCCCGATGAAACTCGACCAGAAACGAGAAAAAAGACCAAAGAAGTGGGCTGATCTGTGCGAAGCGAACATCGGGGAGCCTTCGAGGATTTCTTCGATCTCGAGTTCGCCGCAACTGTAAAAACCTATAGCTTTTTATGGCCTGTGTACTCTTCTCTATCTCTCGTGGAAAGCTTGACATTTTCATGGTACTGTATAGACACGAATTTGGGATAAGCTGGAAGCCATCTGACTATTCCAAGCGCAAGCGATCGATCCTCCGAGTCCATCACATGAACTCACACAGTAAACTAAACGCATCAGCTTTTTTTACTCGAAATAAACACATTTTTTAAACGAATAGTAAATGAAATCTGCGTCCTTAAACTAAGCGATTAACATTGTTGAGCCTTTGAATTAACTGGTGAACTAGCTATGTATTTGTGGATTTTAATAAAAACAAACGCACACCGGAAGTCGTAATCTGACAATGTATCTCAATAGCCATACCGAATACAGAATTGTTTCGTTCTTTGAGCTTTGTCTTTGAGGAACCAAATATATCTAAATTTCAAACTTAGAATGGATCAAACATTTATAACTATGTGAGAAAAGTGAATCAAATGATTAAGATTCGACTCTAGAGCTACCGACGGAGTTCGTCGCGCTGAAAGAAGAATGCGATTGTCAGTCAATCGAAACGCAAACAAAGTCGAGGACTCCCAGCGTACGTAAAATGGACATTTTATTCAAAATAACAGTGAAGTGGAAAAGTATTTCTTTAACTGATACTATACTGAGCCTCTTTTCAAAATCCTAACGAAGGATTTGCCATGATTTAGTGGTGCGAAATATACAAATGTGTATAGCTCGTTGTCGCGACTATAGTTTAATTAACGTTGAGTTTGTACGCTTTGCGTATCTAGAATTGTAGTCACGTGAATCGAGACCTCGTGTTGTGTGTGTAAAAAGTTATGGTTTTGGTCGCAATAATTGGTACAGAACTTTGGATGGAAATACAGTTCTCTCTTTTCACATTAGACGACAGTTTATTGAGTGTGGTGATCGCTATAGGCGACACTTGTGTTCGTGCATAGTAAAATTACACAGTAATTACTACGTTCGGGCGACAGTAATGAAGCGAAAATTTACCTCGCCTATGGATATTGTTTGCCGACATCTCTGCTTATCTCTCATGTTAAAACTGTTTTCAATCATTGATCTGGCGAAGTAGGCTGAAGTGGACTACGACTGCATTGCATTTTCACTTGTATTTCGGGGGAAATTAGTGTATGAATCTAAAAATATTTTGACACTCCGAAATCTGCACTTTCCTTAAGGCAACTTACCGACTCTTCGTGTCCATTGACATCTTTATTATTATAACTCTTTAAAGGCTGCCATTACTTGTACCGTTATCCTGATCCTGCCAAAAATTACAACGCGGCAATCTCCTCTGGTGACCCGCACTTTGAAATGGAAAAAAGAAATATACATCGCAGTCGTCCAAACCGTAGCTAGACTTTAAATTGTAATGCCAGATGATACAGTTCTTTGACGTAAAAATCTCGTTCGGTTTCGATACCATATAAATCACAAATAACCCAAAAATGTTTTGAAAGCTCTCCAAGCTCAGTCAAAAGTCTCTTGAGTGTTTCAGCTCGTTTCTCGAAGTGACGTCACCAGTAGTCCGACCCAGCTCCCACTTTGCGCGGTCGTGAACATAGAAATTACGTGTTCAAACGCCTGTAGAAACGCAAGGATTTTATCAATCGAGATATTTTTTCGCTGATGAAATCAGGGAAACTAGTAGATTTTATTAAAAGAAAAAAATTGGGGGGTTTAGTGGCACTTTAAATCAGTAGTTCTGCCTGACAGTAGCGTTGTTTTGATTTCATTATTTCATACTTTTGTTTCTATAATTCCCAGTGTCTATCTTCTCTCAGTGGAATGGTCCGTTTGTCCGCTGGTTTAGTCGAGTTGTTTTCTTGCATAAAGGCGTAGTAATCCTCGGGCATTTCTGTTGAAGCATTGAGGCATTCTGAAAGAGAAAATCAATTGGTTTTTCAAAGTTCCTAGACACCTACGTTAAGTTTACCGTCAATTATCACAGGGTGAAGATAGCTGATTTGGAAAAATCTTAAAACGGTTTATTTCAATTTGCCTCTTTGCTTTCACCTTCTATATTATCCACGTTCTAAAACCAATGTAATCATCTCTAAGACGACTTATTTGCAGAAAAGCCAATGTTTAACAATCAATTGCTCTTCTATACATTCTCTCTTTCAAGTCATTCATTCCCTGATTCATTTGCTAAGTCAATTTCTTTCGACTCTTTTTTATTCTTAATCCCAGATATTTTTTGGTGACACTAAAATCGTCCTTTAAATAACAAAAGCTCTTTAAAGCACGTAATCTTGTCGCATTCTCAGCCCCTGTCTGAAATGTATGAAGTCCGACAGCCATAAGATTGACTGGGATATTTTTTATTAATAGAAAAACCATTTTTTGTGTGTGTGGTGATGTGAATTGTACCTTGTTCATCTTCGTCCAGAATTCTCTCAACACACAGCCAGTCGAGTAGATTTTCTTTGTGATCGCCAAAGTACCAATGTGTGATGTCATCCTCATGAGTCTCCAACATGTGAATGCACTAAGAAGTGAATACTTAAGTTAGCTTCAATGTTTTAAGTGAAGGTAGAAATCATCAGCCGCTCGCAGAAGACGCAGTGTCGAAGACTAACTGTATCCGCACTGAAGTGAAAAACGAGGGAAGAAAACCATAAATATGTTTTGAATTCCGCCATTCAGAGGAAGTAAGAGCCCTTACAGGAGCTCAGCTCTTTTGGTGACGTACAAAATTATCTTTCATTTGAAAGTAGCCAGAAAATAGAAGTTTAATAAGATAGAAAAACAACAAAGAGAACTTTTCAAGATGCGCAAACAGTGACGTAGCTCCTTTCAGTCCCAGCTCCCTCTGATAGCTATTGGCGCTTATCACACCATGAAGCGGCTAGGAGAATTGCTACAGACCCCTTCAGCCAAAGCCCCAGCAATTCGCCTGGTGGGACTCATTTACATTTCTGGGTGGAGAGAGACACGATGACAGCAAAAAGTCCTGCCTAAGAACACAACGTAACGTAAAGACTGAAGCAAGCCAAGGCTCAAGCCAGGATTGCTTGATCACTCGCTCGATTTGGATTTGGATGACATCAGCCAATGAAAAAATATTTAAACACTAAACTGACGGTGAATTAAAAAAGTGGTGGCTTATTGAGAAGGTGTCGATACGGTTTGATGCAAGAGATAAGCCCTATGTCTGGCTTCTCATGGCGTCCATTGCCTGAATTTTCCACACTACGCTGGAGGAAATTCAAAACGGAGGTTTCACTGAAAACATTAAATGTTTTCGGTCCACAATACGCCGGAGAAATTTAGAAAAACAACAATCACCAGTCATTTAGCATTTGTGCCTTGATTATCGTAACGCCATCTTTTACGAAAAGCTTCGTTCTAATAAAGTTTTCCGTTCACACTTAATCTCAAAGCCATCGTTTTCAAATTCCTCCAGTTTGAAGAGCGTTTTCAAAAAGCTCCGTTTTCGTGACGGATTAGTGTGGAGGAAAGGCCTAACCGAAGATATAAAGCTCCGATTTCAAATTTTTCTGGCGTAGCGTACACGGGGCCAAAGAGTGTTAAAAATATGACGTCAAAAGGCCCGATTGGGGCCTAATCGACAACAAGACGCCGGCTGCTACAAAGCATATACTTTTATATAGATACAAGTTCTTACTTACCTTGAATTTGAGTCTCCCCATTTCGTAAGTGTAGTCTTCTACGACCTCGTCTGGCAGCTCATAGTTAAGTTTTATTTTAGATTTCGCTGCCATATCGTCCAGTACTTCACGAAGTTGACTCTTAGCTGAAGGGTAAAGAAAAGGTTTTTAGTTTCCTCTCTGGTGTGTCATTTGCTTGTACAATATACAGCGTCTTGTTGAAAAGTATTCTTTAGTTTAATCTTTATTCTTTAATTTTAATCTTCCACATTCTTACTCATTGTTGTTGTTTTAGTTTATTGCCACCTGTTTAGCGTTTTTCTGCCCGCTTATTATTGAGTAATCATTATATACCGGGTATAGACATGTACCAATATTTTGTAATATTGTCGACTCAGATGTTCATAAGATTGAAAACGCAATCAACCAGTGGATAAGTGTTAGCAAACCAAATACGCAGTTAAAGATCGGATAGTGGATAGCATTAATGTACGAACCTCCTTTGATGTAGGGAAATTCGGGACCAGGCCTTGCACGGTACAGTTTCATTCTCTCGCACAAGTTCTCCAGGACATCCATAAGACGTAGTTCCCTTAAAAAAAATGAAATTCAAAATTAATAAAAAAAATGCAAAAAAAAAAAAAAACTATGAGCTTTCAATATTTCAGGCTTCAATATACTTCTCCTTGGAAGAGAACGTCAATGCAATTCTGCGAATCATTCGGGAGTCACTAAAAACTTAATCGTCGCTCAACGCACTTTTCCACTTTATTTAATTGTGATATCGGCACATGTTGGTAGCACTACGTTTATAAAAGGGGACAATAGAAAACGTCTTAGTACGAAATGAACTTAATGATATTATGACCACCAGGAAGATTTCGAAGCCAAAACTATGGTGGATGCATAAATACTTTTTCTGACCCGAGTTATGTGAGCTTATCCATGCACTTGCTTGTCTATCCATAATCTGAAAGGCTCTAAAATCAGCTGTATAGCAAGTTGGAATCGTAACGGCTGTATCATTTACTTAGGGATGTGAAAGATATACGTACGATTTTTCATAATGAATGCTCTTGTCAGGGTTCTCCAGATCTTCAAGTGCATATCCTCGAGGTACATCTTCTCGACGATCTGTTTTCTTCATTTGCTCTAAAAACTCTGTCACCATAAGGCGGCACACTGAAAAAAGAGTGTAATGCATCAAACCTCAAATAACGCCCACTTCTCTACAGAGGCCACTTTCCTCAGCCGCTGTGGGGCGGTTCGACTGTAGGATTCTTCAGTGAATTCGGTGCACTCTGTTTGTGAGCTGATCATGATCAAGGATCAAAACGTACAAGATAAATATAGTCTCGCTTTCTCTTCACCTACCGTACCTCAGTTAATTAAAATCTGGATGCTAGTATCATTTATCTCAATTGGGACCGCTGTAAGCAGGCTATCTAGGAGAATCTGAGAAATGTTGACTGATTTAATCGATGTCTATAGCGACTATGTTGTTCCTGATGTTTTTGTTTTTGTTTTTCTACTAGACTCGGCACAAGTTAAAGAGTATCCAGTTCCTTAAATTCGCTTATTGGGCCTCGTAGAAACAGAGTTAATAATTAAAAAGATATTTTATATCTCAAAAAAACTGTCAGGAAACATGAAGAGGAGTTTCAAACTATCTCGGCTCGAACTCGTAAGGTTTTGAAGAGAACTCGCGCATCAATGTGCACTGGTTAAAAAGTTAATTGGATGGGTACTGAAATTGCTATATGAGCATGTAATAACCGTCGTTTTGTGTTATATCTCTTTGACAATAACAACAGCTAACTCGACCAACTAAATACACAACGACGATCGATGCTAGATCAATTCCTTGCAATGAACAATGAAAATGCAATGAACAATTTAGTAGCAATTTTCCAGTTTAAAAAGTATTATTAGAGTAGGAAAACAAATATATCACAAGCTAGATCCGTGGATCGCTTAGTTCATTTAAATTTTGATCATAAGTCCGTTGTTACCACCAGAGAATAAATCATCAATTATTTTTTCTACTTACTTACCCTGGCATTTTGTGGGTCTCAAGCCGGCGGCTTGGTGAAACTTGGTAATGTATGGATTAATCTTTTTATCTTTATCGGGATCAGGTCCAACTTTTATCCTCTCTTCGCGGCAAAATGCGATTGGCATAATTACTAACAAAAGTAAACTAGAAAAAACTGACCATATTCTCTCTAATTGCATGGTGTAACGTAAAACGTAGGCAGTTATTTTCTCCTACTATTTTGTCGCTGTATATCGCGTAAATACTTGTACAAATGCAATTCTTACTAATTCGTCCTTTTCTTATGACCTTGTTTCTCAGATAAGCAATGATGATATCTGTGACTCAGCAATTGGTTGTTCCAGGCGAGGTTCAGTCAAAAGGTCAGCTAAACAAACAGAAAATGTTTATGAGATTTTTTAGTCATTTTTCGTTATAGTAGACTCTAAATTGAAAATTCTAAATAAGACGTGTTTGAGTTCAACTCGATTTCGTTAACAACACCTGTTACACAAAATATAGCTATAAAATAAAATGAAAAGAGTGATAACTCGGATTGAAGCCATGAAACAAAGAAATTGTAGCCGAGCATAAACGCCAAGAAAATATATGATTTTAGTGTTGATGTATTCTGGAAGAAAACGAAAAAGAAAGAACAAAGAAACCAGAGGACACAGCTTCGAGCCGAAATTCAAACTGTCTCCCTCTATTTGAAGATGATTATGTTCATTTATTTTCTCTACAATACAGTAGAAGAAATGACTACATCAGCTATGTGATCTTCTCGATGCCGTTTATGAACCGATTTTGTTTCTTTTCTCGTGAGAGAGTCAGCTCTTTTTGTTGATTCAGCTGACTTAAGCAGCTGAGAGGAAAACAAGACATGTAACACTAAGGGAAAATGATTCAGTTTACTTCGCGAAAAAGTAAGAATCTTAAATATTAAAAAGCGGCTTATTTTTTCTCAGCAAGGAAATCTTTGCTTGCGAACGTCGTTTAACAGAGATCTGATCACTTGACAAGCAAACAGAGGCAACTCACATTCGCTTTAAGGCAGACTTGTAATCTCCCCACGTGTACATTGCAGATTAGCGTACCGTACTACATTAGCAATTATTACGGTTGACAAAGGCTATTCAACAGCGCTGTGCCACGGGAAATAACGAGCGGCCGAATAAGTTTCTATCTTTATCATACAAAACAGGCCAAGGCAGTGAATCACTGTTCAAGAGTAACAACGGCTTACAATATTAGTGCTCACAGGGTCTGAAATTTTCATCCCAACATCAGTATTTCATCGCTGCTGGAGAAGCAAATTTAATTACACATTATTTCAGGTCAGTACGATGCACATATTGTCAAGATATGTCGTCGTTTTAGCTATGTTATTATTTTGGAACATTATATGTGCGGAAGCGACCGACAACGAATTTGAAATTATGGACGGAATAAGAGTGAGAAAAGATTCAATCAACGTCGAAATGAACGATGTGGACAAAAAAGGTCAAGCAGAAGGAAAGCGGGAAACAGACTCAGATGGAAATGAGATTATTGAAGATGACCAAAACGATGATGAAGATGACGATGATGACGACGATAACGTTGACGATGATGATGATAGTGAAGATGAAGATTTAGAATCCACAAAGCATCTTCCAACAAAATGTCATGGTAAGCTAGTAAAAAATAAGGCTCCGTCAATGGGGTAACCGTAAGCGGTAAAACGGGCCAAACTTTTAGCCCTTATAGCTGTAAAAATTGGAAAATATTAACCATTAGCCTTGAATATGTTAACCGTAAAAGCATTTTAAATACGAAAGTCTGTTCGGTGCCTTGTCTTGTGGCTTGTACATTCTCGTTGTTTCTTGGCCCATAAATATGTTTTAAATAAAATTTCAATTTGTTAAACAGTAACAATTTTATTTTAAGTTTTCAAAGCAATGATAACTAATTTCTAATTGCCAAGTGTTCTTAACATTTTTGGCAAGTCAAAGTTTAATACTTTCTTTTCCTTCTGAAATTGTTTATTAAAATCTGCTAACAACACAAGAGTCACTAAACACCGCTTTCAAATTGACTCGTTTTGCCTTCAAGTTTCAAGTTTATTAAGTCTTCCAAAAAATTACTTACAATGAACACCGCCTGCAAATAGCGAGCTAATCTAGGCAGGCGGTGTTAAGGACATACAAACACTTATTACTAATTGAAGGCGTCAATAAGTCGATTTTGAATACATTGTTTGTCAGGGGAGGAAAATAATAAGAAAGTGGTAAAAAGTGAAGAAAAACATTATAAATTATGATTAAATTATAATTAAGATGCCTTTTTTATTTCAGAAATAAGAGTGCTAGTGTCAGCATAACTGTCCAGAGTTTCTAAAGTTACAAATAGTGGATCAATATCAGTATCTGGGCAACTCCGCACCTACCCCTCCCCTAACCCAACAGTCACACTAACTTATTAACTTATTATAACATGTTGTGTTAGGGGAGGGGTAGGTGCACAGTCGCCCAGATACTGATATTGATCCCAAATAGTAATGCTTGAATTTTCTTTTTGAATATGTGCTTTGGTCGCTTTCGAGGTGAGTCAGAAATTTCAAGCCGTTCCATGTGAATAGAAATCGTTTCCGAACCTGCCAGACCATAGTTAATAGAGGGGAATGGTTATGAAACTCGCCAAAGTTCTTTGTTGTATGTTATTGTTCTGTTTTCTGGCCTTGACCCTGCACAAAACACAATAGCTGTTTACTACTGATCGAGGAACTAACCAACAGAAACGTGTTGGTTACGTAACTCATGCATAGTGTATGAGATGAAAACAAAAGATTGTGCAGGGTCGTGGACCTTCCAACATAAACCTTGACATCTTTGTTTGTTCCTTTGATGTTTGCCGGGCTTCATAACCAGTCCTCTCTATTAACTATGGCCAGACACGCAGTAGAGATATAATAAATATCTTACTAACCTCCCTGTCTCGGTCCGTACTGTAAGTTACGGATCCACGTTTTTCCTCTCGTAACTTACAGTACGGTCCTCAAACTCACTTGGTAAGAGGTATTTAATCTTCTAGTTTGCAGGATCCTGGCTGTGGAAGTTGAGAATAAACTGGCAAGTATTGCGAGAATAAGGAAACCACGGGAAAACAATACTCCAATTTATTACAAAGAGTGAGTAATTTTTGCTTAGAACTGGAAAAATTGTTGTACCATAAACCTCGGCAAAGTATACCTTAGTTATAAATTAAATGGTTTCTAATTGAAGTTTTAATTTTTCACGTCAACTCCTGACTGGTGTAACCTTTTTAAATCGTCTCTTTTTCAGGGAGATAGTCATGCTGAGGGTAACTGAAGACCTGTGTGACGCTATGACAAAATATAATATCAGACCAAAACTTCCCTTCCGATATAAACGAGGAGGTACGTGTAACTATCTGAAGATAACCATAGTCACAAGGTCAATCGTTAAGAATTTTCTTTTTCAGTTAAATACAGTTAAACTAAAGACTCAAAGACAAACTTGTTCAATATGTTTCGCTGTTTTTTCGCAGTGAAAAGCCTGTACCGTAAACAGATTGATGAAGTCACGAAAGATTCTCGCATTCAGAAATGGGTGTTTGCGACACCGGAAGTGGAGATTGATGATCCAACTGGTGAAATACGAAGACTTAAGAGACAGGTACACAAGAGTTCTTTCTCAATCAACTCTAGCCTAGTCGAGGACGGGGGAAAACAAATACTGTTATCCTTTAACTACCAGACTCGATGAAAAAGGTTTAGCTTTTAAAAGAAACTGTTGAGCTGCGTTAGTGGGCAAGTGAAAGTAGTTATTTAATCAACTTGAGGTTGATAAAGTTAAATTATCCGCCTTAATAAGCAGGCCGGAAGCTGATAGCAGTTAGCCATTCGCCAAAGCAAAATAATTACCACTGTAACCAAATCTTCTCCTCTCGTTTCTTCGCATCGTCCAATTTCCTAGCAATGCTTCACAGATATGAATATAAACTTCTCGTAGAAAAATGATTAAGTTGTCGAAGGAATGGTATCAACAGAAATTTGCTTTTTTCATGATTTTAGTGCCACAATATGTTGGTGGAGACACAGAAACTTCTCATTCATTGGTTCATGAAAGCACAGTCACGTGATCTAACAAAGTGGCTTTGTGCTAAGAGGGTGCTGCTTGAGGACAATCAAGGTATCTACCTTATTTTTAGCTAATTTTTTCGCTATTCTCCATCTATAATGTAGTTTCCTCTCAATTGGTTACTTGTCTATTCCTCTTATTTTATCCACAATAGCTTATAGCCGGTGGTAAAACAAAATTGTGTTTTTTCCCCCTGGCTCCAAAGTCTATATATCGAGTAGAACGGTTTCTTTTACAAGTCACATTTGCAGGTCTGACTAACAACCAAAGGAGGTGTTAACGAGGATGCTGGAATAAGTTACATCTCTGGAAGTTTCTCAGCTATCAGAAAACAGGTCGAGGTTTAGCCCAGTTCCATCAAAAGCTGAGTGATCTCTCTGCAGACATTTCTAATCAATTTTCAACTATCAGTTAAACACCATTTATACCCTCCGGAAACAAACCATTTCTAAGCTTTACAAACTCTTAAAGGACTAGCTATATAGGACCCTCGTTCTGTTAGTATTGTAAGCAGTTCACCCGTTTCAAAATAATATCGCCTTTTTTCGTTCACAGACTGCCTTAAAGTTGAGATGCCAAGAAGTAATAGAGTTCCGTCATTAAGACAAAAGAAACCAAAGGAAGAAAATGACAAGACAAACATTGCCTCACACGAGGAACTTTGATTTTGATAGTCTCAGTTAGAACACTTTCACAAAACATGAACAAATACAGAAACTACTTTCTCATCTACCTTATCTGCAGCCAGGTAGCGAGACGCAATTCAACTGGCTGGTATCAATTATGCTCTTAGCATATTTCTGCCATCATCCGATTCAAAATGGTCGTAAAACTGAGTGCTAAACCTTTAACTGAGACCAAACAACAATAAAAACAAGGGGAGTTTTATTTCAGAAAAGAGGAATATAAGAATATAATAAGAATATAACAAGAAATAAACGTTTGTTTATAAACAAAACGTACAAAAAGGAATCAAATTATAACCAAGGTTTTCCGAAAATGGCTTTCAAAACTACTTATTATAAAAGAAATCTAAAGTTCCCCTGGGTCTTGTAAATTTGTTAACAAGTGATACAGGCGTCCTTGTTCCCGAAGTTCATCAAGGGTTCCCTGTTCAACAACACGTCCGCGATACATGAGAACTATCTGGTCAGCTGCTTCAACTGTTTCTCGACGTCGAGTGAGTATAAGACAAGTTCTGCGTCGGGAAAGGATGTGTATGGCGTCATTAACAGCCTGTTGACAAAAAACAGTTAATTTCAAGAAATACTGTAAGTCCACATTTTTAATGTAACATTTTGAAGTAGCGTAATCAATCAACGGTGGCAGGAACTTAAGGTAAACATTTGGCATGGATATGTGCATCTCTGAATTTTGTCTGACTGATTGTCGGACCGACTGACCGACAGACGGACTGACTGACTGACTGGCTGGCCGACCGACCTACCAACCGACCGACCGACCGACCGACCGACCGACCGACCGGCCGACCAACCGATTGACCGACCGACCGATCGACCAATCGACCGACCGCCCGACTGACAATCAGGCTGACCAGACCTGACAGACTGACTGACTGACTGACTGACTGACTGACTGACTGACTGACTGACGTGACAGACTGACAATCCGGCTGACCGACTCACTGACTGACTAACTGACTGACTGACTGACTGACTGACTGACTGACTGACTGACTCACCTGATCTTCTTGTTCCAACTCGTCAATCACAACGATCGCTGGTCCACGGATAATAGCCCGTGCTATAGTGATCCTCAGTTTCTGACTGTCAGTCAACTGGATTTGATCATCATAGGGGACTGTGTCATAGCCCTGAAACAAACATTCAAACACATGAATATCCCTTGAATCATATTCCTAAATGCTTCAGCAAACTTCCTGAGATCGTAGCCGGGCCTTTGTGACTGCAGCCAAGTCCAGTTTCTCACCTTTATTAGATCCGTAATAAATTCATGTGCATAAGCCGAGTAGGCAGCATCCTCGATCTCGCGCCTCGTTATTTCTCTGCTGTTGTCTCCATAAGCAATGTTCTCAGCAATACTACAATGTGGAAGAAACGAGTGATGGGACACCACTGCATGCCGGGAACGCAACCAAGAAAGTTCCAAACTGCGTATGTCCATGCCATCTAAGAACTGAAATGTGACACTGAGTTATATGCGTTCAAATTTTAGCGTCTCAGAAACAGGTTTTATTTTCTTCAAAGCCTGACACAAAATGAAATTGCATTACTTACCAATGCACCCTTGACAGGATCAAAGAAACGCTCCAACAAAAGTTCAAATGGATTGAGTTTTTCGCTGTCCAGCAGTACAATGGCTATTATTTGTCCGCTGCTGACCTTCACGTTTAGCTTACTCAACAATGGAGCGCCATTGCGCAGAGGGTCTGGTAGTTCCACATGTTTAAACTCCAAGTTTCCTTCGACTTCGTCCTTTGAGAAATAAATTACAACATAGTGACTTAATCCTATAGAAACGTATTAATATTAGGATTTTGTATTGCCCTGGTGCAGGAAAATCGACCGACAGGGACACATGGCAATGTTATTCAACTAAACTACGTTTTGTTTCCACGTCCATTTCACGTTTACTACAGCTTGTAGTGAGGTCTTCAAAACAAGTTAGGGATGACTCGGAGCGCCGTTTAATCATGTACATTGTGATAAAACAATTCTAAATGTAATTGATTTTCTTTCACTGTTGGTAGAAAAGACCAAGGGGGAGAATGTCGCTCACCATCTTATCACCCAAGTAATCTTGTACGTTTGCTGTCTCTTCCTCGAATAATCTGTTCAGCGATTCTTCGGTGTCTTCATGTGCGTGCGGCGGTGCTCGCGAGCTGGCCGTAGCATAAGAACCAAACAACACCGTCATTAACACACTGAAACAAAAACGTAAATTATACCTTTGTAAATCGGAGAACCTTGTGTTACCATCATTTCTTTTATGACCCAAAGACGGCTCAATTGTCTGAAAACCTCCGTAAATTAACTAACGATCACCAGTTAGGATAAGGCATCGTATGTCAGTTGCGTTTTGAATCGATGGAGATTGATCATAATAACATAAAAAAGGTCAGGTTACTGTAATGATTCAAACACATTCCATCAATACTAAATTCAACTGTTATAGCCCGACATAATGGCCCGTGTTGGAATTAACCCTGGTCCACTTTACGTCAGTCTTCAACAAAGTTTCTCCGTTGAAAATAGGTTTCCTAGGACCTTTAATTACAGTACGTATAACTGCATTTTAAGTTCAAAAGAGGGTTCTTTTGCCTGCAATGGATGCATTATGACCAGTACAGTGGAAACGAAATCGGCTGCTTACCCCAAGACTTCAATAGCTGCCATATCTCCTATGCTGATAAGGTAGCAACCGAACCTCAGTGTACCTGCGTAAATGAAAAACACCATAGCTTGTCCAAGAGCGAAAGCAAAACCACTGGCGATGACTTTCTTCAAAGCATGCCTGTAAAAAAAGAGCATAAGAAATTTATAATATATTAAGTATAAGATCTGTTAAAATAAACGTAGTTGCTTTGCAAGAATTAACGTAGAAAATTATTACAAAACCGACGAAAATAAATTCTTACTTGTATTTTTCGAAGATGGCGTCCTTATACTTCTTGGCGAATTTATTTTCCATTCCAAGGGCTGAGATTGTTTCCATTTTCTTGAAGCTCGTTTTGAGCAGCTGTAATTAATGTAGTAAAGGTCATTAATAGAACTGTTTTAAAGTAGCCGATCTATTAATAGCCGAATACTTTTTTTTCCTGGATATCTTTGCCTCTCAAAAATTTAATGCGTAATAAATAGAACATGATGAGTGTCTTAAATTACCAATTTTAAAGCGGCTGAACTGATTTGTTGTAATGACGATTCCCCTCACCTCTTCGAAAAAGCGACGTTTGACGCGTTAGTGATTGCTACGCTGTCACGTGCACTAAACACTTACTGCTTCAACTCCTTCCGGTTCAACAGTAGCATCGGCTTCATTTTGCTGAATACGATTAGCCAGCCCGATCACAGGAAGTCCAGCTAACACGACAAGTGTCATCTTCCACCCATTGTAAAAAGCCATACCAAGTGTGGATATGGACGAAAAGGTTTCCTGGACTCTGGTGCCAAGATATTTGCCTATGGACTGGTTGATTAGGAAAGAAAATAGCAAGAGCTGTTTACCACTGTTGCAGACACTGTGGTAAAAAATGGTTTAATTTTTTTCTGCGGTGTTTCTTCAGTTGAAGGAACATTTGGATAATGCATGATAGAGGCCTGGCATACAAGCGTATTTCGGGATTATCATACGTTATACCCGATGTACAACGAAAACGAAAAATGGAGGAGTAGAATCGTTTAAAATGTGTCAACGTCAATTTTAAGAACAATCATTGTAATGCTAAAATAGGTTAGGTTCGATTTCTATTCAGAATGAGAGAGCTATGACATATGGGGACAAG
This sequence comes from Catalaphyllia jardinei, assembly GCA_022496165.2. Taxonomy (NCBI): domain Eukaryota; kingdom Metazoa; phylum Cnidaria; class Anthozoa; order Scleractinia; family Caryophylliidae; genus Catalaphyllia; species Catalaphyllia jardinei. The sequence continues at coordinate 29,840,509 of CM042752.1, read as the reverse complement.
CCAGCTAACAAACGAATCTGTAAATAAACACTCACGTTTTGCAAAGCAGCTTTTACATCCTTTTCAACTTGGCTCATGAGTAGGTCCGCCTGTTTCTCTGGATCTGGTAAAACCTTAAGTAAAGAAAACTGATTTCTTAGTTCAAAATCATAAATTTGTTTCTATGTGCATTCAATTTCATAATCCTGAAAGATTTCTGACAAAGAGAAAGATATCAAACCCATTAACTATGTCGTTTTCTTCTTAAAGTTTTGGAGCCATCTAAAACTCCCCTTAATGGATCCTAGTCAGCCACACCTTTGTTTTCGTTAACTTACAAGAGTTTGGCTATTATATCTTATTCAGTGCATGGCGAAGCAAAGAAAATCACTGTGAAACTACATACTTTCAGACATACGTAAAGGAATACAACTTACAGTAAAGCAATGAGATTTCCCCTTATTGTGCAACATGATTATTGCATCGAAAATAGCTGACTAGTTTCCTTTAAGGAGCTGAGGACCCGAAAATTAATGTATTACGCCTCATAAGCCATGGCTCTGGCTTATACATGAAAAACCAAATATTGCACTTGTTTAAATAAATTGAAATCTGACCCGCATTGTTGTTCGAAAGCTGATTAGCGCTAAGTCAGGATTGAAAGTTAAAAGAACCAGTATATAATTCATTTTTTTCGTGTAGAAATATATTTCACTACTTTTGGTTGCGTACTTTAAGATGATTCGAGCTCAAAACTGAAAGAAAACAACATATATAAAAATCTGGACCGAGATGTTACAAAAAGGAAATCAAAATTCTCGCTAATCTTTGAACAACCCGGCCATGGATATTTGAGGCTGTTGTGACTTAATTATATACCACTATTGGTAAAATATTGGTTTATTGCAAGAGATATATAAAGTCGCCTAAAATCGCTCTAAATCGCCTTAAGACACAATGTTTCTTTTTCGGTACATTTTGCTTAAGTCGCCTAAAGCTGCTAGAGTCGCCATAAATTACGACGACTTAAGGTCTCATTTATCTGAAATATCAACTGCTAGGTACGTGCTTAACTTGCAAGCACACTTAGTTTACCGCTTTACAGTACCGATTTACATAAATCTATTCTTACCAAAAGATCCAAGTTCGGCATATTTGGCGGGAGGCCCATTTCCTGCAGCTTTTTATCTCTAATTTCATCAACTGATCCAGCATATGGATTGGTAGGAATTATGGTATCACCTAAGCGTTGTGTCCCAGTCGGTGTTGCAGTAGAGCTGGTCAATAATCCGTCTTGTGGTACCATACCAAAATTAACTTGTGAGCCAGGAGTCATTTCCCCACCTGGAAAACCTATCGACGTGGAAGGTGGTACCGTTCTCGCAGCTGATGTTATGTCTGTAGGCATTCCTAAAACCTGTGATGAAACTGCTGGTAACATACCAGAATTGACTTGAGGTACTGCTATAGGAACTCTGCTTGCCAGTCCAGGGATCTGGGGCATACTTCCTCTGCTTTCCTTGAATGATGAATCCTGAATTGCCATTGATAATTGATCAGGGTTCAATCCCAATCCTGCTATTCCAGGTTGACTGGACTGTGTTGGAGGACTAGGAAGCCCTATTCCAGCTCCCAAACCTGGTGGGGTGATTCCGGTGAGAAAGCTACCCGGTATTTGTGGCAGACTAGGCACTGGTGGTACAGCCGAAGGTAGCACAGATATCCCTGTCAGTCCTGGAGTAGTATCTGAATTAGAGGATAATGCCAAAGACAAAGATCCGGTAGTAGATGGGACATAACCGCCAGCAAATCCCGGCAATGACATCTGCCCTGTTTCTGTTAGGTTCACTGGAGTTAAACTACTTGGAATTCTAGGAAAGCCTAGTGCCGTTTCCATGTTTGATGATAAATCATGTTGGGGTAATCCCGGTGTAGATATCCCTGATGAAAAGCTACCCGAGGGAAAGCCTGGTGTTTGAGGTGCAGCGGTAATGTCTCCAGTCTCTGGTAACCCTTCAGAGATGGCCATTCCAGGAAAGCTTGGAAAAGATGTAATTTCAGGTGACAAATGCAGTGTTAAAGTTCCCACGGCTGGCAGATCACAAGATGGTATTCGTTCAGATGGTAGCTCCGTGACTCCCGTAGGACACAGATGAGAAGGGACGCTACCTATTGATGGTAATTGCGTTGCGGATGCACCAGGAACAGTAGGTAGGCCCATCCTCATCGGGTGAGGTACACAAGGAAATAATCCCCCGGCTCCGGAGAATGTGGTAGGTGAGTCGCCAATCTCTAAAATTTGAGGAGCTGAGTTCTAATGGAACACATTATAATTTGTCAGTTAAACTTTAGAAGAGCTCTGTCCATGAAGACAACACGACAACTGAAATGAAATGACACTAACCTTGTTTATTGATGTATCAAAGGCCATTTTTTGCAGTCTTGTTCTCAACTTCTCCGTTGCGAAACTTAGCATAAATTTCTAAAAATGAATATCCACATTTACTTATTTCCATGAATCACGAAAGGGATTCAAAAACAAGACATATCTTCATAAGTGAACTGGCGGTAGACTTCATATTTATTGAGAATTGATCGTATTCGGGGTATGGAGATGGCTTGCAGCCTGCATCTGGGCCTTCCACTGAGAAAATAAATTCTTACCTCAATGGTGCCACCAAATCCAACCACGGCTCCTAACACAACAAACATGCTTGCCCAGAATGGCCCTTCACGTGCGACCCTCAGAGGGTCATTCATAAACTAAAAGGACAAACATGTCATAGTTATTATCCTTTGTAAAGCAGTAATGAAGAAGAAAAGAAACCTGCTTTACAATAGGTTTGCGCAAGGAATAAACTTTGCGATAACCTAAGGAAACTGAAATCTGCTGAAAAAAATGTTCAGGGATTTTTAAATCCCTGAACATTTTTCATTTTTAAATCCCAGTTCACTTCATTCACAAGTTAAGACTTCTGAATGAACTTAAACGATAATGACTTATGGCAACCAAGTAACAGTCATGTTTTCTTCTGAGGATGAATTTATATCGATAGACAGAGGCCGAAAGTCAGCTAGTGAAATTATTTAAGGTACTTACGGCATGGAACACTTTGATTACTATTAGGGTTTAATTAATAAATGTTGTTACCTTTTGTATCTCGCTAAAAAGAAAGGAGAGACCTGGGGCGACCATTCCAGTGATAGCAGCTCCCAGAGCTCCTGTTAACAACAGCGGTAAGTCCTGCAGCTGCATCCTTATCATTTTGTATGCGGACTTTCCCTCATTCAACTGAAATTTAAAATATTTCAAAACACCATTGAAGTACTTTTTAAAAGTTAATAAAGTTAATCTGGTCAAACTTTATCACACCACCATTTTCCTCCTAACTTCATTTCCCTACAGCCATTCCAGCCTGCCTTAAATATCTGATTATCAGAGGAATTTTTCAGACAGCAGGCCGCCGTTGTTCATACCTGGACTGCAAAGTACTGATTGAGGTCAAAAGAAGCGTCAGAAAAATGTCTGGGACCCAAGGTATTTCCAGTATCCATGAGTGAATATTACGTCAAATTACCGACAATTTTGCACGCACAGCACATTTTAAAGAATAGCCCTGAAAAATTAATTACATGCATATGACTCTTGATGATCATGTTAGTAACGAGCAATTACTGAACTTTTTTGTTACCTTGTCTTGGATTATCTGACGGAGTTTTGATGTGAAGCCTTTTACTTGCTCTTCAGTCTGTTTCTGACTCTGATTTAAACTAGCCTCCAGTTCTTCGATACCGTCTTTGACAGGCGACAGCTCTGAGAAAACTGCAAAAGAGTGAAAGCGATTAATTTCCATAAAGAGTGTAAAATACTTTGCTTTGAACCAAAAGGTCGTGACAGCAGAAAGCAAATCGTTATCTTTAAGAAGGTTACGACATTTTTAAATTTAAATTTAGAAGACATGTTTCGATGTTACGAACATCATCGTCAGTTAAAGAATATTTGAAAAAAACCGTTAGGACTATATATCAACTAGGCGAAACATGCATACATAATTAATTATGATTAAGTGACAAAGAAAATCATAATTAATTATGTATGCATGTTTCGCCTAGTTGTTATATAGTCCTAACGGTTTTTTTTCAAATATTCTTTAACTGACGATGATGTTCGTAACATCGAAACATGTCTTCTAAATTTAAATTTAAAAATGTCGTAACCTTCTTAAAGATAACTTTGCTTTGAGAAATTTATAGCCGTTAAACTCACCAGTTTTCAGTAAACTCTCTTGGTGTACAGTCTGAGACTCAAAATACTGAAACAAAAACAAAATTAAGGATATAAACTCTGTGTGTGGAAACGGCAGGAAAATGAAGTCTGTTCTTGAACCTAATGACTCATCCGGTTGGCCCTTATCTCAGGCCTCAGTAGCATGAATCAGCTAAGAGTGTTTCCAGTCCCCTTGGATGGAATGCTAGACCACCACTGGGTGATATCCAATATCTAATTCGCCGCATTTTATTTATAAACCTTGTTTATGAAAGGACTTAAACTGAGATCACCTCGTCCGACATCCGGCACTTTAAACCAAGAGATCACCGCACTTCTGGCGGTACCTGTCAAGGCGACAGAAAACCGGAAATCGTTTTAAATAAACAATTCTCGTCACAGGGTCTAAAATTGCAAACAAACGGTTTTTGGCCTACTTTCGCTGTCTTCATCAACAAAGTGTGAGCTTCGTTGCTTTAAATTTCAGATAATGTAACGAAAATAATTGCGATCTAAATTAACCCAAGGTTAAGAACGAATATACATGGTATGACTTATTTTGAATCAGATTTAACTCACTTGAAGTGTAGCTAAGTATCTGAATGCCCCTCCTGATAGCATCAGTTCCTCAGGACTCCCCTGTTCAATTATTTCACCATTGTGAAGAACGATAATTTGGTCAGCAAGACGAGCTACTGACACGTGACTAGTAGAAATGACTGTGGTACGACCTCGGCGAGCCTGAAAAGCAATACAGTTACGAAGAAGATGCAGTTGAGAACTTTGCTTTGATCAATTAGCGTATTAAGCTTATGATTGTCCTCTAGCAAAAGGTAAAATTGGCGTTTTTTTCTTGGCCACTCACCTGATCTAAATAGTTCGTAAGAACATTTAAAGCAGAGCTGTCCATAATTGACAGGTCTTCCTCCCACAGTAGTACCCGGGGCTTTCTGATCATTGCTCGCGCCAGCGCTAGCAAATGTTTCTGGTAGGACGTCAGCGGCGATCCGTCGTCGTAAAGCACGGTAGTATATCCCTTAAGTGTAGGAAATAAATAGATTTACACTTACGTTATTCCATGGATGAGCGTACGGTCACCTTCGGACTTGGGTGGGGAGGGGGATGATGACCTTATTGCCCGAACAAAATTACACAATGCCCGAAAGCGTGAGATTAATTCAAACGCACTCAAATCGAAGTAAAAGCAAAAACGCTCACAATTCCCACGTCTAATGAAACTGTTGTAATTCCAAATAAAGTGTCTTTTTAAAACCACTTACCTTGATCTACAGCCTAGGAAAATCAGAAACTTATCAAAGAAACAGTTAATTCTTACTGGTACGAAAAATTCAAGAAAAATTTTAAAACTGCTCTTTTCAGAGCCACCACAAAAACAATAGTCTTTTCTTCATTTGCTTTGATTCTTTTGTCACTGTTTTCTTGATAGAAATAATATAGGGCTTTCCACAAGTTTCTCGGCGGCTTTTTGGCAACTTCTTATATTTCAAGCAACTTTTTCCGTTTCGGGCAATCTTTTGCATTCTGAGCAATTCCTAGTTTTCTATCAATTCTGAGAATTTGGAGCAGCTATAAGTGCTTAAATTGGGCAGAGAAAGTAGCCTACAAGCCTGGCCTTGACTGCCTTTTAGAATGCTTTTTCCCAAGTTTTTTGCCCGAATCGTCAAGCGTTTTGTCCAAAAAATGTTAAAATCTTTTGAACCGGGGGGTGCTCCAGACCCTCCTCCCCCCCGACCCATGCACCAATGATTTCCCAAGAAATTTAGTTTCAGCCCATATATAAGTTCATTGCCCTGCTGGCCCTTAAGGCCTCTTATAGAAAAGAATTTCTACTACTGGTTGAATGCTGTAAATACCTCCTATAGTAGCTTACTTTTGGAAATGCTGTGATGAACTCGTGCGCCCCAGCAGCCTTTGCTGCACGCACTATGTCTTTAAACGTCGCGTCACCCTTTCCGTATGCAATGTTATCTGCTATGGAAGTGTTGAAGAACTCAGGTTTCTTATGTACTATCCCAATTTGTCGACGAAACCAGCGCTGGTCAAGAAACCGTATGTCTTTTCCGTCAAGCCTCACCTTTGTTTAAAAAATAAAGACAAGCATGGGCGGATGTGCTTTAAAATAAAGTAATTCACATTACCCTGAGGAAAGGCAATGAAAACGATGCACCAGGACACCACATAGAAAAGGGAGAGGAAGGGGTGAAAACACGAGAAATTTAGCCTTTTTTGTAAACAAAAAAAAAACAGCGCCATAGGAATCTAATGCATGTATAGAGAGCCGTTGAGCGTATTACGAAAGCCGAGGAGGGACTTGAGTCTGAAGTCTGATGTCTGAAGTCTGATGTCTGAAGTCTGATGTCTGAAGTCTGATGTCTGAAGTCTGATGCCTGAAGTCTGATGTCTGAACTCTGATGTCTGAACTCTGATGTCTGAACTCTGATGTCTGAACTCTGATGTCTGAACTCTGATGTCTGAAATCTGATGTCTGAAATCTGATGTCTGAACTCTGATGTCTGATGTCTGAAGTCGGATGTCTGAAGTCCCTCCTCGGCTTTCGTATGAGACTGCGTTACAATTTTAGTCTTACTTTCCCAGTCTGTGGATCGTAAATTTTCTGCAGCAATTTTATAAGTGCGCTTTTTCCGCTGCCCTTGTCGCCCAACAAAGCAATCGTCTGACCTTCTTCTACGGTAAAGTTAATTGACTTCAAGACCTGTGAGATTTGAAAACATAGAACAAATTGATTTCGCTAAAAGAAAACTGAATTATTGTCTATTCAAAGTGTGGTTAAATAAGTACAAAGTTGATTTAATTCTTGTGTGCATTTTCTTGTCTATTAAAACCAGAATATTTATATTACTCGTTGCAGGCCAAACTTAGGACGAATTTTTCAAATTAGTTGAATAGGAAGTAAAAGTAAAGCAACCAGCCACTCTCCAAGCGTCTCGCTGTGCGCAGTATGAGACAATTAGTATATGTAATCGCATGGGCCCGAGGGCAATTAGGGATTAATTTCACGCCAAAATTCGCGAGATCGCGAGGCGACGAGGGCAGTTTGGAAAACTTTGCAAACACAAGTGAAGTAAGTCCTTAATTGCCCAAGAGCACTTGCGATTAATTGTTTATCACGTAAAGGGCAACATTTTATACAAAGGACACCTTTCAAGGGCTTGGCGTCGCATAAACTGGTTTGCCGGTTGTCATTAATAACAGTAGAACGAGGAAAGCTCACTGGAGTAGTAAGCAAAACACAGCAAGTTCAATTCACTCAAAGCAATTTTTTACAAATAAAACTTTAAGCAATTATTCTAATTTTATTCACCTGTTTTTCGAAGCTTGCAATAGTGGACTACTTCATCAATCAATGAAACACAAAAACAACTTTCCATACGAGCTCTAATAACTTCTTGCATTCAAAACTCTCCTTTCCAGAGCAGACACATAATGTATCAACAAAATTTACGTTGTTTTTTTACGCCGATAAGCAAAGTTGACCTGTGATGCTAGTAAGGCGACCGGCAGCAAAACGAAGTACTAACTTTCAGTTTGGCAGCCAAGAAGGCTGCAACTCCATGCTTCATGCGACACCAGCCGTCCCCACCCAAACCTTTTTCGGGCTAAGAATCAATACATTTTTAGATGGAAAAATCCTTTCGACATGCAACAAAAGACTGCCTTTTTGCTGCATGTCGATTTTCTTCAGTTCGCGTTTAGAACGAACTCAGAAACGATGCGTTTCTGAAATTCTTTTAAAATCCGTTTTAAGCGGGAAACCAACTTAATACGGCCGGCCTCAGCCAGTCAGCATTAAGTAATAATGTTCTCTTGCTTACCAAAAGTGCCCTCGTGATTAAGAAAAAATGGTTTGTGTCTCAGCCAATCAGCTTTCAATAATTTTGCCCGGCATGTGATAACAAGAGAAAACGTCATACCTGATATTCGGGTCGGGAGGGATAATGGAAGTAGACATTGAAAACATCCAGTTTTCCAAACACTGTGTCAAGCTGACTAGTAGCTTTGTCAAACGGATCTTCATCAGCCTACGAAAAAAATGTGTTCATGTGTGTTCCTGTTGCCTCTGTTGCATCTTTAATTTGGTTCCATCGTTGCTGTTTTCGGTTTGCCACGCCACGTTGAATTTCGAATCGAAAGAAATACCATAAAACAAAAGATCTTACCGACTCTGAGACTCCAAGCAGAGATGAAAGCGCTGTTCTGGCGTCACCGACATCTTCCACTTGTTCTCCAGTTCCTTCAATTTGCATCACTCCGGAAATGATTGCCATAAATATCTTTATTGAACAAAAAGTACAGGTCAAGAGAAAGAAAATAACCGCAATGCACATTAAACACTTTAAGACCTCACCCTGGCCGGGGTCATTTTGTTTTAGTTCGTCAGTAAGGCATTTTTTCACATAGTGCCTCAATCCACCCAGGTGTATAAATGAGTACCGGAAACAACGCCTGGCCTGTAGTAATAATTGGAGTACGCTCACTATGTGTACCTCATTATTGAAACTTAAATAAGCGAAAACAAAAGTGACAAACGAAAGAGAAAACTAGCGAAAAAACGAACTCACTGTCATTAAAGCTCCTGGAGTCACGCTTCCTCCTGGTAATAGAGTGGAGCTGTACCTAGATGAGATTGTAGCGGGGAGTCCATCAACATGTCAGTATGTCAGCCTCGTTAGCTCAGTGGTTAGAGCACTAGTCTTGTAAACCAGGGGTCGAGAGTTCAAAACTCTCACGGGGCTGTTGCATTTTTTTCTTTTTGTCTGCTTGATGCATGCAAACTACAATTCTCAGTTATATCTCCTAATATTCATTTAACCTCATTTATAAGTTGACTCATTTGTGCATCCATTCGTTTAGGAGTTGACTCGTACTTTTTCTCACTCATAAATTGATAAGCGACTTCGTATAAAGTGTCGGTCTGGTCTCAGAGAATTGGCGGAGATTCATTTTTTCGTCGATCAGGAATTTCGGTAATCAGAGTAACCACAATCGTGAAGATAACAGGGAAGTAATCAAAAGTTTCTAAGTGGTCCAGCTAGATTTTTAGATATATGGCTAGACTGCTGTTCTCTGCAATGTACGTTGACTCACCAAAAGCCCAAACCAAGGAAGCCGAAGGTGACAATAGCAGAGACCCCAGTCTGTATTCCCACAACAAGACTCTTTAGTTTGTTGAGATTGTTGCTCGCCTCTATCTTGCCAGAGTATCTGTTGTTGAAAGAGTTTTAATCAAAGTTTTATTATTTTTGAAGCAAATTAAGCAAGTTGAAAAATAAACTTCTGACTTACCGTGCTTTCTCAATTTTCTCTCCAGCATATGACGCCACGGTTTTTATCGATCCCAGGCTCTTCTTTGCCATTGCACTCGCTCGCTTTTTCAACTCCTCTTTTTGCTTCATTACAAATTTTTTAACCTATTAAAAAATATTATACATGCTTATGAACTAGACAAAATCACAAAATAATATAAACAAATTTGAGAAGTCAAGAGATATTTATTGTAAATGGATGTTTAACTTAAACATAGTAATTCTACGCAATGTGTAAAGGAGTTTACGTGTAACATGGTGTATGGCGCTCTGGTCTCCAGTATCAAAAATCCTAGTTTAAAAAAATAAAACTAGACGTATCATAACGGGATAGAACAATGAAAACGTACAGTGGCGTTGCATCAGCCTCGTTAGCTCAGTGCAAATCAGGTTTCGCGAGTTCAAATCTCTCCGTGGCCTTCTACAATTTTTTTGTTCTTTTTATCCCGCCTAATAATTCATAAAAGAGAAGAAAACTGATGTGTCGTGACCTTGTCCGCGATTCCTTGAACAACTGCTAGGAAAGGCCCGGCAGCCATCAGTAGTAGTGTGATTTTCCAGTTTTCAATGAAGCTGACAAGAAATCCAGACATCACATTTGATACGCTCTGTATCAAGTAGGCTATCTCTCCGCCCAGGCCCCCACTCAGCGCATCCAGGTCGTGTTGGCTGATAGCTTCTCCAGGATCTCTGAATCACAATAAAAGACCTTTTTATTTAGTAGAAGAGACAATGCTAATGAATGCACTATCAGCTAGATATAGGCGAATCCTTGTTTACAATATTTGCCTCATTAGCATAAGCAATTCAGTTTCTGATGGAGCTACAAAAAAATCAGTTCTGAATATTGCAAGGTACTGAATAGTACGATTAACTCTGCCAATGAATATGAGTCTGATGTATTGAATACTTTTTGTGCAACACGGGTTTAATAACTTAAAATTTTACAAAGAATATATTAGCTCATTAGCGCTTTTGCCACACAGAAATTTTACAGTTTTTGAAAGACAGTTTCCCCATCAATATTACACACAAAGAGCTAAGGATTTCAGCATGTGTTAAATTTTAATCTTCAATCTTCGTTCACTGTCTAAAATCCGCACGCGTCATTGGTTAAAATTGATCACGTGAGTTCCCGTTACCTAACGACATCAAAGTGACAGAGTGCGTTATTACAATAACGCCTAAAAACTTTGCAGTGTTCAGGTCGGGCGGGAAGCCATTGCAAGTCTATCGCCAGCAATCGCCAGCAGTGAACTCAGATTGAATATTAAAAGGGTTAGAGACTGTTAGTTCGTGTTTTGTTTTCAAATACACGCACTTGCTTTCTGTACAATGAACTCGAAATTTTCAATACTGCACTCAGCTTCGCTTCGTGCAGTATTGAACATTTCTCGTTCATTGTACAGTAAGCTCGTGCGTGTATTTGAAAACAAAACACGAACTAACAGTCTCTAACCCGTAATTACTGGCTCTTTAGCTGCCTGGAGTCAATTCATATCTAACATGTTTATTTCTGTAAGCAAAGCCGTATTCAAATGAGCAAAAACGTAAACAATGACGTCATCATGTATTCAGCTATATACTTAACAAAGAAAGAAGAAGGATCAATAAATACACTGCGAAATGTAGTGTGTCAATGTAGTGTCCTAGTGTGTCAGCCTCGTTAGCTCAGTAGTTAGAGCACTGGTGTTGGTCCAGGGATCGAGAGTTCAAATCTCTCACGGGGTTGCGTGAAGTGCTTTTTGTCCCCATTGATGCAAAATTGCAATTTTTATTTACTTAGTTATCCATAGATTCGTGCATTTTTCAGTCGGTTTGTTAGTTCATTGATATATTCATCTTTGTCTTTTAATCTCTTTATTCACTTATTCAACTTTATCTTCTTGGTCAACTTTTATCTGTTTAGTGTTCTTTTTTGCTTACTTCTTTGTTTGTTTGTTTTGTGAATTGAAATGTTTACTTTTTGTTCGTTGCAGAGCAATAGTTTGCTATTCACCAACAATTTATTTTTTCATACTTACGTAATGCTTTCCAAGTCAACCACGCCCTCATAAATCTTCGTATCATAAAATCCAGGATCTTTGTCCAGCATCGTGTCTGTTAACCTTTCGCTTAAGTTCTTAACAGCCCTCTCTGAAGCAATATTCCACATCACATTCTGCCCAAGTGCAAAAAGTAACGTGCCAATGGCCGCATACACATAATAAAGGGCATATTTGCTCATGTCTTCCTCAATTCTGTTTTGAAATAACCCGCAGTTTTCCGTGATGTTTCGCAGCGTATAATTTAAATTATTTGTTTCGGGCAAAACTTTGGATGTTGGTGTCACAGGTAACATTTTAATACTCTGAACAGGACCTATGCTATCTTTTTCCTTTACAAAAATTCTCTCCTTTAACTTCACCGTGTCAACTCGAGTCCCGTTTACCTCAATTTCTATTAATTCTGTTCCGTTCAGAGAAGTCCCGTTAAGGAACACTGATGTTGCATTATAAAGGGTTAGGTTACTTTCCTTGAAAACTGTTTCCTTTAGCAGCTCACCGTTCAAGCCAACAATTTTCACTTGTATTCCAGATTTGTTTACCGTAACGTCAAGCCATTTTGTTTCCGTAACGTTTATTCCTTCTAACCGTGGATAAATCATTTCCAGTGTCACCAGGTCTTTTAATCTAACACTCTTAATACTCTCGTTGAGAGTACAGCTGCAGTTTTCACGGATAACAAGCTCATCTGTCAGCTTTCCGTAGATAATGGCTCCCAGAGATGGAATCAACCCGTTAGCTACTGCCATAAGGGACCCACAAATCATTAGAACACGAGAGACCACATCTGAAACAACCTAAATCAACACCAAAAAAATTAATCAAAACCCATAATCGTCTCCCTTAAAACTAGTCAGGAAATTATAGAGACAGGAGCCTGCCAAACGTATTTTTAAACACGCTTAAGAGGTTCTGGCACGTAGCAACCACTCTAGAAAATTCCTCACGTTCATCTGAATTTCAGAGACTGGCACTAGTTTTAGTCCTTTCGCAAACGCGTCCCTATTACTTGAGAATCGATGAGCTATATCTTTACATGAGCCGGCTATGCCTTGTCACTTTTGCGATGCACACAATTAGAGAAAAATTAAGGTGATATTAATATTACATTTAGGTTACTTGAAAAAATACTAAATGAACAAAGAAGATTAAGATTGAGAACTATAACCACAGACTATGGGCGAACTTATCCCTAAAAGTGTACGTTAAAATTCTTAAGAAAAGCTCACTGAACATCAGTTTATTGCTTAGATACTAAGTCAGATTTCAAGCTAACCGTCTGTAAATTGTGGAATTAACCGGTTGTTGATTAAACATTTTCTGGCGTAAAAATTAGAAGCTTCGCTTGTCAATTAAAATAAAAACAACTTCAACCTTGGAATTAGTTTTGGTAGCATAACTGCAAAGTTTACATCCGTTTTAATAACATGTCATCTGGTTTTAATTAATTTTTATTCTATAAAATACCGTCTGCGACATAGTTTATAACATATTTCTGAGTAATTGATTTTCTCGGAGTCGGAATCAAGATTAGAAGCTGAATCAAAACCAAGCAAGCTCTCACCTTCCCTGGTTTGTTGTTCTTGTCTTCAAGCATTATCACCTAAAAACTAGAAATGCCCTGAATCCCCTGCCAAAACTCAACATATTATTTTGATCTTGTTAACCTTGAGTTCACGGAGCCCAGCACGTCGATTTCAAGGACCAACCCCGTAAGACCTCGACCTATCTGACTTAGTAAACTTGAACACGAAACGAACAAAACTGTACATTTCCAACACGGACGCGAATATTTTCTCTAATTGCTAGTCAATTTTTTTGACAGATTTTGACGCATCTGACAGTAATGAAAACATAAGAAATAACACAAACAACATCCCTTTCATCAAGCAGGTTATAACGCATTCATTGTTTATATTAGAAAACAAAATCACCGAGATTTGGGGGCCGACTTATGAACAAACTGGTTAAAGGAGCGTTGTACTTACCCGAACCAACAACCCTATGTCCTCGGGCGCGTGATTGATTTCAGACATGTGAAACGTCCCTTGCTACTTTAAAATTGTCGGGAGATCGAGGAAGACTGAACTTGCTCCAATATTAACCTCTATTTACAATCAAATTATTGCTTGATTTTTACATCAGAAGCTTGTCAAATTTTAAGCTTTTTGAAAAAAATTAAAACGCCGATTCAAACTCTCCTTTGTCTTCTTATAATCTTAAGTCAGCTTTGTAGTGAAAAGGATTTAACGTCCTATTCGTCTGAGAGATAAATTGTATTGTTGATCCGGCAGCCCGCTGTGCAAATCTCGTCCCCCGCCAGGAATTTTTTTCATTTCACCCGTAGTTTTTCTCCGGTGGTAGCTGTCAAGAAAATCTGTTGGAAATCTAAACTCATAATAAGAAGTAAAAACAAAACAGATTTTACAAATTTTAATCGTTCAAATTTTAACCAGAAAATTAATGAAAATATTTTATCGCTCCTTGGTTGGTAGTGCTTTGGTATCGTTGCTGGTCGATTACAGTTTTGAACTGATTCTCAGCAATTACACACTTCTTGCTAACTGCACCTTTATTTTCGCGGCCTGAGGGCAAGTAGCGTTTCTGAGAGCGCGAGTGCGGCGTAAAAGCGAGCTGTGCTTATGCAGAGGCAAAAAGCTAAATTTCCAATTCTTGTTTATTTTTATTTAAAGCGGATTATGCAAACCATAGTTCCTACGACCTCCTGCCAGTTCAAACCTGCACATGCAGTCGCTTCGTATTTAAGTGTAGTGCTCTCTCAGATTCTTGTGAGGTATCAACGAATTTAAAGCTGAGGTAATGTTTACATGAATCAACAAGAGCAGGAAGGGAGAGTTGTCTCCCGTTTCATACGACAGGCAGATGGCGTCTCACTTGTTTTCAGTAAGCTCAGCTCGTTATCTCATGGGAACAGTCGCTAGCACGTTTTAAAACACAACTTGAAAAAAGGGTTTTAAAGTTTTATTCGCAATAAAAGTTAAAAACACTTAACAATAAATCACAAAATATTTTGGCAACAAAAAAAATTGTTCCCAATTTAGCGGGCTGTACAGTATGAAAGGACCAGCTAAATTGACCAACCACACCGCGCGTAGCAACTGAGAGATATATAACAATTATTCCATGAGCCCACGTTGGATATGAAGTGATAAAATAACCGACGAGCGTGTGGCGCGAGTTTGGTTATAATCACTTCATATCCAACAAGGGCGAATGGAATAATTGTTTTATTAAATTCTCAAACCGGGTTTTGCCGCCGATATTTATTTCCACAATTTTAAACTTGGCGCACTATTTTCCATATGACGTAAAACTCCGACTATTGGCTCATAGTCGGCGTTTTTTAGCCAATCAAAAAGCTATAAATGCAATAGTCGGGGCTGAGAAAATAGCGAAATTGTACTGTCTTCATAGTTTAAGGTCTGGTGAAGCCACCTCTGCCGTTAGTTATAATCCTAATCTCTCAGAAACAGTATTCAAGCTTCGCGGATGGTGGAAGTCCGATACTGCAAAATATATGTATATTCTCGAAGATGTTTCTAAGCATTTACAAGTAATTAACCAGCTTGGCTTGTAAATTAGCATTTATTTAGTCCGATTCAGTTTATTTCTGTTATTATGATTGCTGGTGTGAATCTTGAATAACCGTCAGCTGTTGGACTGCCTAAGCATCCAACCATCAATTTGCTGTATTCATTTATCTATGTTTTTAAGAGGAAAATAATTTACGCTCGTTTGAGCGTAGCGAATTAGAACGTAATTCTTTTTATCTTTTTAGTCAAGTTGTATTGTTAAGTATTATTTTTTGTTTGCTTCTTTTTTTATTTATCCTGTTTATTTCACGCACTGGTGTATTAGCCTCGTCAGCCCAGTGGTTAGAGCAGTGGTCTTGTAAACCAGGTTTTGAGAGTTCAAATGTCTTACGGGGCTTCCTTTTTTCTTATTCTACCGGTTGAAGCACAAAAAATAATACTTTAATTTATTTATTTATTTATTCATAGATTGGTACGCTTTTGACTCAATTCGTTAGTTCATTAATAT